>JAXIVH010000010.1:5208027-5225527 GCA_036785325.1 Urophycis tenuis | reverse complement strand
GTGTCGATGCTTGCCTGTGTTGTTTGTACACATCCGGTCAGATGACACACCGCACGTTGCTGTGTTGTACTGTGTTGTACTGTGCAATGACAAAACACTTGAATCTGAATCTCATCTAATGGAAATGTTCTCTAATTTGTTCTAATCTGATTAAATTGACTGTGCACAATGTCTCTAAAAACATTTGATTCGAATGGGTGGGCATTCACACACCACAATCAAAAATGTAACCCACGTACACACACACAAACACACACACACACACACACGCACGCACGCACGCGCACGCACACACACACACGCACACGTACACAAACGCACGCGCACACACACACACACACACGCGCACACATACATGCACACACACGCACACGCACGCACGCGCACGCACACAAACACACACACACACACACACACACACACACACACACACACGGATCCTGAAGAGCAGCAATGTCACAGGTGGGGGAGTGAACGGAGTGGGGACATTAAAGGCTCATTACAGAACCATTAGCGTGTTTACATTACTGCCTCGTCCACCAGCAAACGCTCTGAATCTTCTGAGTCAAAATCGTATCATTCCCCCTAACATCCAGTGGCTATAAGGTTTGAATGGTAGGGAGGGGAGTCAAGGCAATTCACTTATTGCTACTAATATTATGCTATAATAATCCACAATTGGGTCCAGGAATCATGTTAACATGGAACATGCGTTGCGTGTTGCGTTGAGTCCGTCTTGGTCAAATGTAGAACATTTAGGATCATTTGCAACCTCATCTCAGTAATGAACATCAGGCAAGTCATTAGCATGTTAATAGAAACCCGAATTCCATTTTAAACCACAGAAACCAGTTACATTTGGGCCTTATTGGCAAAAGACATCCTCAGTGCATCCTCTTCATCTTAGCAATCTCACATTTGCACAGTTTTAATAGTCTGTGTGCGATCTCTACTCTAACTTTGCTAATAGATGTGAGACTTTTAATTGCATGGATCCACAAAGAAACAAAGACAAGAAACTCCGTCCACCAAGTTTATGCGTGTCTGTGGTTTGCGCGTGGACACAGCCTGTACGGCCCGCATGTTAACTAACCCAAACACGGCACCGCAAAACCCTCTGATCTGCCAGATCCCCCAGGCCAGGGCCCTTCTCCATGCAGCAGAATAGAATAATTATTCAATGCCTCAATCCCTCCCCAAATCAGCACTTGGGGAGATAATGGAAAGCGCTGCGTTTGCCCTGCGCCGGTTAATGAGATGACAGTGAATCAAAGGCAGAGGTCAGTGTGACAAACTCCCTCCGATAGACGTTTCCACTCGGGTCAAATGTGAATATTATTCCCCCAAACAAAAAGCCTGTCACAGTTTGGAAATTAATCCGTAACACACGAGGTATGAAGAAAACCAGAAAATAAAGTGGAACCGTTTAATGTGGCAGAATTGCATTTGTCGCATCAAAATAGGTGTGAAATGAATTGTATTGATTTTTGATTGGGGTTTTTTTTTTGTTGTTTGTGTGTGTTTGTGTGTGTCTGTGTGTGTGTCCCCTGCAACACTATTCTACGGCCTATTCTAAGTCAAATCACAAATGACAATGATGAGATTGCATTCGAATATCGGCGCATTCAAACAACGAAAACACGCGCAAAGACAAAGGACCGACACCGAGGAAACAAGCAGAACTCTGCAGCCTCTCCGCTATCTCGGCTAACACATGGTTTGCGGCGCCGGCCGCTAAACGCATGCCAACCCGTGAACGAGTGCCCCTCCATTTGTACCCCCCAAAATCAACATGGCCGCCTCACTTCTCCCCCCCGCCCCGTTTGGACTCAACTCGTCCTCCATTGCCCTTGCAGTTGTAATGACTCTAATTCCCCGCTGCTAATGACATATGGGTGCCTCACCCCACACCCCCCCCCCCCCCCCCCCTCCTCCCCCCCTCCTCCCCTCCTCCCCTCCCCAACTGGGACCGTTGTCCTACATGTTCCGGTGACTTCCATGCCTGCCCCAAGGCTCTATGTATGGACGGACTCTGGTTCAGAGACACACAGAATATTTGGGAGTCAAGGGGAAAGGGGGGGGGGGGGAGTTTGGGGGCGGGGGGCAGGGGGGGAGACGGGGGGGGGGGGGGGGGGGAATACCCTCTCAGAAAAATGTGCTCCTCTAGGCAAAATTGGGACCTGCTGATAAAGGAACATACTGTATCATTGACCGTGTGTGTGTGTGTGTGTGTGTGTTTGTGCCTCTATCTCTCTTTCTCTCTCTGTGGGTGAGGGTGTACATTTGGAACATCCTATACTATATTGGGGCCCCAAGCTGATTTAAGTATGCAGCGTACAGTCTCACCACATATTCCATTTGCAATCAATGCGTGCAATATCTACCTTGCGTCCGTTCTGCATCCACGCATGTGGACACACCACGTGCGTTCCCCACAAAGCCTGTATACATGCGTCGCGGGGGGGGGGGGGGGGGGGGGGGGTGGGCTCTGTGGGGGGTCTAACTGGGACAGTGTGTTGGGTCACTGCTGCTGATGGCGACAATGAGCAGGGAAGTAATGGTGGCATAATCTCATTGCCCACAATTCCCTGGTGCTCTGTGCTGTGGCGGTGAGCCCCACATTCATCCCACGGGCAGGGAGAGCAGAATCACTCAGTCGATTTATTAGTCAGCCCCCCCACCACCACCACCACCACCACCAGCCCCCCTGGTCCCCACTATACGGCCCCATCTATTCCTCATGATCTTTCTCCGTTGCCCTTCTTATGGGGGCTCCCTGGCTCCACACAGTGTCAATGACGTGTCCTTTGCATGCTGATATCAGGTTGCTATTAAATGTACATTTTGGCCTCAACCTCCCCCCAAAAAGGGTATGCTTCATATCAAGGTTTTGTTTAAATACATACAGCAGTCTTGTTAAACAAACTGGGCGAAGTTGATATAACGATACTTGATGAAATGATGGTTTATATTGTGGTTCATACAAAGTCGTTAAAGGGGTTTTCTCCGTCTCCAACACTGGAAACACTGATTTGTTTTCCATTGTCCATTCAGACGGTGCATAAATGTGCATCTAGAGTCCATTCCAATGTTGGCTCTGTGTAAATATACAGGTCTATCTCAGGGCTGACTCTGTATTTCATTCTGTATTTACAAAGCAGGTTCACATTTCTGTTCCACTGGATTCATTAACTATTGGACTGTCGTGCAACAGAAAAAAAGGTATTTCCCCAAATTTATAAAATTGCTCTGGAAATCATCCAGTTACTTCTAGTGAGACACACTTTTTTCTAATGAAGCACAATTCATAACAGAATTAGCAATTTGTAAGCCAACGCGAGCCAATAATTGTGGTACTTCCTGTACAGTATGTTTGCCAACATGGGAATCTGCCGCACATGATTTATTTTTACAGTGTTATAGACCATTGATGATGTTCAAATCTCTCTCTCTCTCTCTCTCTCTCTAGGCAGGGCTCCATGAACGGTTCAGTCTGCAGAGAGTGTTAAAGCAATTGCTTTGTAAGTGATGTGTAAAAAAGATTTGTGCCATCACCTTAGATGATACCTTAAAGCCAACACTCCATGTGCTTCGAAGTTGAGACTCCCACTGATTGTGTAGGGATCTCATTTCACACATGAACTATCTCTCCCTCGGTCCCCCTTCCTCACCCCCCCCCCCCCGCATCTCTCGCTCTCTGGCACGCTCCCACTCACCCCCTTCCTGACTCTATACACAGTGTAGTTATCCCATTAACATTAAACGTCTGGTTGCCCGAGGCCAGACGAGATGACAAGGGAAGGAGGAATGAAGGCGACAAGAACATTGAGAATTTTGGGATGGAGGATGACACGGGAGCGATGTCACCGTCGCGGAGGAAGCAGCCAGACAGCCAGAAGGACACACACACACAATAAACTCAGCACATATTTTCAATGGAATTATACAACATCATAAAAACATAAAAGAGTGGCACTTGTGCAATTGCGATGCACCATTTCGACCTGAATTATGTTGGCAAATATATTTAAATGGGACTTCCAAAACTATGGAAGTTAAGTAGAAACTACGACAGAAGTCAAGAACAGTAAACATTATTTTGTTGACTGGGATCCACCTAACCGGACAGACGAAGACATCTGAAACACATAGAAAAGGTCAATGAATAGCCAGCCCGCCAGCCAGCCAGACAGACAGAGAGAGAGACAGACAGACAGACAGACAGACAGACAGACGGACAGAGAGACGGACAGACAGACGGGCAGACAGACGGGCAGACAGACAGACAGACAGACGGGCAGGCAGGCAGACAGAGAGACAGCAAGACAGGGCATGCACGCAGGCAGGACTTACTACACATCTAAACTCTGAAGGATTTACATTCTCAATTGCGAAACGTCTAGCCGCCGTCAACAGGATATGACATTCAGATCCCCCTTACATTTGCAGATGTGCTATGATTATATTGCCGTGTTTAAAGGGGGCTTCACACGATGGACGATGTACAGCACGGAGTGGGGGGGGGGGGGGGGGTTGTCCCAGTGCTTGGGGGTAGATTTATCACCGATGGGGGTTCTCCCGTGATGAGGCCGTTTAGTGGGTAGTCCCTGCAGTCCTTCACTGATTACAGCCAAACATCTTCGCTAATAGCCTTAACAAGAACAACGCCCCGGGACGACATGCAGAAACGCATGGAACCGCGCCGCTGCACACATTAACGCGGACGCACATGCACGCACACACACACACACACACACACACACACACACACACACACACACACACACACACACACACACACACACACACACACACACACACACACACTCCTCCAGGGAGTGGAGATAGCGCTGAAGGCTATACCTATATTCACATGGGCCATTCTCAAAGTCACCTCTCTCTACTATGTCTGTGACAGAAAAAAAAAACCTTGGCCAAGCTAGTTATTGTTGGGGTGAAACTTCACGTGCCCTCTCCGCAAAATTGTCTTTTGTTCTTTGCGCTTGTTTTTATTTTTTTTTACCCCAACTCAACCGTGGGGAGATGGGAGTTTATTATTTGAGTCAGTCACGGTTCAAGAGTTTCATCATTGGAAGTGGCTCTGAGCAGGCCTGCAGAGTGAAATGTAACGTCCAATAAAACATGGTGGACTGAAAATGGAAGAGCTGACCCCTCAAATAGGCGGCCATTTGTAGTCCACGCAACCCCCAATATTGGAAGATTTCCGAATCATTTAAATTCATGTATGTGTACACGTACTATTTTAATGCACCATTATTTTTTCTCACTTTTTCTTCGTTATGGCTCCTTTTCATGTACACTGATAATGTACATCCTATCACACCAAATTCTAAGCACAATTACACAGTTGATGGTTTATAGATACCCAATTAAAACATCAATTGGATTACATATTCCGGTAACTGTGCGGATAAAATCCCCGCAACAATGTGATTGACCCTTTTCCCTGAACTATGTGACTGCTGCTCTTGCCACGCAAATGCATTTGGCAGAGAGGTTGATGGAATATTTACATTTTGGGAATAGAAACGGCAGCGCCCCCCAAAGGGCGCATCGGGTAGTGCACTGGAAAGGGATTCACCGTGACGTCAGAGAGGGAGCAGTCACGTGAGTCGGTGGCAGAGAGAGAGGAACAACCCACAGAAAGTGAACCAGGAAATCCAGTGTTGATCACAGGAGCTGCCACTTTTGTGCTCGGCAGCTGGGCTTTTTTTTTGTGTGAGACATTTGAAACATATTAGAGCGTAAATTGTGTTGACGTAGTCGCGATCGTAGCACCATGGCATCGCTTTTCAAGAAGAAGACGGCCGACGGTGAGTTTTGATCGATTAATAAACATGCTAGCTCACTTATTTTTAGCCTGGTTGGGACGCCTTGGTGATCTCATGACAACACTTTACATCCAGTCCAACCTGTTCTCTGGCCGCGTTCAAAAGCCGATCGCTCGCTGTCTTCGTGGTGGGTTTCGTATTCATAAATGTGTACCCTTACCCACTGATTGTCCCGTCCATTGCGGCACTGGAGTCGTTTAAATGCTATATATAGTAACACACACACTAGGTTCACTGTAGTTGTAACTCTGTGGTTGAGGCTCACTGTGTAGCTCGCTGTGTTATGTGATGAATGAGGAAGCTCCACGGCTTTCCTGAAACCTTAGTCTACAACTTATGTAAAGAGAAATTGTGTCTATTCAAGTCATGTGAAATACCTCAATTTCTCAGATAAACTTAGGAAATCAGTGTGTGTGTGTGTGTGTGTGTGTGCGCGCGCGCGTGTGTTAGTTTCACTTGTGTGTGTGCGTGTGAGCGAGAGTTTCACTTACCTGTGTGTGTGTGTGTGTGTGTGTGTGTGTGTGTGTGTGTGTGTGTGTGTGTGTGTGTGTGTGTGTGTGTGTGTGTGTGTGTGTGTGTGTGTGTGTGTGCGGGCGAGCGATGAAGAGGTTTGATGTTCCTAGTGCCGATTTTAAGAAAACAGTAGTCAAACGGGCTATAAGTGGATTACTCAAACCACCAACCACTGAATAGATTATCTTATTGCCCTGTGCAGCACCCAGTTACAGTCTGAGTCAATGTCAACAACCCTCATCATCATACAGTAATTAAATATATTTGAATATATTCCAGAGGTCAATAATTATGTTAGTATGCATACATTTGGCCAATAGAGTATTATTTTCTAGTTTTATGAGCAATTTGTCAAATTTTACTCATATTTGACTTGCACATTGGATACACTCACAATTCACAACTATAAACAATATATTAGTAAATGTTACCATTGCTAATAAAACATAATCATCAATGACATGTGATATACTCAAAATCCAATCAATTGAAAGTTGGCAATGGCCCTGCTACGGTCAAAACCCTGGCTTTTTTTTTTTTTTTTTTTAGTTTTTAATTTTTTTTTTACATAAGATTAATTCACAGCATAGCAGCCATGCCAAACACCACCACCACACCCACACCCACGCCCCGTCACCGCTCACAGTAAAGCTGTCACCCGTGTCGTGGAGTGGCTTACCGCATCGCTCCCGCCCATTCAAAGCCGAGTCGCCTCCGCCGCCAACAAGCCTTCCAGTGCGCCGTCTCCATCCAGTCCCCGCGTGGACACAGACCCACCCCCCTCCTCGCGTCCATCCTCTCCTCTCCATGTCTCCATGTCATGTGGCTCCAGGCGGGACGAGGTTCTGTGGGAACTCGCCCGGCCGGGTCCGGTACCATCCGAGGCGAGCCTGGATCGCGGGGGCCGGTCGCCCCGTGTGAGTCTAGTGTGCGTGTGGGTGTGTGTGGCGTGCGGTGGGGGGGGGGGGTGCGTTGTGATCCCATGTATTTGTAGGACGATGATAACCCTCCCATCTGGGGGACACGGCGTCTACGTCACGCAGTACGCACGCCGAGTCCGCGCTCGCAAGTGGTCCAACGCCACGCAGGCGCAGTGGCGGCGGTGGGCAGGACGCGAAGGACCACACCTGTGTGGACCGACGTGCCTCTGAAATGGCTTGATGCCTTTTCCCCCCCTGTTCCTGGGTCAAGCGCAGCAGCACCACATGCTATTTTTTTCGTCGATTTCGTCGATTTCGTCCTGTGTAATTATAGGGCTTCATTTCTATTGTGGAACATCTTCACAATTTCAAACGACTTTGATTGGTCGTCTTTTTTTTTTTTTTTTTTCGATTTCAACATGGCTAATCAACATTTTTAGACCCCTTCTGACTGAATGTGTGCTGTTGCTGCTTGAGGCTGTGATATGATTTATACATTATCATATTTCAATTTCAACATATTTCAATATTTTCCTTTCTTAATATTTATGTCATCACTAAGAACATCATCCCATATTTTTTTGTTGTTGAATGCCTCCATCCATAATTCCTTTAAATACAGTTCTCTATTTTGCAAAAAAAATTGGATAAGCCTGTGTGTGTGTGTGTGTGTGCGCACGTGTGCATTTCTGTGTGTGTGTGTGTGTCTGTGTGCGCGCGCCCGCATTTCTGTGTGTTTGAATGTCACGCTCAGGAAATAATACGCGCAGGGTGTGTTTTATCAGAGAAACTGCTGGAGTATTGCTCATAAAGCACGGTCCAATGTGTGACTTGGGGACATGCATGAGCTCACGACTGTACTGACTTATTGCTCCCAGACCTCCAGCTCCATCCATGCATTATTCTCTGCACATTTGTACGGTACATTTGATACACAAAAACAGGGTTCTCCCCCCCCCCCCCCCCCCCCCCCGTCCTCAAAAGTTCAGGTCTCATAAAACTGTGAAAAGAGGACCTCGCCTTGTTCGAGATGATGTCCGCATCAGTAGACTCAGGAGTACACGCGGTGCGCTTTGTTCAGCAATGCATAAAGCAATTGATTCCATTGCATTCCATCTTTTGTCTGTCTGTCTGTCTGTCTGTCTGTCTGTAGACCTCATTAAAGAGCAGGCGAAGGAGCTGCGTGGCACTCAGAGGCAAATCACCAGAGACAGAGCAGCGCTGGAGAAACAAGAGAAGCAAATGGTAACACACACACACACACACACACACACACACACACACACACACACACACACACACACACACACACACACGCACACGCACATGCACGCAGACACTTGCCTCTTTGGATAAATGGAACAACCCCAGGCATCATTCATGCATTTCTACATATTGCATCAATGCTATATAAAAGCCATCGTCAAACATTGTCCAAATTCACTTTCCATTCCGGATATCGTCTGTAGTGCAATGCAACATGATTCACCAAAATAGTATATATGTGTCTTTTATATATATTTGTATATAAAATTTGCACAATATGGATGGACACCACTTTGGCTCACAAGCCCACACACAGAGTGTGACCAGATGCGCTGCATACAACAATAGAGCAGAGTGTTTCCCGTTGCTAAAAGATGAAAAGACCTTTCCTCATTTGCCAGTCCCCTCTTTTCCCTCTGCTGCCTAGAACAAACACCAGGCAGGGCGTCATTATCTCCACAGGGAAGCCAATTTGGCCGCCTTATTACCGCCGCCTGCCTGCTAATTAGTCAAGTTTTGGTTAAAGCTTTATATTATTATCTGAATGAAGGATTCCGGCGCGAGATGAGATGTTTCCTTTATCGTACTTCAGCGTAATGACTTCCTCCGGACCCCCAGGCTGGCGCGTGAATGAAAGAAAAAAAAAAAAAATTCACGCAATTGCGCAAGGCTACGGTTTGCACAAGAAGCTCTGAAGACATTTGGGAGGTTTTGCTTTTGATTTTTAATTTTTTTTTTTTTTTTATCAGCAATGCACCATCTTCCCTCCTCGGGTCGAAGGAAGCACTTGAGCCTTTTGGCAGACTCGCCTCAATCCTCCCATCACTCCGTTTCCAGGCAGGGGCTCTGTACAGGAATGGCTCTCCTCCCCCGTTGCCACACATCGTACACCCTATTCTCATCTCATCCACTATCACTGCAGCTTCCACCAGACCAGACCATAAAACAATACACGGCTCCCTTCCATCCACAGCCGCTCTCTCTGTCTTTTCACCGTCAACCCGTTCATGAGTTTTGGTGGACGGGACGTTATTGCCTTCTCCATTGTCTATTTTCAGGGGAATAGTTTGCACCGCCAGCGAGTCGTTTAGCGTCTCTCTCTGCTTTTTGTGCTTAGTAGGCAGGGATGGGACAGGCCTGAAGCAAGGCGCGCGCACGTGTGTGTGTGCGTGTGTATGTGTGTGTGTGTGCGTGTGCCTGTGCCTGAGAGTGCCTGAGAGAGGGAGAGATGTGTGCGCGTGTTCATGCTAGTATTTAAAGAGACAAATTACATTTTTGCAGTGGCTGCGGTCTGAGGTCTGGCCAGCCTCGCTGTAGCCTACAGCCGCACTCTCCTCTCTAGGGAGAGACACACACACACACACACACACACACACACACACACACTCATGCACACACACACACACACACACACACACACACACACACACACACACACACACACACACACACTCAAACACTCAAACTCTCTGGGGTGCATCAATATGTTTACCAATGTTTACTGAATCTGAAAGGATGCACTTGCTTGCAGGTGTGGACACACATGAACTGTGTTTATGTTGTTATTTGATTGTACACATGCAAAATGACCCGGCCCCTGAGAATGAAGTTGGATGGTTTATGGGATGTTTTCTGCCACCTAAAGGTTAAAAAAACGATCTAAAAGGGTGAAAGTGTATTATCTTGGTACACTGGGATGAGGGTCTTCTGTGAAAATGTAGCTTTCCTTATAAGCCCGGTGAGGGTGTTTGTATGTGGATGCTGGTACTGTCTGTTAAACTATGGACCTTTCTTCTGATGTATGTCCACTAAACTCTACCCCCCACACACACACACACACAGGAAGCAGAGATCAGGAAGATGGCCAAGAGTGGCAACCGCGAGGCGTGCACCATCCTGGCCAAGCAGCTGGTCCAGCTGAGGAAGCAGAAGAACCGGACGTACGCCGTCAGCTCCACGGTGACCTCCATGTCGACGCAGGCCAAGGTCATGAACTCCCAGATGAAGATGGCGGGTGCCATGTCCACCACGGCAAAGGTAAGAGACCGCAGGGGCTGTGTTCCGATATCCATACTTAATGAGTACACTTAAATGTACTACGCTATCCGTACTCACTGAGTGCGCAGATTTTCAGCTGTTGGTGTTGTTCCAAATGGTGCACTTTGGCGGAAATTACACCCGCCAAACACACATGAATCCATGATGTCCAACTGACGTCTAGCCATTTTCGGACCGAGTGAGGCTCAGCCTCTTTGGCTACATAGTTAAGATGGCTGCCGTTGAGGAAGGAAAGTGTACACCGTTGCATACTATGCGTACTAACCGCTTTGAGGGCAACATCCGGGTCCTTTGAGTAAACTTCTTTTCGCCGCGATCGTAATCGGAACACGCTACATAGTCAAACTAAGTATAGTAAGTACGGTATGTAAGTATGGATATCGGAACACGGCCCAGCTCTTTTTGTTTACTGTGTTTTGTTTCGTTTTGTGGTGAACGTGATCATCTGTTTTTGTTTAAACCCCACCCCCAAAAAAAACACCAAGGTCGGCCATTTTGTAACGGTTCAGAGTTTCACAGGTATTCACGTCGGTGCCAATCCCAAAAGCATTCACCTCGTCATGCCAGTGTTCTCCGCTTCTTTCCGTTCTCACTTGAGGCGGGACGGCACTCGTCTGACTTCAAAGACCGAGAAGAATTACCTTTTCATCTTTTTTTTTTGGCAGAAAAATAGGCTGATTTTTTTTACGAAGAGTTAAACGGGCCACCACCAGGCAGATTTGGTAACCTTGTTGTAAAAACTCCTCCGAGACGCTTCTAATTAGTCTTCTAATGTCTCCAGAAAGAGTGAAGCCCCTTCCCACCCGGGGGACGTAGAAGTTATGGGCGACTGGAATGTTATTATTGTTGTTACTGGGGCTGGGAGATATCGGCCATGGCATTGTCATGATAATTATCACAGCGAATATTTAATTGGGTTTCTTTCTTGTGTGATCGGGTCCGTATCTTTTGAGCCTAGCTTTACCGCACTCCTGTTTGCCTGTAAGCATACCATGGATGGCTGCATCGAGGAGGCATGTATCTGTTGATCAAACGTAGTGGAATCCCATCAGGCTGGTTAATGGCCTATGAAGAACCGCAACACAGACAGACAGACAGACAGACAGACAGACATTCTTTAATGATCCCTGGGGGAAATTGCATAACAAGCATCTCCACCACACTTTGTTACTTTTCTGATGAAAATGGGCTATTGTTCAATACTTTAGGTTAGGTGAACGCTGTTAGAAGACCAGGACCAGCATTCTCTGGCTGGTTTAGACATGGCAATGAACGAGCAGGACACAAAGAAAACACTATCTGACTCCAGAAATGGTGAAACATTCACTGCCAGGTGACACGCTGACAGGCTGCGAAACAATCAGTGAGAGTGTTCCAATTCTGTGTGTGTGTGTGTGTGTGTGTGTGTGTGTGTGTCTGTCTGTGTCTGTGTCTGTCTGCAGACTATGAAGGCTGTGAATAAGAAGATGGATCCACAGAAGACCCTGAAGACCATGCAGGACTTCCAAAAAGAAAACATGAAGATGGGCATGACTGAGGACATGAGTAAGGACACGCGCGCACACACACACACACACACACACACACACACACACACACACACACACACACACAACACACACACACACACACACAGTACACACACAGTACACACACACACACACACACACACGGCAACAAACAGCATTTTTCAAAAACCAGCGCCAACGGTAAACCCCCTCAACCCTCAGTTCATTGGCCTCTGCTCATTGACCCGTGTTTCTCCTGTGCCCTCCCCCCCACCTCCCCTCCTCCCTCCTCCCTCCTCACCTCTCCCTCCCGTCTCTCCAAAGTCAACGACACGCTGGACGAGATCTTCGACGGCTCCGGGGACGAGGAGGAGTCCGAGGGCATCGTCAACCAGGTGCTGGACGAGATCGGCATCGAGATCAGCGGAAAGGTGAGGACACGCCACCCGGCCACGCCCCTCTCCCCTCTCCCCGTGGGGGGGGGCGGGGACGGAGCCTGCAGGAGGAGGGCCACGCCCCCCTCGCTTGCCCCCCTTCCCCTTGCAGTCTGTTTGACGCGTTTTGAATCTCGCACCTGGATCACATGGAGTGGGGGGGGGGGGGCTCTCGTGGTGCAGCGTTTGCTCGGCCGCAGAGTGCGTTGACGTTTGACGTTCCATTGCGCAACGTCTCCCTCTGTCTGTCTGCTGATCGGTGGGACTGGTTGGACGGCACGCTGTCCCCCGTGAGGCAGAGCTGACGTAATGCCTTGTTGTGATTCAAAATGGTGGCATCCTCCAATCAACGTAGGAGAACCCCCCCCCCCCCCCCCCCACACACACACACACGCACGTGACAGACAGCATTTTTTAAAAACCAGCGCCAAAGGTAGCCCTCAGTCAGCCCTCAGTTCATTGGCCTCTGCTCATTGATCCATGTTTCTCTCCCCCCCCCCCTTAAGGCCCAGCCCCTTCAGCACCATGTTGATTGTAGTTTTAAATTCCACGCTCCACACGAGATACACGAGTTAGATTTGGTGTAGCTTAGCTTACCTGGACGCACTATATCTATACTCGGTGCTGATCGATGGGGATTTAAAAAAATATTAACATTCAAATCACATGCTACACATTATAACAGTAAAGTGTGAGTGTTTGTCTAATATCTATCTCGGGCGACGGTGGCTCAGTGGGTAGAGCGGGTGCACAGAGCGGGTCGTCCACTAACCGTAGGGTCGGCGGTTCGATCCCCTCGATTCCCCCTCCTCCTCCAACTGTCCGCATGTCGAAGTGTCCTTGAGCAAGACACTGAACCCCAACTTGCTCCCCGGGCGCTGAACCTAGCAGCCCCACTGCTCCTATGTACCATAGGATGGGTCAAATGAACACAGCAGCCCACTGCTCCTTTGTACCATAGGAGGGGTCAAATGAACACAGCAGCCCACTGCTCCTATGTACCATAGGATGGGTCAAATGAACACAGCAGCCCACAGCTCCTATGTACCATAGGAGGGGTCAAATGCAGAGGATAACTTTCTTTCTTTTCTTTCTTTCTTTTTCTTTCTTTCTTTCTTTCTTTCTTTCTTTCTTTCTTTCTTTCTTTCTTTCTTTTCTTTCTTTCTTTCTTTCTTTCTTTCTTTCTTTCTTTCTTTCTTTCTTTCTTTCTTTCTTTCTTTCTTTCTTTCTTTCTTTCTTTCTTTCTTTCTTCTTTCTTTCTTTCTTTTCTTTCTTTCTTTCTTTCTTTCTTTCTTTCTTTCTTTCTTTCTTTCTTTCTTTCTTTCTTTCTTTCTTTCTTTCTTTCTTTCTTTCTTTCTTTCTTTCTTTCTTTCTTTCTTTCTTTCTTTCTTTCTTTCTTTCTTTCTTTCTTTCTTTCTTTCCATATCTCAAAAATACTGGGAATGACTAAAATTGAATTTAATCGAATAAAACAATAACTGTCACGGCACGAAAGCGAGCGCACGTATGGCTTTGTTTTCATCCCCCGGTCTGCACCTTGAGACGGTTAACAGAGAGAGGGGCTGTAGACTCGCCACAGGGGATGGTTCACAAACTCAACGCCACGGCGGGGACCATATAAGACAAACAGCCACACGTCGTTCCCCAAATGGGTTCCAGGGTTCCGTGGCAGCTGCCACAGCCCTGAGCCCGCCTGTGTGGCCCTGGGGCAGCCCCGCGCCGGCCATCTGCTGTCAGTCTTGCGCCACCTGGAGGCCCCCATGGGTCATTACCCTTCACGAGAGGCAGTACCAGTAGTACCAGAACCCTGCGGAGTTCCCCTTTTTAATTTTTTTTTTTTTTTTTTTTTTATAACGGAACAGCGCGAAAAGCAAAAGTAAAGCAAAGTACTGCTTTTCTCTTGCACCAATTGCACCAAGACAAATTCCTTGTAGGTGCAAACCTACTTGGCAATAAATCTGATTCTGATTCTGATTCTGAATGAAAACTAAAGTAATGGGGTTATTTATTAAATATTCACGCCAAAGTGCCTTCTGATTATCAGGCACAGGGTCATTACTGAGCTGTAAATGTGTGTAAAGACCGCACAGCACATGTGTGCGTTTTTGGAAATGGAACTGTTCAATATGTTGATTACCCCTGAAGCAAGATTTCCCTTTTTATTTATTTATTTATTTTTATTCCAAAAATCTGTAGCAGATGGGGCCCACCACACGTTTAGCAAGCTGGGTTAAAAGTAGAGTTTGACACAACACCTTAGGGGCTAAACCTGTGTTTGTGTGTGTGTGTGTGTGACTGTGTGTGTGTGTGTGTGTGTGTGTGTGTGTGTGTGTGTGTGTGTGTGTGTGTGTGTGTGTGTGTGTGACTGTGTGTGTGTGTGTGTGTGTGTGTGACTGTGTGTGTGTGTGTGTGTGTGTGTGTGTGTGCTAGTGTATGTGTGTGTGTGTGTGTGTGTGTGTGTGTGTGTGTGCTAGTGTATGTGTGTGTGTGTGTGTGCTAGTGTACGTGTGTGTGTGCGTGCGTGCGTGTGTGCGTGTGTGCGTGTGTGTGTGTGTGTGTGTGTGTGTGTGTGTGTGTGTGTGTGTGTGTGTGTGTGTGTGTGTGTGTGTGTGTGTGTGTGTGTGTGTGTGTGTGTGTGTGCGTGCGTGCGTGTACGCTGTGTAGTTGAATCGGACCTGATGCTATTTGTTTGTGTGTTGTTTTTGTCTTCAAGATGGTAAACGCCCCGCGGGCAGGGAAGAGCCTACCCGGCGCCTCTTCCAAACAGGACACCATCTCAGATGATGAGATCGAGAGACAGCTCCGAGCTCTGGGAGTCGACTAGCGGACACACACGCATTCACACGCACACACACACACACACACACACACGGTCACACACACACGCACACAAACACACGCACACAGAAACACACACACACAAACACACACACACACACACACACACACACACACACACACACACACGCGATCACACACGCTCACACACACACACACGCACGCACGCTCACACACGCACGCACGCTCACACACAGACACACGCACACGCACACACACACACGCACGCTCACGCACACACACACACGCTCACACACAAACACACACGCACACACACACACACACACGCACTCACGCACACACACACACACAGGCACACACACGCACACAGGCACAAACACACAGGCTGGCTGGCATATTGCCTTATTGGAGGAGAATGTTGTGTTTTTTTATGCAAAACAATATTTATAATGACCTAGTCCAAGTCTGAAGGCGGACCAACTGCAGGTGTTCAGCTAGACAATAAAAAAGGCACTCCTCCCATATTTTAATGTGTTTAAAAAGAATGCAAATAAAGGTCAACTTTTCTTAGATTCTTTAAATTGCCATTATAATCATTACATTTTTTTTGCTTTGGACACATTATTTGGTCAAATGAGAAATGACTTTAGCTGGTTTGATGAATATACAATGGCATTCTAGGGATGAACAGTGCGGTATAATGTCTTCCACTTTAAAGTACTAAATATGAGCATCGCTTTCCCCCTTACTAAAGTGACCTTTTCCAATGTCCATGCCTCAGTATGTAGCGACACTTAACGCACTACATAGAGTCTGACGAGCCCTAACAGCTGCTGTTTTTAACCCTCCGTAGGTACGCTACTATAACCAATGGAGTTGAAATGACTCCCCACATAGGCTTGTGTAAGAACTAATGCCCTCGGGCTAAGGGTAAGGGTTTTTGCACAACATTATTATCAATAGATACAAGTGAATCAGGGCAAATCGCTGGGGATGGGGTGCCAATATGCGTCATTGCTTTTTTTTTTTTTTTTTCCCCACCATCATCTTGTCTAAACATTTGATAATTTGTCCAAACTATTTACTTGAAGTAGTGGTTCAAAACAAACAATTGACAAATCGGTCGAACTTATTAATACTTTACTGAATGCATTTGTATTCTCCAACATAATTGGTTGAGTGATTTGTCCCCATTTGCATAATTGCGTAATTAAACGTTATGAGCAACACCTGTGTTTGACCTATGACCCCAGTTCTCAGGCATAATCGTTGATTGAACTAATCCTTTGTGTGATAATTTGACTAAAAGCCGTCTTTGCTCGTACTTACCACAACCCTGAATGAAAGTGGCGAGACAGAAGTGTACCTCTCAAAATGACACTGTGATTCAGGAGATTTGCTTTTTCAGTCCTAACTTTTTTTCCTTCCTATTTTGTTTTCAGCATCCTGAAAAAAAATATATATCTTTTTTTTGGGGGGGGGGGGAAGGCATATTATGAGCAATGCTTACACATACAAGAAGTAATTAGATTATGGGTGTTCCTCCATTCCCCCTGGGCTTTTGCTTTTGTTTATTTGTTTTCTTTTGCCAAAATCAACGATGATGATGATGATGATGATGAGACTGCATGTGTCTGGCATTGTGCATTGTAAATTCTATCCTGTACATTTATACGCCTCGAGAACATTACTGCCGGCTCCCACCGTTGCATAGTACCAGAGAGTACTGCACTCATAGCGCAGACCTGCTGTTAAGACTGGAAATCGTTAAGGGGGTGTGGCGTTACGATTGTAATGTAATAACTATCTTTTTTTTTTTTCTTTTACAAATATTTCCTTGTAAACTACTGTATGTACGGTCCTATGCCATTGTACAGTTACTCTGTTAAGGGTTCATGGCTTTTATAAAGAATAAAATTTCTTCATGTACAATTTGTGTAGTGTGTCCTTTCGCATTGCTGTACGTTGCTGCGGTACCAGGGGACGCGGGCACGTTTTCCCCGGTCGTGCCTGGACCTCCTGCAACATGTAGATATGCTTTTATTGATCCCCGTGGGGGAAATGCATTCTCTGCGTTGACAGACCCTATGCTATAGGAGCAAGGAGCGATGAGCCGCCTGCCTCACAGCGCAGCGCCCCGGGTATTGGCC
>JAXIVH010000010.1:5200527-5203027 GCA_036785325.1 Urophycis tenuis | reverse complement strand
CTGATGTGTTGAAAAGAGATGTGTGAAGCTAAGTCAGATCAAGTCAGAAAGAGAATGACTTCAAGTGTGTGTGTGTGTGTGTGTGTGTGTGTGTGTGTGTGTTTGTGTGTGCATATGTGTATGTGTGTGTGTGTGTGTGTGTGTGTGTTTGTGTATCTGTGTGTGTGTGTGTGTGTGTGTGTGTGTGTGTGTGTTTGTGTGTGTGTGTGTGTGTGTGTGTGTGTGTGTGTGTGTGTGTGTGTGTGTGTGTGTGTGTGTGTGTGAGATAGAGAGAGAGAGAGGGAGAGAGAGGGAGAAAGAAGAGACAGAGAGAGAGGAGAAAGAGAGATAGAGAGATATGAAAGGAGAGAGTGAGGGAGTGATATATACTGTATACTATAGAGAGAGAAAGAGCTTACCTTGTAGTGTATTCGCTCCGCTAACCATGTTAGGGTGGGGGACACTGCACGTCTGTAGTATCCGGGTCTGGGAAATGCTGGCTGAGAGCATTTCCTGTGCTGAATAGAGCCCATCGTCATCATCACCTTCATCATTACACCACCAATATCAGCATTCATGTATTTTGCTTAGATCTGCTTTTTTTCGCCTCATATCCCCTATGTTAAAATATGTAACACCATATACACCCTCATTAATATTATGTCTCACAACTGCTTTGATGTCATCGTCTATTGGAACCAACACTAATATCATCATCATCATCATCATCATCATCATCATCATCATCATCATCATCATCGTCATCATCATCACCACCAACACCAACTCCATCACCAAGTCACCTGCCATCATGCCGTAGGTGGCTTGCTGGTTGCCATAGTGACACGGGGTGACGGGGTAGTGCAGAGCAGGGGGTCCGTTGCTAAGGGCGTTGCCGAGGGCAGAGGTGGCAAGGTGCATGTGGGAGTGCTTCGAAGACTGCACCAGCGACAGGCCAGAAGGTACTGCGTGTACAGGGAGGGGTTGAGGTGTGGGTGTGAGGGGGGGGGGGGGGGGTGGAGAAAGAGAGATGGTCACGAGAGGGCTGAAGTTGCGAGGTAACTGTCTCTCCTGGCTTCACCTGAAGAGCCGTCGTGAAAGTGACTTTGATTCGGCTGAAAATAACCACTGAAAAAAACCAATGCCCCTCGAGTGTTTTGGGATCAATGTGCGTCTGTCAGAGAGGAGTTTTGGGACAACATAACAGTGGGACGCCATACACAAGCTCTTCACCGAACGTAAAGAACTTGTGAGTCTATTCAGACCTCTGAATAGACTCACACATTCCTTTTTTTTTCTGCACTTCTACAGAAAAAATTGGAGCAAGGACGGGATTTCTGCAAATCACCGTGGTAACGGGATGCTTGAGTCGAGCCGGGAGCAGCGCGGCTGCCGGCTTGATCACCGGGGCCTCCCGTTAAGGTTCAGCGTGTTTATCACGCTGCACGCCGTGTAACACGCGCTTGTCAAATGTTTTCCATTCCTGTTGAAAACACCTGAACAGAAAATAAAAGCCCCGGCATAATTGCATAATGCAGGACTGGCTGCGCGCGGCCTGTTTTAATTAGCCTATTCTTAGCGGTGACAATGCGAGGGGGAGCTCAGGTTTGGTTGGGCTGGTTCCCTACACCGTGTAAAGTAAAGAACACCCCCGTCAAGTTTGACAGGCAGATAGCAAACTAATTACCCGTGGCGCAGACACAGCCGGACTACATATGCTGATTGGATGCATTAACATAATTCCGCCTACATTTTGATAGCGATTTTGCACAGCTGGACGTTTTTTTAAACATCAGTCTAGATGTTAAAAAAAACGTCTCTGCCTTTCCTTTGTTTCGACAAATCGGCCCGAGAAAACCCGAATGAGAGAGGAACTCCTGAGACATAATCAATTGTACTTCATCAATAGACGGCAGAATTCATTAGGAGCATTGATCATGAACAGTATAGTAGCGTGTAAGGGGTTTGCATACACACACACACGCACACAGACAGACAGACACACACACACACACACACATGCACACACACACGCACACACACACACAAATACACTCATACACAACGATTACAACAAAAACAAACCCGCCGCGTCACTATTTTTACAGTAGTTTTAGCAAGCGCCGCTCAAATGACGAAGACGTCGGAAGAGAAGGAAACAAGAGAAGGGAGGAAAAGGGGAAGACCGAGGCATCTTCCCAAGCTGAGGGATTGCCCGTGTTCAAAGGGTACTTTGAATGTGAACAGCTAAGCGCGTATACGAGCAATAGTTAACTTAGCAATTGAAACGCTTGAAACTTGTTCTGGTGACTTTCTTACTGTATTAACAGCAATGAAATGTTTCATCTTCTTATGACAAATGTACTTACTGCAGGCAGCAGTAGCTCAGTAGAGGTAGAGCAGGTGGACAGAGCGGGTCGTCCACTAACCGTAGGGTCGGCGGTTCGATCCCCTTGATCCCCCCTCCTCCTCCTCCAACTGTCCACATGTCGAACCCTCACAAATGTACTGATTGTAAGTC
>JAXIVH010000010.1:5195527-5198027 GCA_036785325.1 Urophycis tenuis | reverse complement strand
TGCGTGTCAGCGCGTGTGTGTGTGTGTGTGGCTGAGTGTGTGTGTGTGGGCAAAAAGGCGAGACGTGATCCAACTTGTTAACTTAACCCGCGTGGCCTCCGGAGTGTTCCGCGCCCCCCCCGCCCCCCATTAAGAGGCCAATCACGCTGCTGCCCCGCGACAAGCGGTGACCCGGGCGTTAAGGGGGGGGGGGGGGGGGCTACGTGACCGGGGGGGCTTCCCGGACGGACGCCCGGCCCCACCAGCAGGCGCGGCAGCGGCGGCGGCGCTGTTAGTCACCGGAGATAAAAAGACGGGGACGCATGTTTCTGTGATGTCATCGAGCAGGCTGCCACCCCCCCTCCCGCCACCCACCGCCACCGCCATCGCCATCGCCACCGGGAAGAACAACGGCGGCGCAAAATGTCGCACCTCGACAGCGCCAGGCACGGCGAAGTTCAGCTGGATAGTCACAGATATGTGAATTAGCATTGGAAACGTGTGGGCAAGAAACAACAACACATTTCGCCGAAAAAGAGAAAGCGATATCCTGAAAAAATGTTTTTTAAAAAAAAGAAGAAAAAAAGTAGGACGAGATGCTGCGTGCCAACTCCCACTTAGGGCGAAAGTCCAACTGGCAGACTTTTTGGGTGCTTTATTTTTTTTACAGATATTGACAGCGAACCGGAGCCAATGTTTCCCACCTACTCTTGTATGCAACTGCGACTCGAGTTTCCGAACAGTTAGGCCCAAGAAGTGTGTGTGTAGCCGACGTGAACTTTTTAACTGACGCGCTGGCACACTGTCTGACCGCCGGCATTTTTTCACAAACATATTTCACAGTTCACAGAACTCCCAACAACTGATATGTACCTAGGTTCTTGGCTAAGGGGAATACATTGTCTTAGTTTGCATTTTAAGTATTAATCAATATGATAATCATAATGTGCACTTTGCATATGTAAGCACAGCGCTACCCAGGGACATGGAAGACTTCCTCTATGATTCTAATCTACTCTGGGTCGTCATGTAATCACCAAACACATAACATCCCAGCTATCCAGAATTACATTGACACACTCGTTTGACAGGAAATCCTTGTTAAGGTTTTGAAGAAGTCGTTGCCATTTTGCAGTGTCTGTGTGTGTGTGTCTTAACATGTCAAGTTTATTGTCACATACTAGATCACAACATACATCATTACCAACAGTGAAATTCTTGTAGCTCACGACAACTCAACTTTGCATAATAAGATAAAAATAAAATAATCAAATAAGTGGCAGAATACAACGATAAGTGGCTGAGGTAGATAAGTGAATACGAATAATGAATAATGGATAAGTACATAGAGAGATGCTCACAGATTTAGACAAAAAGTCGTCTACAAGTAGTCAACAATCTAGTGTGTGTGTCGGTGTGTGTGTGTGTGTGTGTGTCTGTGTGTGTGTGTGTGTGTGTGTGTGTGTGAGAGTGTGTGTGTGTGTGAGTGTGTCTGTGTGTGTGTGTGTGTGTGTGTGTGTGTGTGTGTGTGTGTGTGTTGTGTGTGTGTGTGTCTGTGTGTGTGTGTGTGTGTGTGTTTGTGTGTGTGTCTGTTTGTGTGTGTGTGTGTGTGTGTGTGTGTGTGTGTGAGTGTGTGTGTGAATGTGTGTGTGTGTGTGTGTGTGTGTGTGTGTGTGTGTGTGTGTGTGTGTGTGTGTGTGTGTGTGTGTGTGTGCGTGGGGAGGAATTCTTACCATTTTATTTCTGTAACAGTTAAATCACTCATGTCAAGCTCATGCTTTAAAAATCAATACACTGCACCTAAACAGAGACGAGCCACCGGTCGCCCCTGCCAAATACCTAGTGCTGCTTAAATCTGCCTTCCGACAGCACCATTAGAAACAACACAGCAACCATATTAGAAACAACATAGACTGTCGTAGAACTTAAATTGACATTTGCCTGATGCCTGCGGCCATTTTGAGCACCCACTCTCCCTAGAAGGAATTCTTTATTAGAAATCACAATTTGAATCAAATTGAGTATTGTTGACATGACATGACTCCGGTCAAGTCTGACGTCTCGCTCGACCGCGGACGATTGAAAGGAAGAGGAGAGAAGCGAGTCCATGGTGGTAATCATGGGGTGGGGCTGGGGCTGGGGCTGGTGGGACGGTGGGGCTGGGGGCTGGAGGTTGTGTACGGGAGCTGTGAAGACAAGCCTTTCCCATGGTGCAGAAACAAAGGCCAAGCTGCAGTCCAGTCAGACCTCGGCAGCACCCCCCAACCACCAACCACCCCCTACTCAGACCTCCGCCCCCCTCCCATGCTTCCCATCCTATACCTTCTGTATATATATCTTCTGTATTTTGTATGTCTTAACACAGGAGAAACACAGCACACACAGAAACATGTTTCAATGTGATTTATTGGCATACACATTTACAAGGACAGTCCACACAGGCATACAGACACACACACACACACACACACACACACACACACACTAACACAAAGAAACACAAACACAAAGAAGTTCAACT
>JAXIVH010000010.1:5141190-5195327 GCA_036785325.1 Urophycis tenuis | reverse complement strand
AGATACCAAGACAATGGGATGAGGGCATACAACAAGGCAAGCATCTGATCAGAACAAAAGCAACAAAAGGCGATGGTGAGAAATAATTAAGCATGATTAGGCTGGTGAGATGGACATGGTATTTCCCTGATATACTTCACACATCTTTAACAGATATTAGCTTCATAAGGCGTTAAATAATACAATACCTCCTGATGAAATGACCCCTCTATATTTGCTGTGGTACATTGTGGTTGTGTATATGACAGTTGCCTGTAACCTAATGCCTGAGCACAGTGACGTTATAAAGTTAAAGCGGTTTGATTCAATTTGACGACAAATTATAAATTTGCTGTCATTTGTTCAATATTCGTCAGCCAAGGGGGTTGGGAGCATCAGTGCGTGTTTGTCAGTGAGTGCGATAGCTATAGCAGGCCTGGGATAAAACAAAAAAACTGAGAAGTGAGTCATTCATGGCGAATAAATAGGCCTAGGCCGAGTGCCGACGTTAAACGGACATCATTTGTTAAGGAATTTAATTTCCCATTCCGGGTCCCATGCCAAGACAAAAAAAAAAAAAAAAAAAAAAAAAACAGCAGATACCGACCACGAAGATGTCCTAAACTCTAGTCATTTGTCAAGGGGAGAGCGTTGCAGGAAATTGATTCGGCTTCCCGGTCGATAACCTGTCTTGGCCGCGGTGGCCCAGCGGGAGCAACCCATGAACTGCTGCTGGTCAATAATGTGGCTGCTCACTCTTCTAGACAAGACCCCGCTTCTGTCCATTCACAACAGACAGTCAGATCCTGGGGTTGGCTCATTTATATGTTTTGCTCCATAGACGTGCATAGACATCGACATATGATTAACACTTAGACATCTATAAAGGCATTGACCTGATTAAATAAAAGGTGTATAATATGTTTTATTTTACATTATGTGCATTGCTTTAGGCCTATTTATCCCCCCCCCCCCCCCCCCCCCCCCCCCTCCCCACCCCCTAATTTTCCTCTGTCTCTGAATCTGTCTACATCAAAAGGCACTATACTGTTATATAGGCCTACTATAGGCGTATAACAGTTCGCCATGACATTGCACGAACATGTTTGTTGGGTTCGTGCACTTCCAAGCACGGCACGGCGAGGACTATCGGGGTCTATTACTTAGAGCATCATCCCTTCACAACTCGGCTGCTTCCCACTCCGACGCCCCCTTTTCAGTGAAGACGCTTCCAAGGCGAAACGCGCGTTCCCGACGGCGCGTCCACGCCCAGCCACGGTGCTGCCCGCCAGAGATCGAATATCGTGTAAATGGATTTCTCTCCTATTTCCAGCCGTATTACGGAATTTAAAAATATTTAAACACAATTGATTTTGATGTCAATACTGCGGCGCGGACTTGGTAAGTTCTTAACAATGCTCTAATAACCTGCACATCTGGACTTGGAAATCCCGGAATATCTCAAAACAATTTGAAATCATTTGCTGTGGTTTTATTGGGCGACTTCGATGAACCGGATGACTTGCCATTTATCATTTATTTGTATGCACTGTATGCACATTCACTTATTAAGGACATGCACATATAAGGAAACAAGTCTACAGAACATCGTACAAAGTGACTGTTTATGCTTTCAAATGTATCCTCTGAGGAGTTGACAGTTTTAGATTTGCATTCTTTGTTGACATTCAGCCCCACCTTTAGAGATTATTTAACTGCAGTTGACGGGTTGTGAGTGATAATCAATAGCCGATAGCCTTGTTAACAGCAAGGCAGTAGACCCACTCAGGCTTATACGATTTGATAGCTGGCTGTACGCATCTTTACAAAGAGCTTCTCGTGGGCTTGTCACCTGCAAATCGAGTCTTGTGAGAAGATGCTTTTAATTGCTCTGTAATGTTGAGCAAGCGTCATGCAGTCATTTTTTTTCCACTAGAGCGTTTACGTGTGTGTGTGTGTGTGTGTGTGTGTGTGTGTGTGTGTGTGTGTGTGTGTGTGCGTGCGTGCGTGTGCGCGTGTGTGTGTGTGTGTCTGTGTGTGTGTGTTTGTGCGTGTGCGTGTGTGTGTGTGTGTGTGTGTCTGTGTGTGTGTTTGTCTGTGTGGGTGTGTGTGTGTGCGCGCGCGCACGTCAGTGCGTGTGTCTGAGTGATTGGTGTCGCACGCGTGCGCGTCTATTTGGTTTACACGTGTGCGCGTGGCTGACTGTGTGCTCGCCTGACTGGAGGCAATTAACTTACGATTTAGTGCACAATTTGCCGAAGCTCGGCGACGATAGCTTCCCTAAAGACTTGTGGTGGAAACCGTTTGTTGACATGCTACCACCGCTGCTTTGCAACACTTTGGTCACTGGTGCTGTTTTTCTACATCACTTTGTCCATAAGAACATCGACTGCAGTCCGCCACTGCTGTATAATTTTGGGCTGTGCCCATTGGAGTGAACCTGCCTGTGTGTGTGTGTGTGTGTGTGTGTGTGTGTGTGTGTGTGTGTGTGAGTGTGTGTGTGTGTGTGTGTGTGTGTGTGTGTGTGTGTGTGTGTGTGTGTGTGTGTGTGTGTGCATGTGCGTGTGCGTGTGGGTGTGCGTGTGAGGGCGATAGCAAAGGTAAAATAAGTGTGTGTGTGTGTGTGTGTGTACACATATGCTTGTATCTGTGTGGGTGTCATGTATGCACACATACATGCCTGTGTGTGTGTGTGTGTGTGTGTGTGTGTGTGTGTGTGTGCGCGCGCACGTGTGTGTGTGTGTGTGTGTGTGTGTGTGTGTGTGTGTAAAGAAATATCGAATGAGAGTTTACTTTTGTGCAAGCATCACAATGTCATCATTGTATTTTGAATATAATGGGAGCAAACTATGGAAGCGGTGACTGGATTTGAGTGGTGATTCCACGCGCATGCACTCGCACCTGCGTTCATGCGTTCCATCGATGTCTCTCGAAAGTAATGGAATGCCTTCGCTCTGGCGTAAGAAAAATGCATGGAGGCCTACACTAGTGGCTAGGATTTGGGTCCGTATTATAAAGCGCTCCTCTTGTGAAACGATAGTAATATTGATTCAGGTCTTCAGGCAGGATCGTTAATTATGGTTTTATTGTTTTGGTCGTTATGAAGGAGATGTGTCGACATTAATGTGCCGTTGGTAAGATCTAAGAGCTACAATTTGAGTGTCAGCTAATCACTCTAATAATAATCAGACTCGATGACATTATCTGTTTTGAGTTTCCTCATATCTAAATTGGCTCTTTTAGATGGTGACCTTTCCCAGGTCCTTTCTGACCCGATTTCTGATCAGGGCATCCTCTCCCTGATTGATTAGGGGCCTCCGTCTTCTTGTCTGTCAATCGCAGGTGTGAAATGCAACACCTCTCAATGGCGGAGAAACGTAGCAAGAGAGGGAGCAGGGGTTAAAAAAAACAAAAAACATGTCTCTTTTCTGTGCTCTCTTACAACTCTCCCATCTTACCTACAGCCACTTCAATGATGGCATAGAAGGGTTCTCCTGAAAGAAGATGAGAGGCAGTGGATTCAGGCTTGAGTAGAGTGACTCACGGCAAGGCCGGCATGGATGGCACAACATGATGAGAAATAAGACACATTGTGCTCAACTCAAAATGAGACCTAGAACCAGAGGTGCAGGATCCTAAATGAAGTGCTAACACAAAATGAAAGCCATGACTGAACACTGGTTTGACTCTTTGGTATTACCCCTTTCACAGGATGAGACACAGCCAAATGTCCTGCATGGAGTGTTTCTTCTGACTCACAAAAACACACCGTCAATAGCCTGGCATGTGATTGTTGGTCTGAACAGCGCTTAAAAAGCAGAACTGCAGCACATCTTCTAATCAATTTAGTCTTTTAGACACTTCTTTCCGTCTCTTTGACCGCAGTCACACATTCAAGCGTCCATGGCAGCAATCATTCTCACCAAATAAGGTTATTTTTAATGGATGACCTGTGAAATCGAGCAAGAGCAAAATTAGCTTCTACCCCTCTCGAGGGAGGCATGCTAGCAAGTGTTGAAGCTGGTCTAGTGAGGTCTATTCACCCACAGTGATGATGGCACACTTTAGGCTATTTAGTTGTCCTTTCTGTCTGCTTTGTGCCGGCACCGCCTTCTGTGAAAATTGCTGTATAAAATACCTGACAATTTGTATCTTGTCTTGATTAAAAAAAATAAAATAAATAAAAACAAGGACAGAAGCTATCCAGAACTGCATTTTATGATCCATGAAATATTTACTGTATATTTATACAAAAGGTGAAGTCAACAGCCCCACAGAAAATATGCAAATGCCGGATAGTTATTCACATGTTCTTTAGTTGTACGTGTGAGTCGCGATATCCATGACAACGAAATAACAACAACATAAAAGGAGCCAACAGAGGTAGAGATGGAAACAACGGGTTTCTGTTATTCTAATTATGCATTTCAGGGGCTGTGCGGTGTTGGTTCCAGCAGTCTAAAGCCTCTGGGGATTGATGTATCATCCACCCATACCTAATGGAGGGCTAGGTTACTCCCAATACGAGATTGTGTCAAAAGAGGAAACAATTGGTCATGTGGCGTTAAGACGCTGGCTGGGTGCGCTACGCGCTGCCTCAAGGGAAGAAAAATATTGCTTTGAAGAGATTTGGGAGAGAGAACAGCAGCTGAGTGCATCTCTGGCATTTTTTTTTTTTTTTTTTTGCGTTGCACACACGCGGAGCTCCATCGAAGTGTGTTTTGATCCCACGTTAGATTGTCGTGTGCTCAGCCAACCGGTGCACTTTCACCACGTGAATGTGTAACGAATGTCTGATAGTCCCGATCTGAGCCAGGACCGAAATGTAACTAGATTGCGATTTGTACCTCCAATGTATGCTCGCATCAAACAGACTTAGTGTACTAGTGTGGCTTTAGTGTGGAATCAATGTGCTAGGCGTCAGACTAAGTAATCCCCCCCCCCCCCCCCCCCCCAACTCACACACACACACACACACACACACACACACACACACACACACACACACACACACACACACACACACACACACACACACACACACACACACACACACACACACACACACACACACTCACACACACACACAGACAAGTGTTTCATATATTTCTTTATTATTGAAAAGCCCTGGCAGCTTTGAATGGAGATTTCATTAACTTTCACTACCAACAGCAGAAAGAAAGACTGAGTCGCCATTAGAGGTTTTTTAATTTCCTGTGTGTACCGTTACCTCAACAAAGGAACCCAGGTCTATTACCACAGTGTTCCCGTCCATGCTCCTGGGTTTGAGACGTTTCAAAAGTGTGATGTGGACGGGGCTGGTTGCTGGTCAACACATAGGCTATTGTTTGCATGTTCAAGACCTACTGAAGTGAATCACATTTTCAAGCTTGTTCAAAATAGATTTTCTTCTCACTTTGTTGCTCATCCTACGGCATTTACTACGCCCTCTGATAAATCATGCTACATTGTATTAGGACTCGAGAATCGTTTTTCTACTTAGCTCGGCCCTTCGCTCTCTTAGGTGTGTGTGGGTGGGCTGCAGATCTGCAACACCAGCGATTGCATGTGTGCATTTTCTGCAGCTATTTTTGTAAGTTTCCGAGTTGCACCTAAACAGTATGTGAATAATGCGTATACTTATACCTGCTCACTCAACCATCCTCCCACGCCAACATATATTCTTCTTGGTCTTTGTTCAGTTGTTGTTTTTTTTTCTGTCAGTCTTTAACTAACCAGTAGAGAGACTGCTTGACTGTCATAAGCAGTGACCGACTGGCCCTCACAGCTAAATGCAACAATCACGGCACTGAAAGGTGCTGTTGGTAAGCGTTGAGAAGAGAGCAAGATTTTGAAAATCAACAACTTAAAAAAACATCTCCTCCCCCACTGCCCTCTCCCTGACTACATTTCTAGGCCATAGAGAAGTGTTGCATTAGACTCACGCGTGATGTAAATGTCACAAAGGCGAAGCCCTGATTGGTCAGAAATGAGCTGGGAATGGTCTCTAAAATCAACATTGTTGTCATGTGTGGATGTAGGCACAGTCAATTCTGACCTAATGTTCACATAGCACATTACACTCTCTTATAGCAGACAGATGGGTGGACCATTTTTAACAAAACACACTCAAATCATAGCTCTTAAATCTTACCGACAGCACCTGTTAATGGCATGGATACAAAATGTAACTAGGTAGGTCTGGCAATATGGAACAATATATTATCATGTTATTATAAGTTATACTGTGTATGTATTTTGATTGGTTGGAGTTTCTTCACCATCAAAAGGCTGCGCCCATTTGTTGAAATCAATTACTGCCCAGCCAATTTCAGTGCAAAACACAACTATAGTAAATAATAGAATAAAATGGTTATCTACATTATATCCACATTTTAGGATAATTTCAGGGTTCCTACTACTATTGTAAAAAAAAAACCCATTGTTAATGTAAAGATGGCTTTCATCATGACAATATATACAGGTAGGTCTGTATATATATACAATGCCACTGTAAAAGATACATGCTACTTTTGTATCATATCCCCATGAGTTAGAGTCTGCCTGCCTTAGAGGGAGTTTGCAATATTTATGATATCATAAATATTTATTAATGTTGAATACATCCAGATCCATCTACATCTGTTTCCTCCCCCCCAAAGATATACAAGAAGTATTGATGTAAACAGACTTCCTTAGAAGTCCACAGCTTTCCCTTTGGTGCTGTCTGCGACTGAGCCCTGTGGTGACCAGGGTTGCTTCCCAATGTCTTAAGACACTTGAGGCAGCAGGTGGCAGGGTTATCTGTGAGCTTGAAAGGGAGTTCACCATGCGAAGAGAGTGAAACGACTAGGTGTTTTCAAACACCCTGCTATTCAGTCAGTCAAAGGGAAATGTAGTGCAATCCAACACAAGTCGCGGTGTCTTGCGGTACGTTCTGTGGCTCTGTGGTTGGTGCTTCTGGTTGGGGTTTCCTTGGTTGGTGCCTCAGTTCTTTTTTCTGTGGTTTGGGAAAAAAAAAATCTACAACAAAGGTTCCTTACTACAGTTTTTTTTTTCCCCACAGTAACATTAAATGTTATGAATATGTCAGGATTCATAGCTCACACGAGCTGTCTTGTGTAGTTGAAGGGTTGGTTGAAGGGGATAGTTTGACAGAGCTATACCACTTTATTCTGATTACTTATTACATGGATGCCAGGGCATGTGTTCATAATAAATGCTACACTGTTGACTTTCATAAGAAAAAAAAGACAATGTTAAATACATTTATTTAATGTTAACGTTTAAGGACATTACCAGAAGAAATAGACTAATGTGTGCATTTGTTGAGATGATACATGTAATGTGAAGATCAAGGGAAGATGATACATTCAAATGTATACTTCACACAGAAGAACTCCAGTTCTGTGCGGGCACACAGTGTGAACATTGTGAAGTGACAATTCATCTTGATATATCGTTGATCATAAACCGTAGCATTACCATTGCCGGTCAATTTGAGAAGTAGTTTGGGAAACAATATGGGATATTGGGTAATTTCCAGCCAAGGCAAATATATATTGATGTGCATGCACAGTGTGTCTAGCTTGTGTCTTATCACTATAGAGTATCCCCATTTAAATAGATAAGCATGTGGCGTATAAAATAAGTAGGCCTACGCCCATGGTCTGAGGAAGGTTGCGTGAACATTGCAGCAGCAGTATGTTTTAATACAATATGTTTCATATGTGTGTTTCTTAATGTGTCATTAGTCGCTCTCTACCCTTTGTTTGTTTGTCATACAAAATGTCTCACAGTCTATTTGAATGTGAATGCCAGTCTATTCAAACGCCGTGTGTGATTGTCATTGTAACTCCCCCGTTATCTTACACACAAAAGGCCGCTGGTACAAAAGTTAATGTTCTACTAATTGAAACAAAACTATTTAATGTAACCAAATCCAACATTTGGCCTCTTTCCACTTCTCACCCTGGTACGTTGAGTCAGCTGTATTTTATACCCCGTAATCACGGTGACACAGTCGCAAAAGTGCTTTACAGGCCATATTTCATGACACCCCCATAATCCTCGCTCCCCGAGGAGCAAGCCAAACCTCCCTACTTACCCAGGAAGAAAGACAGCGGAGGAGCGCAGCGCGTGGGGGTTTCCTGGAGACGGTTATGGCTGCCATCATTTGACACACGCGTTAACAGAAGCACCACAAGCAAACATTTTAAGGACAATTGAATTGTTGAAAATATGGTTTGAAAGATAATTGGACCTCATGCACGTCTTTACTGATTACAGGAAGTGTGATATTCAACATGACGTGTCATGTCCCATTGTGTTATGTGGTAATATAACTCTTGACTTGACTTGAGGAGCTGTTCCAACAACACACGGGTCAATGAGGCCAATATGGATGTAGGCAGAACCACTGTGTTCTACATCAGCTGCTGGTAATGCAAAACAACAAGCAAAGCAGGCAAAGCAACAAAATTAATAAATGTGTACAGCTGAGGAATACAAACAATGCTATGAAACTCCCGTTAATCCATTCCATCAGGAGTGTGTTAATGGGTTTCATAATTATCCTGCATGTCCACAGTAGCGGAGAGTCAGACAAAGTAGTGCATCAGTGTTTGCATTGATAGCGTTGTGACCAGGCTCACCTGCAGCTCTGTGTTTGCTCTGTCTGTGACAGCACTGCCATGCAAAGAGTGGCAGCTCCATTACGTGGGCCTCCTGGGGGGAGACTATGAGACTCAAGCTTGTCGCTGGGAACAGTGACTGCCTTTGAATAGATTAGCCGGCATTAAAACATTTAGAAATGAGGAAGCATGCATGCACCGGCAGTGCCAATATAACAAAAGCGCGTCTAACCATTTGTTTTCGAATGCATTTGGCTCATTTAAAGTCTACACAAATACAATGTGTTTGATAACACCTGCATTTATCTGTGCACAAAAGTAAACAGTTGTAAAGTTGAAAGATACACATACAAATGCTTGGTGCTCTCACAATTTTTTTTTACAGCAATTGGATGTAACACACTACTAACTATTCTAGCTGTTCTCTATAACACGTTCAAACCCAAACCACAGTCTTGAGAAGCGGTGATTGCGTTTACGATGGGAAGTAACATGATCCAATTCTCATGTTACGGCTCATGTTACGACACACTTGTTTTGTTCTGTTTTAGCCAAGAGAGTGATTTTATGTTTTTTTTTTAATGTCCTGCCCATGTGTCCACGTTGTATTTATGTGCATCATTCCCATTTCATTTTGCACCCACCATTCTCCATCGCAGTATGTTATGTTTCTTGGCGAAATACTGCATTGTTAGGACAAATCTATGAGGAAAAAAAAGGATTTTCAATAATTTATGGATTGTTTTCTGTAAGAAGCGGGTGTCTTGGGCCACAGTGAGCCACATTGCCGCAAAATCCCCTGGGTGACCTCCAGCCAGCATTTATGAGGGAAACGAAAGTAAATAAACACAGGGCTAATTAAAACAGGGGGACTCTATGTGGTGGCGGCACGGTGGTGCAGTGGTTAGCACTCTCGCCTCACAGCAAGAGGGTTCTGGGTTCGAATCCACCTGGGACCCGGGACCTTTCTGTGTGGAGTTTGCATGTTCTCCCCCCGTGCTTGCGTGGGTTCTCTCCGGGTACTCCGGCTTCCTCCCACAGACCAAAAACATGCAGGTTGGGGATTAGGTTAATTGGTGTCTCTAAATTGACCATAGGTGTGTATGTGAGTGTGAATGGTTGTTCGTCTATATATGTTAGCCCTGTGATAGGCTGGCGACCTGTCCAGGGTGTACCCCTGGACAGGTCGCCCAGCCCGTTGCAGCTGGGATTGGCTCCAGCCCCCCCACGACCCTTGTCGAGGATAAGCGGTTTGATAATGGATGGATGGATGGACTCTATGTGGTAGGTTAAACTGATCCCGGTTTAACATTCTTGTTTGCACTAAAATTACTGGGGAACGGTGTGACCTTATATGAAAAAAAGAGTCTTTGACACTATGAATTAGTCATTAAAACTTGCCTTGCCCTGCACAGCATCTGTTGAATGTTTTTAATTTTACCTTTTAAATAAAAAAAAGGTTTATTTTGCTCTTTCATGTCCCACGTTAACTATGACTACAATACGCTATTGATTAGACGTTGGACAACTGTTCTGGAACATTTTGTGGCTTGTGACACACAAAAATGCATAACTATAAAGTAAAAATACTCAAAACAGACTCCATGCGTGTTGTTCTCTTCAATGGCCATTTCACTTTGCCACCCACCCAACATCTGCCACCCCCATCCTACCCCCTCCCTACCTTACATGACCGGAATAACGAGCTCACCCCAAAAACATGGCCGCAGACAGAGTTCACGCTGCTTCTCTCTTCCATCAGTGGATTAGATAACTTTTAGTGTTTCTATAGCAACTGTTCCCACTCACGTCTTGAGAATGCTGAGCCATGCAGGAAGGTAAGGAAAGAGCGGATCAACGACGCCAGTCACACCTAGGACTGAAATGTACCGAAACGAGTGGCCAGGAATGCCCACTCATAATAGACCGCAGCTCTCAGGCCAACTCCATTAGGACCATCTTTATAGATTTCGGTTCAGACAAAAAAATGTGCGTGCTCTTCTTCCCTCTTACCTGACAACAACAGAGGCTTTTTTATTTTTTTTGGGGGGGGGGAAATTGAATGAAATGTTGAACTAAATATATGTCAATGAAACGTCCTCTGAGATCTGTCTATTATCTGTCTGCTACAAATAACTTTACTAATTCCTCTAATGCTTTATCTCTGTGGTTTTGGTTTGTGGCGTATCAATTCATTGTGGACTTCTGACACTACCCACGACTGCCCAACTTGACACAAGTGGCAAGTTGTGTACTCATTATTGCTCACGTCTCAGTCTTTGTTGCATTTCTAAAGGTCTGGAAAAAAAAGAAAGAAAATAAAGTATATATATAAAAAAAAAGACATCTTGCATAGCAGAAACTAAAACCTTTCCTTCCTTCCTTTGTGTCTTGGAACGTCCCTCAGATATTATCAACCTCAACCTTTGCCTCTCTCTTTCTCTGACTCTCTCTGTCTCTTTTGCAGCTCTTGGGCCTGGAAGAGTCACAGTGGGTTCATGTGATGGCGGAGCGTGTAGAGAGAGCATACCGCAGCCACCAGAGCTGAGGGTCTGTGATGCGTTGAATCCAGCGCTGGCAGGGGAATCTGCAAAGCCTTAAAAAGGTAAGGCCCAGGAATGCCAAGTTATCTTTCACACAAAATTCCATTAAAGTACATACATTTATTTGCATAAAAAATACAAAAAGCTTGTTGGATAGCCAGCTCTGTGTTTTAAACCTTGAACATAGCCCTTTGATTCTAGATTGAGTGCATACATCAGACACACTGTCTTTTCATTCTTTACCACCGCTGGCTCTGAGACTCAGGCCTTGCATAATGTAGCAGAAGTGCAGGAGGGTAATGGATACGTCTGGATACCGTCTGACCAAAAGAACATTGGTTGTTCCGCGCTGGAACCGAAATGTTTACAGGAACTTAACAGGAAATAGATGACAAATAACAGGTCTAACGTGATGGTATGGCATGCGTGTCTAACCCTCTAATTCCAGTTGTCCTTTACTCCTTCTCCCAGCAGGATGGACAACCTCAACTGCACACTAGGGCCAATTGCTTCAAACAGCTGTGGCGGCTACGACTCCCTGGACACCGCTAGAACGCCTCCCAAAAAGATCCTGCTCACCCTGACGCTGGCCGTGCTTGCCGTGGTGACCACTGTCATCAACTGCCTGGTCATCACCACCGTCATCGTGACGCGCAAGCTGCACCACCCGGCCAACTACCTCATCTGCTCCCTGGCTTCGACGGACCTCCTGGTAGCCGTGCTGGTCATGCCCTTCAGCATCATCTACATCCAAAAGGAGATCTGGGTCATGGGCCAGGTCGTGTGCACCATCTACCTGAGCGTGGACATCACCTGCTGCACCTGCTCCATCCTCCACTTGGCGGCCATCGCCATCGACCGGTACAGGGCGATCACGGACGCCGTGGAGTACGCACGCAAGCGCACCGGCGCCAGGGCGGCGGTGATGGTGGCCGTGGTGTGGGCGCTGTCCATCCTCATCTCCTTGCCGCCCTTGCTCTGGCGGCACTACAGCGGGGACACCGAGCAGGAGGACCAGTGCATCATCACCTACGACCACATCGCCTTCACCCTGTACTCCACGCTGGGGGCGTTCTACATACCCCTGCTGCTCATACTCATCCTGTACTACAAGATCTACCGCGCCGCCCAGACCCTGTACATGCGGCGGGAGGCGAGCCGCGCCAGTCGCCACTCCTGCATGACCAACGGCGGCTCCATCCCGTCCTCCTACCCCGCCGGCGACGGCAGCCCGTTGCCCCAGAGCCCCGTGGTGCCGCAGGACAAGTCGTTCTCCGACCCGTCCACCGAGGACCGGGAGCGCGACCGCGCGCGCATGGCGGCCAAGGCCTCCCGGAGGAAGTCGCGCCGGAGCGAGTCCAACCCCGGCGAGTCGTACCGCGGCGAGTCGCGTCGGGGCACGACGTTCAGCCAGGGGCCCCGGATCTCGGGCACGCGGGAGCGCAAGGCGGCGTCCACGCTGGGCATGATACTGGGCGCGTTTGTCATATGCTGGCTGCCCTTCTTTGTCAAGGAGGTGATCGTCAACACCTGCTCGTCGTGCAGTATCTCCATGGAAATGGCCGACTTTCTGACATGGCTGGGCTACGTGAACTCGCTCATCAACCCGCTGATCTACACTATCTTTAATGAGGACTTTAAGAAAGCCTTTCAGAGACTGATTAGATGCAATCATTACTGATGAACTCTCGTAGGTGGAAAAAAACGGTGCACACCTCACTCACACAGAGCACTGGTGGAAATAGTTGAATGATAGATGAGAAACTACTGTCACAATGTGTCACTTTTCAAAGGTTCGATGACGATGATGCCCACTTCTTCCCAATACACACTTGGCAAACGGTCATTCCAAATAACTTTGGCTCAGTGGTTGAGCTCTGCAGAGACATGGTTTCAGATTGAAATCCAGCCATTCCTATTAATAGACACTTAAAGATCTCCTCAAAGTTAATTGAAGTCTGTTCAGACATCGATCCTGGTGGAATTGAAGTTAATTCAAGTGCGATGAGTCATTGTCAGACCAGAATTGGGAAAATTGACCAGTCCATTACCAACCAATTTTAGGGGATTTAGGCAAAATCAATAAACATTTAAAAATTGCCAATCATTATGTCCGTTTGAACTTTCTCATGTTCGTATTGGTTAGGGGAGGTAATGGTACATACCTCTACTAATATATTTTTAAGCGTATTGATTCAGCTTTGTTGGTGAGTAAGCAATGTTGACATACATTATTTATGAGATGCGTAAATAATAGTATATATAGCGATTAAACAGAATTTCTATTATATCTTCTTGTGCCATTGTACAGAACCGTTTTTGTAATTCTGCAATACAAACCCATAGTCTGCAGTCATTCACATTCCTCTCAAAAGTATTTGCCAATTTTTCCAAGTCTTTCTGTTAAGGACAAAGTCTATTGACTGTTTTTTGAGAGGGAGTGACCTGTGACTCAATTCTGAAAAAAAGCAATTTGTACAGGTTGGAATATGGATGAAATCCTTTTGTGGTGTTTGACGCAGGGAGTTCAGAGAGCGAGAGCCTCTGAAGTCCTGTTGGTTTTCTGCGACCCAACCAACACCACGGCTGACATCAGACTAATGAATGTGAAAACGCCGTAGGAGATATATTCATTACACGACTCCCACTCTGAGCTCTTGAAATAGAACTATATATCCCTTACAGCCTCCAAACATGTGAAATAGCCACATGAGCGTGTGAGCTTGAGGGCCAGCAATACAGGTTAAATTCTGGACCGCAATATTTCACACTGCATAGTGTGGACCTGGCTGAAAGAAAATGGATGTATTTATTTAGTTATATAAATATTTATTTATTTAAGATATATTTGACCAGGAAATTCAATATTTTGAAAAATACCAGGTCATGGCAGCATCCAATTTGTAGGACTTTGAGGACTTTCTTAGGTCCATTTAAATGGCTTGAAATGAATGGTTTGATGATAACCATTGCTGCCAAATTTTAACATCCCATCATGAAATGATATATTCATTCTGCATTACGTTAAATAATGTTAATTTAAAACATTGTATTGTGGCGCCACACATTGGCAACAAAAAATATTGTTTTGAACTGATGGTAAATGGCAAATCATGAATATACGTATACTTTTATATGAGTGTATTGAAGTGAGTGCCTCCTTTACTGTGGTTTGAAGATTATTTGTATTAAAGTGCCATGGTATTAACATGTCCTATCGATCTTGATTCAGACTTGGTTTTTTGCTCCGGTTTTCAGGACACACGCACACGCACACGCACACGCACACGCACGCACACACACACACACACACACACACACACACACACACACACACACACACACACACACACACACACACACACACACACACTTTAGTTAATAATTTAATGACTACATAACTAAATGCAATCAGTGCACAATCAAGCACTTACCTGCCTTGGCTACTTAATGCTGTCGTAAGCATCAAGTACACAAACATTTAATTTACACATATTAATTTAATTTGAAATAATAAAAAACGTGTACAGCTTAATGTATGAGATTTGTAAAAAAAAAAAAAAAATTAAAAAAAAAGCACTGTAGCGCTAAGCCTACCAATGGAGGTTGATTCGTGATAGTTCGGGCTGTGAGTGTTTGTACAAAGGCAGGCGCATTCTATTTAAATATCCCGCCCACTTTCCACCTGCTCTCCAATTGGCCTCCATGCGACGGGCGCTGCAAGGTAATAGGCCTACCAAAGGCTCAGGGGGAACTACTAATGAAACGCAGCCAAAATGTGTCCAGCATCGTATGGTGGCCACTTCTGCAGTAGGCCTACTGTCTAAAAGTAGTGTTCCACCTGATGTCCAAGAAAACACAGCTCTGAGTGTTTCAGTTTTACCGCCGTGTAAACCAAACGCTAGGACTGTGTGTAATACAGCTGTCTACAACTCATTATGAAGAATTACTGCCAGAGCATATCGGAAGGGAATTGGATTCTATGTTGCTGGATTCAATACAAAAGGACTTCATGTAGCCCCCCCCCCCCCTCCCCTCCAACACTGGCCAGTTAGGCATTCAGCTGTTTGCCTGGAGCATATGTATCCATTCTGAAGACCAGCATAACACCTTGGAATGTTTGACAATCCCAGGTGACACTCCCAAACATTCCTGAACCGAACAGGCATATTGATAGATCCAAGCCTACTTGGGTGGCTCTTAAAAGTTGTATCTTGGATGCCTATTGAGCTGGGTTTTTGAGCTGTAACGTGGAGGTGGCAAGACAACACAAACAACAACACAAACGAATCCTTTGTATGTCTTGCCATGTGAAGGACAATAATTGAATTGACAATAAAGCAACGTTGACTTTGACTTTGACTAATTGGTCCTGCTAGACCTATTGCAGCATGTTGACACACATTGCATATTCATGTAGACTATTACAAATAAGATTCTATAATATGGTTCTATTTTTTTTAAGTAGTAGGCCTACACTAGGAAAAGCCACATACGACCTGTGAATTACGTTAACAATTAAGATTGGTTGTGGTTATGGCCCAGGTGGAACATCAAGGTTGCCAGGTTGCAACACGGAGTAAAGGACAGCCACCGTCAGACCTGGCAACTTTGACTATGCGCTGGTTAGACTAACAAGCATGGCGGACATAGAAAGCGACAGGCTTGAATTGGCTCTGGAGAATTTGTTTTTAAAGCACTGCAGTGGAATATCTGCCCCGAAAAGCAAAGAATATTGCGTTGAATTTTGCAAGGTTTGTTATTAGTCTACGTTATTCGGAAAACCTCTCTTCGGTGTTTGTTTCATGCAATCTCAAATTGGCAGTCATGTCTTGCTATCTAACTAGCCTCAGTGAAGGTAGCTGTCTAGTGACGGCTAGATGCAACACAAAGCACTTTGCTGAAGAGGCACCAAATATAATAGCTTCACCCCTTGAGGGACATGTAAATGTGACATTATCATAATATACCATGTTTATTTTCCTCTTTAAACGTGCTACCCGTGTTTTTTTTAGTTTGGTGTTGTAGGTGGCTATGCTTAGCATGTTATTGCTAGCTTCTGTTTGTGTACAATCATTAATACGTACTTGAGGTGGCTAGTGGCGTTATTCATATTTTTCCAGGGAAATGTACGTTTATAGAAGGGTTTTACCCGATTGCGATCCTATATTGTTATACAATGCACTATATATTGTATTATATTCACCAGATGATGCAAAATACAATACGTCAACAAAGCAATTACACCCCTTTCTGTACTGTTTTGCAAATACATATTTCGACACAGAGATGAAAACCGCCCGGAGAGTCTTTGTTTATTGGTTTTTGTTGTATATTCTTCCACGTAGCTGGTGGAGGAGTACACGGGAAGATGGCAGGTTCCTCTTCCACAACTGAAAGTACTTCGGGCTGCACTCTGCAGTTTCACTACGGCAGCCGCGGCTTTTCCAGCCGAATGTCAGCACATCCATTACACCCTGAGCAGCCTGGCCGTGTGAGTAGTTTACTTTAAGTGGCTTGGAATGACAATAGCACACCTCACGGTATAGTCTAGCTATGTGCTAGATGTAATCAGATCCGTTGGTTGCGTTGGTTTAATTGAGGCACATTCCAAAAAGGATAGAGATGCAGGTCCCCAAACTGCTGGTCATCACTCATCTTTATTTGTGATGTCATTGTTGTTATGTTTGTTATGTTATGTTTATTTAATCGGATGTTGAGTTTCCTGTGGTTTCTTTTCCGCGGGTTGTTTTACTGATTGCGTTTAACTGAGTGATCTTGTCTTGCAGGAGCTTTTTTGAGCTTATGCTCTTCTTCAGCAAAGAGGAGTTTGCGGAATACCCTTTAAAAGACATCATCGATTCCTTTCAGGTGAAACACACGTGGGAAACACCAATCAGTAGTTTTAATAAGCAAGTCTTCCATTGGAGGATTCACGTGGGCAATAGAAACATTATCAATGGAGTCTACTTACAATGGCCGGTTCATGTTGCCAATGGAAACCTTACCGATTGGGTCTTCTCGCCCCCCACGCTGTAGGCATGTCACTCGCGGTTGCTGCGGCACAGCAACACCTACATGCAACAGGTGAAGCAGGTGATCAAGGTGGGGGGACCCTGGGAAAGCCCGGTGCTCCAGGACATCCTGCAAGAGGCGCCGGTTCCACAGACCGATGGTATGCTAGAGTACACACACACACACACACACACACACACACACACACACACACACACAGACACAGACACACAGACACACAGACACAAACACACACACACACACACACACACACACAGACACACAGACACAGACACACACACACACACACACACACCCGAGAATCACTCGGTCTGGGTCACTTGGAGGGCGGCAGTGGCTCAGTGGGCAGAGCGGGGTGGACAGCGGGTCGTCCACGAACCGTAGGGTCGGCGGTTCGATCTCCTTGATCCCTCCTCCTCCTCCAACTGTCCACATGTCGAACCCCACACATGTACTGATTGTAAGTCTCTTTGGACAAAAGCGTCTGCTAAATGCCCCCTTTACCCTTTACTTAGTCTGCGTTTTCCACCGTCGCGTTTGCAGTGCTCCTTCGTGACGTCACCTGTGGTCCCAAAACATGGTGTTTTTAATGCATTTACATTACATTTACATTTAGGGCATTTAGCGGACGCTTTTATCCAAAGCGACTTACAAAGAGTACATTCGTCATATGTGAAACATTTCATTGCTGCTAATACAGAAAGAGAGTCACCAGAACAAGCTTCAAGCGTTTCAATTGCTAGATTAACCATTGCTGGTATACAACATCTCTGACTACGTGCCAAGTTACAAAGAGCGATTATAAAGTGCCAACACGTACAACACATAAGAGCATGAGGGTAGGGGTTATGCAGGGATCAGGGCAAACTCGAAACAAGTGGGTCTTGAGTCTCCTCCGGAAGATGGGGAGTGACTCTGCAGTCCTGACATTGTCACGGAGCTCGTTCCACCACTGCGGAGCGTTTGTTTAAGATGGTGAATGACAACGACCAACTTCCTTCTTCACCGACTCTCTCCGTCACCAGTGGAGGAGTACTTCAGCTCGGAGGCCCCTCTGTTCCTGGAGCTGCGTGTGCGCTACCTGCAGGCGTGTGAGCGTCTGCAGGAGGCGATGGCCCTGGCCAAACGCTGCCTGGAGAACAGCAAGGCTAGCAAACACCTGTATTTCCACCAGGCCTACCTCACCTGCCTGTATAAGGCCTCGCTACATGAGCATCTGCACAAGGAGGTAAGGGGGAACGATGAGGTGCAACAACACATTGCACATATAACCTATGTTTGTTTAACACGCAAAGCTAGAACTGTGTGTAATATGCACTAAGATGTGCGTTTTTGCAGTTTACTGAAATAATAAGGTTTTTAGTTTTTGGATGGATTATTTTTATGGATTTCTGTTTTTGTGAGAAGCTGTTATGTAACTTTTCTCGGTCACTTTTCTTGTGTTATAATAACAGAAAATCGTGCAACCTATAAATTGTGGAAATTGTAGTAAATTGTATTAGGTTGTTTTTTTTTGTTTTGTTTCTTTGCAGAGCCTGAACACTGATAGTAGTGTAACATTATTATTTTACACCACAGTCTTTTCCAGCACTATCTCTGAAAGAGCAACCTGGTCTAATGGTGGTTATATGCATTTCCTGAACACAGATGGCCGAGATAGACGGCCACGATGCTGTGGAGATTATCTGCAACACGGAGAGTGTCGAGAAGGATGAGCTTTTGCTGTCCCTGTGCAAGGCCTTTCTCAACCAGCAGCTGCAAAATGGGGACATGTACTACATCTGGTGAGGAACCATCTTCACACGCTTTTGTCCGCTTGAGGTGTAACTTCTAACTTGTCCGAATGTCATTTGGCATTGTATGTAAAAAGTGTAATGTATTCCCATGTCCTCCTCCAGGGACCTTGTCTTTTTATGGAGCAGACTATTTCTCAGAGCCCACCCGTCTGGACAGGGGTTCCTGGCGGAGTGCCATCACTTGGTGTCTACTGCGACCAACATCAGAGCCATATTCCCGTTTATCAAAGTAGTCAACGCTGAGGTGAGATTTGCATACCATTTAACTCGAATGACGCAATCTTTGACAAATCATCGGTCATTAAGTGTTGTGTGTGTGTGTGTGTGTGTGTGTGTCTCTCGCTCTCGCTCTCGCTCTCGCTCTCGCTCTCGCTCTCGCGCTCTCTCTCTCTGTACAGTTGGGCAGGGAAGGGGAACAGTTCTGCGTGGAGCTTTGCGCCCGGGGCTTGCAGATGTGCGATCTGCAGGCCCACCCGGAGATCCACTCCCTGCTGTGCAAGACCATCGCCTTCCTGCTGCCCTATGACCAGGAGGTGTGCCAGGCGTGTGCGCTGCTGGTGTTCTGCCAGGAGCGCAGCCTGGAGGCCTACAAGACCGTGTGCCTGCTGTACACGCAGCCCGAGCAGGAGCAGCACCCGCACACCCACCCCGTGCCCACCAACGTCCGCTTCCACATCCTCCAGGTGGGTGAGGGTTTTGGGGTTGGGGAAACTGAACTGTTACAGGATCCAGAGTTAGCATCATTAAAATCAACCTTTTTTTTATATATATAACTTGCATTCATGGGCAGATTGTTTTGGTTTGGTGAGGAGTAGGCCTGCACGATTAACCGAATTTTCATCGTCATCGCGATGTGAACGTTTGCGATGAACACATCGCAAAAGCTGGTCTGTAATGCGATAAGTTCACCACGCACACTCGGGCCATCCTTCAAAATATTGTGGTTTGCAGTAACCCGACCCACCCTGTCAATGTAGGAACGACCCATATTTGTTTTATTTTTTCCCTTTCAGTCCGATTGACTTGCCGGTTGTTAACTTGCGTTAAGACCGATCGTTGTTTTTTTGCTCTTCAAACAACTAATGCAAATACAATTAAACCGTATTGATTATATTTTAGAAAGTATCGTGAATATAAATTGCCTACATACACACGTAGGCTACATTCTTTCTTTTATATTCGCTTCATTTCATCAATGGTTCGCGCTTGTCTGTTATGATGGCTGCGGCTGCCGAAAAGAAAATGTTTGCAGTCACTGTTCAAAGTTACAGAAGGCTATAGTTATAACAAATACAATGAAATATCTTGACACCGCTATAACGTGACGTGTCGACTGATGTCAAGGAGACCACGAAACTGTTAGGGGTTGGAGACGCAGTCGGTGACGTCACGATATGCAAATTTGTTTAAATTCATACCGACGTATTCACCATGACCAAAATTGTACTTTCTTTTTTATTCTTTTCTTATTTATCGCAAGTCATATCGTCATCGCAATATTGAACAGTGTGATCGCACATCCCACATTTTGCTGATATCGTGCAGGCCTAGTGAGGAGCCCCAAGGATTGCAACAGTGGGATGGGGGGGGGGGGGGGTCTTGTAAACGTAGCGCTGCCTAACGTCGACGGTGACTCGTCTCCCCTCCTCCCAGGTGCTGAAGGAGCGCCTGTGCTTTGACCCCGAGTTCTGGAACCTCCTGACTCTCAGGACGTACTGCCTGGAGCTGCTGGGCGACACGGCCCTGAAGGCCGCCGTGCTCAGCGAGATGAAGGACGAGGACGAGGAGCGGCGCCGGGAGGAGCCCGCTGCCGACGAACACCCCGCAGCAGCAGCAGCAGCCGACCGCTGGGGTCCGGCCTCGAGCCGGAGCCCGGAACCCGCGTCGCCTTCTCCCGGCGCGCCGACGCTGGAGTCCGCAGGGCCGACGGACGGCGGGCCCGGCGAGCCGTCCAAAAATACCCTCCGCGTGAGCAGGAAAAGGCGTAGGAGGCGGCAGCGGCTGTGCTGGAGGCAGCAGTCCTGGTCCGAGGACGAGGCAGACGCCGACGACGACCCCGAGTTCAAGTCCTACTCCGTCAAATCCAACTGGGCGGACGGCCACGCGAAATACTCCCTCAGGCGCAAGCGCGCCGTGCTGGAGAACCACAAGGCCGTCAAGCCCACGCCAGAGAGAGAATACCTCTCGAGGTGCGTGAAAAATCAGATCTTCAAGCGGAAGGGCCGCAAGCGGAGGTGGCTGCAGGGGCTCCCCAGGCATGAGCCGGCGCCGCCGCCGCCGCACAAAGACTTCACCACGGTGAAAATAAACGGCCGTAAGCGGGGACGGAAACCCTTTCCCAAGCTCGAGCTCTCCTTCCCCGATAACGAGGTGGGCCTGCCAAATGAGGGGGGGGGGGGACGAGGCGGCGACGGCGGCGGCGGTGGCGGCCATGTTGGACACGGACCGGGGGCAGCCTTTCGCAATTATGCCACGTTCTGAAAGCGGGGAGACGGTCGGACAGGAGAAGGTCACGTTTGACTCGAGTCCCGCGGACACCCTGGGTGGGAATAATGAGCGTGGGACCGGCGATGACCGCACCGTTCTCGACGGGCATGGGAGGCCACGGACAGACTCCCGGCTTAACGAGGGAGACCGTAGAGCCGCGGAGGCCGACGCTGCGCTCGGCAGCACGGCGGAGGCGGCGGCGTCCACCGCTGCCCTCGTCCAAGTGTTCCACAACTACTGTCTCCACGAAGAAGTGTCCGGCGACGTGGCGCTACAGCCACATGCCGCGGTGGTTGGGCACCAGAATGGCGGCACAAAACCGGAAGGAGGTTCCAGTCAAACGGAACACAAGGACTTGAATACTCTGGTACGTTGGTTGTTGTGTTTTATGAGAAGGGCCCAGGGAATATTATGTTTAACAATGTAAGTTGTCTTGACTGGATATTTTCAATATTTGGAAACCTGCTACAACCTACCAGGACCTTGGACACTTGACAGCAGACAATGAATGTCCAGTGTCCAGAAATTCCTCTGTCTAACATGAATTCACATATGGTGGTCAGCTATCATATGTCACACTTACCCAACTCACAACAAAACAAAACAAACGTATTTGATGAAACAATGCACCGATACATAGCCCTATATGATCCTATATTTCTCCTGGCAATATGTTGAAGTGTTTCCTTCTTTTCCGGTTATGTTTGCCATTGGATTAATAATTGAAAGCGTTCTGTGTGTGTGTGTGTGTGCTCGTCTCCCGTGTCAGGCCACCGGCAAGTTGTCGTGGCGAGACCGAGTCCTGCGCACCGAGCTGTACGGCCACCTGAGGCACTGCTGCACGCTCTGCATGAAGCAGTTCAAGGGCCTGAACGTGATGCGACACGCCATCTCCCACCTGCGCGGCAAGCAGCTCGTGTGCATCTTCTGCCGCAAGCGCTTCACGCAGTTCCGGCTGGCCAAGAGACACGTGATGGAGCACGTCGACGAGCTGCACGCCCGGGGCACGGCCAGCGAGCCGGCGGCGGAGGCGGAGGCGGAGCCGGCCGGTGTCAGCGCGCACCTGGGCAGGGAGGGCAGCATCATCCGGAACCTCCGCAGCCTCCTGAAGAGGAGCCTCCCCGGGCAGAAGAACCACAAGAGCACCAGCGGCCGCCTGTGGCAGGGTGCGCCGTTCAGGGATGAGCAGGTGGTCATCAAGGAGGACTTGGTCATCGTGAAGGACCCCTCCTTCCTGGAGAAGAAGGCGGCGGCGGACGAGAAGGGGAAGGCGGCGGATGAGAAGGGAAAGGCGGCGGATGAGAACGTTGGCGCCGGTGACTTTATTTATTATCTGTGCCCGTCGGGCCGCTGTGATAAGATATTCCTGAAGATGAACGCCAGCCTACTAAAGCATGCCATCAAATACCATATGAAAGAGGAAAAAGTCTTGGAGAAGACATTTCTGTGGTCTAAGAGAAAATGCATAATTTGCGGAAGGTAAATATTTATTGATACCGATTTATCTTTCTACAGTGGTGGTTAAAAAAACTTAAATGGCAACAGAATATACCTAAATTAATATTTACCCTTACTACTTTCATAATTCTACATAAAGAAACTATGCAGGATTTGTGCCTGCATTGGCAATATATGATCAGGTTTTAATTTGACTTAAAATGGAGCCATTCCCAGACTGGCTTCATTGTGCCAGTGTGCTGCTGTCTTATTAATTTGAACTGGGATGGTTTTTGCTGTGAAAAATGAGGTAAGTAAGTAACAAATCGTGAATCAGCTTCTCCAGCGGAGCACGAGAGAGTGCTGAAGTTATTGTTTGACATCTTGACAGTGTTTGACTCTGAAGTAAGGGTTCCTGTGCTCATCGTGTGGCTTCCTCGACAGGCCGATGGACTTCCTCCAGCAGTACAAGGACCACATGCAGCTCCACGACGCCCCCAAATGCCACTTCTGCTACCACCAGGACTGCGACAATCGCTTTGTCACCGTTCAGCAGCTGAAGGACCACGTGAAGACCCACCAACCGCTCCGAGCTCAGTGCTACAACCCGGACTGCAAGCAGATCTTCCCCAGCCTCCCGGGGCTCTACGACCACGAGTGGAGACACTACGTTCCGGCGCCCCAAAGGCAGGAGGTGGACGCGCTTGCCAGTACCGTCAAGCAAATGCCCCAGAACACTGAGGCGCCCTGGAAACAGCGGGTGAAGATCGAGGAGATCTGGCTGCAGAGCGGCAAGGAGCAGAAAGAACTTTCAAAAGCACAACACCGGGAGTCGTGTAAGGGAGGACAGAAGGAGGAGGAAACTCCTCGAGCAGCCGTGAAAGCCACTTCGGACGACGACGACGGCGGCGGCGGTGGGCAGGCGGCGCCGGCGCCGTGCGCGTCTGAGCCCTCGGCGGCGACGCCAGGCGAGCAGTCGTCCGCGGGCCCGGACGTCGACAACGCCGCGCTTTATAACGGCCACGCGCTCGAGGCCAGAGCGGACCGGACGCCAGCGGAGCCGCCCGCCGCCGCCCCGCCAACGCCGGCGCCGGCCAACCCGTTCTCCTTCGAGGAAGAGTCGCTGGACGTCAAGGCGTGCACCACCCGACAGGCGCAGGTGCTGGACGTGCCGCCGCTGGCGGAGGACAAGGCGTCGGCCAAGTCCGACGGCTCACAGCCGCAGCAGCCGGCGCACTTCCACAGCACGCCGCTGACCAGGCTGCCGCCGTCCGCCTACCTCACCGAGTCGGAGCTCAAGATGCCCCGGCGGAGGGAGGCGGCGGCGGTGGTGGCGGCGGCCAGCGAGAAGTACCTCTCGTGGAAGGTCAAGGTGAAGAGCGTGCAGCGCAAGGAGGAGGAGGAGAAGGCGGCGGCGGTGGCGGCGGCGGCGGCGGTGGCGGCAGCGGCAACCCAGGACCGGGCCGGCGGGGCGCCCGCCAGCACCAAGCGGCGCTGCGACAAATGCCTGTCGTCCTACGGCACCCCCAAGGAGCTGGAGGAGCACCAGGCCCTTAACAAGTGCTCGGCGCTGTTTGGGTTCGACACAGACGACGAAAGTGAGTGGAGGGGATGCAAGGCTGGTTTCAGAGCCGGGAGGAGGGCGTGTTGTTTGTAAACCGAATTAACCAATTTTTTTATTTTTTTATTTTGTTGTTGTTGTTGTTGTTGTTCTAGGTTAAAGCGCCATGGGAGAGGAGTTGAAAGGCCGTGGTGGCCCGGATTTGAAGGCGCTTTTGGACCCGATGGAACATGGATACACATTGGTGCACTGGTTTGGTATCGCCGGCGCGACTCGGTTCATCGTTCCCGTCTTTTTTATTTGTGGTGAAGGAAACGTTTGATAAGCGTAAATATGTCAGCCGGGGTGAATCACAGGACAACTTTTCTGTTTTAGGAGAAGTTATTGGATTGTAATTTGATTGGGATTGTTTGTGGGCATGCTGTAAAGGGAAGAACAAGGTCATCGCTAATTTGCAACAATTTGGGTTTTATTTATTTTTTGAAGGGTTACTTTGTTTTTTTAAAAGACATAATTAATTGGGTACTAGATTAATGCTAATTGTATTAGCTCACATGCATTATCTGACATTCAGCCTCTGCATTGTTTTCTGTGATCTGATCCAAAAAACAGTTTTTCTATACATGTTTCTGTGGGAGTTTCCTTTTGCACAACATTAGTTTACCAAATACATCAGGTTCAAAGCTGACAGTATAGGTTTCTGGCAAACATTTTCACAAACGTACAGTATGTGTAATACAGTACGTTTACATGCAGCAAGAAATTCGAATTTCTAATCGTATAAGACATCGTTCAGACTTTTTAAGTGCATGTAAACACCTTAATCCGACCTACTTCTGACCTATTTCGGACATCTAAAATCGGATAACTACACCTGGATAATTCGATCATAGTCGGACTTTTAACGGCATGTATACTCAGCAATCGGATCTGAATCGGATTTTGCATTCTGCGCACGCGCAGCGCCACATAGTGTCCAGAGTCAGCCATGCTCCGGCTGTTAATCCGATTCTCTGAACGGCATGTATACTCGGACAAGTGATCCGGTCTTACGCATGTCATTATCTGATCCGATCAGAAATTCGAATTTCTTGCTGCATGTAAACGTACTGATAGAAAGTTGCCTAGGTTGTGATTGTCTTTCACATTATCCATGTGCAGTGCATCTCCTACAACACAACAGACGTTTAGCATATACAGTGAAACCTCAGTACTCAAATTTAATTCATTCATAAATGTCGTTTGAAATTTCCTTTAAAACAAAAAAACTGTATGATGGTATGCTGTATTAAGAATGGGAGTAATTTAGTAAAATAGAAACTGTAAATGCTAGAAGTATTTCAGATTAAAATATATTTTCTACCATGATTTATTCGTAATGCAGTTTCTATTGATTTAGTAACATTTATTTCCCCTATTTATTAGTTCACAATCAGCTTAATATAATAAGTAGGATACCGTTGTGCAGTCCCAACAAATGGTGGTAGTAATTACTATTTGGTTTCCATGTTTCTGTTCTACCGTCAATACTTTTGAGTTTAAAATCAAAACTCACTTGCATGAGTAACTCTGTACAAGGTAAGAGGCAGAATGTTTTGACACCACACAGAAATGGACCAGAACTGTTGTGCAACTCATTGCATGTTTTATTCATACAGTAAACTATTGCTTCATATTTTGTTTAAAGCTGTATTGAGGCAAGTTCTGGAAAACCAAGCCATAACAAAACAAACAAATTGAAACGATGAGACCTTTATAGCATACATGGTGTGAATTCTGGATATTTGGTAGACGACGTGTAAAAAATAAAAGGTTTCCATTTGAATAAGAAAAGCAAAAAATTGAAAGTGTTTTAACAGGCTATCAACTAGACTCCCCAATGATGCATGAACTGAGATGTAGGAAGTAACGCACTCAAATCGTCATCGTATTAATGCAATAGTAGGGTCAAAATACGGCCCTGGAAAACAATGCAGTGGCAGTGCCACTGCAGGCTACACCATGAAACTGGTCTGATGCAAGTTTCAAAAATTTAAAAGCAATATTTATCCTCAACAGATGCTTTCCCGTGAGTTTTAACAGTGCGGCCCTGTGGCAAGATAGAGTATTTTATTCATCCCCAAAGGGAAATTTAAGTAAGAGCGAGGAAAAGCATACCAAAGCTACATGCGATAAACAGTGCAAGAGGCCCTTGAGAGAGTGGTATTCCGTCAAGTATAGAAAAACGCTGTACATGAAGTTGCACTTCATAGGAAAGTTTTGCTCAGACATTTTCCTCGCACCTGAGATTGCGCGGTCACATTGAGGGAGGAAGTCCGCTTCAGTAAGCGTTTTTTTTTTTCCCCAAGAGCCTGAAATATATTAATATCTATGCCAAATATCTGCACACAAAAAAAAGCAGCATTAGTGATTTCCCTTGGCTTGCATTGGAAGACGGCGGTTTTCAAAACGAGAAGATTACACTGAAACAGGAAGGGCGCGCTCAACTTCCCCCGAATGGCTCGGATTACTGCGGTGACGTGTTGCCGCATTTTAAAATCTCGATCGGTGCGGTCTTGACTTGTGCATCCTGGACAAAAAGGGGTTGATGTGTGTGTGTACCTATGTCACGTGCCATGCCTTTCAAACAAGCACATGTTGTCAACAACCGCGATTAATGCTCAGCTCCATAATCACAAGGCGCCGTTCATGGCAGCAACACGCCGTCTCACAGGGGGAAGTGGTTTGGTGTATTTGCATAACAGCGTGCTTAACGCTGGATAAGAAATGGGGGGGGGGGGGGGGCGGGTGTCATATCTTCAGCCGCAGGAACCACAGTAGCAGAAAAGGGTGCTCGTGGTGCACGGCTTGTGCACCACTTGAGAAGTGTGCACAGCTGTGTGTGTGTGCACACACACACACACACACCTCAGTGGCTCAGTGGGTGCTGTTGGTGCTCCAGTCGTAAGGGAGATAGCTGACTTTGGTCTTCCCAGCGGAGAGGATGCCCTGCAGGTTGCTCTTCTTGGCCGAGTCCCCCATGTGCTCCAGCACCCAGTTTAAGAGCTGGCAAAGTTGTGTGAAGCACGGGTAGGAAACATTTACACGGGTTAGTGCACTGAACCCCATGCTTTACATGGCCAGGTTTTCAAAAGAAATATTCGGTTGGACTAAGAGTATTTAACAGTCTCACAGAGTTGTTTAAAGTACATTTCAAACTTGGCAGGGTAGTAATCAACTGAGATCAAACCTTTCTTTCCTTTCCTTACTGTAATGTTGAACTGATTTGTTAAACATTACAGGTGGTGACTTGTGTCAGTGTGTGTTTAATCCTCTAAATGCATTGGTTTAGTGCCACTTAAAAAAAAAATTACCTTCTCATCTGTGCCTCCAAAGTCCGCCTTGTACCACTTGAAAATCTGGCTGAGTCGCACTTCCCGTTTCCCAGAATCCACCACGCAGCCGTCGTCGTTCTCCAGGAAAGCCTCGGCCGCGGTGCGCAGTTGGCTGTCGATGTCCTGCAGGGTGGAGGGTCACGGCCGATGAGTTCAGTCGCTTTATTCTACGTCACGTGAAGGGCTAACTTGGGTGGTTCGCATGATGCAATGTTTGCCTATGTGAACGAACACGTGGGTAAACAATGACGATCTGATGCAAAAAAGTTACCCCGGCCATGATTCTTCCTGCGTGTTTTAATATAACACCAACGTTGTTTGCACAACTGCAGCGTATTGAGGTGACGGCTCAGTCTTGAGGTGTACTCACTGGTAGCTAGCCATAGAACAATATCAAGAAAGTTGAACGTGAGCAGATTTCGCGTGCAACCTCCTTCTGTACGTGGGGTGGCAGTAGCTCAGTGGATAGACCCGGTGGACAGAGCGGGTCGTCCGCTAACCGTAGGGCCGGCGGTTCGATCCCCTTGATCCCCTTTCCCTCCTCCAACTGTCCACATGTCAAACCCCACGAATGTACTGATTGTAAGTCGCTTTGGACAAAAGCATCTGCTAAATGCCCCTTTACTCAACATTCTGAACATATGAAATCATCCGTTTATAGGAAAATCAAACCGAATCGGTATTTAATTAATGCACAGCGAAAACAGCTTGCCGGCCCCCATGCATTAGAGTGGTGCAGTCCTCACCTTTGGGGTGTAGGTCTTGATGGGTGGGCAGCCCTTTGCCCCACAGTTGAGGGCAAAATGGATGAGGGGCTCAGCGTCCGGCAGCGCCATCTTGTGGAGGATCAAAGACATTGCATTTGACTATCAAGTGATGGATGACTTAAGTGATGGATTAGTGAGTAGTAAGTGTAATGTCTGTAGCTAACTACTAACAGGCATAGATATTTGGACACCTGAGTTCTCAGCGTTCGGTTTATTTCCGGAACTCCCATGCCAGTACAATGCAATGCATTTATGTGTAACAAGTACAATATGTAAGTGGTTTCATTCTGACATAATAAGCAGTGTGATGAGTGTGTGTATGTGTGTAAAGCCATGCATTGTTTTAGGATTTCTGCAACCAATCATTACACCTACAACAAAATACTCTGTAAATCCAATTACTACACACCTACTAGTCATACCCAATCACCTGACACATGGCTAGCTAGTCTGTCGGAGGTAACATCATGACATGACGTGTGAGTGTGGACCGGCTGTAAGCGGACCTGCAGGCGTGGATCCGTCTTGGAGAAGGGCCTGAGGAACTGGGCCACGCCCTTCCTGTTCCCCCGCAGGACGCCGTTCTCAATGTCCTGCAGGGTGAACACCTCTCCACCAATCAGGTAGCTCACGTAGTTGAAGAACTGAGGGGAGACAGAAAACCAAGCGGGTCATCCCACTGCCAAAGCCTCTCCATACCCGTATCGCTGTGGTTACGATGACTGTCCTGTCATCGCCGTGACTACAAAGAGACAGGTTGATACATAATACACAGATTTCTAAAGGGTAAAGGGGGGCGTTTAGCAGACGCTTTGGTCCAAAGCGACTTGCAATCAGTACATTTGTGGGGTTCGACATGTGGACAGTTGGAGGAGGGGGATCAAGGAGATCGAACCGCCGACCCTACGGTTAGTGGACGACCCGCTCTGTCCACTGAGCTACTGCTGCCACTGCGCTTTCTCAATTATGGATAATCCTCATTGTCATTTACCACTTCCAGTCAGCGAAGTACGAGAGCTTAAATGCTTCTTCAGTTGCCCTCACACTTCCTGGACTCAGTCAACAAGAAGCAAGACACAAAATGGCCACTTTTGTTGTTGGCGTGAGCTCACCTTTTAGCTTCACAAACGCATCTCACTGAAGTCTGCGACGATCAGGTAAAACAAAACGTCCCAAAACCCCCCCCTAAAAAGAGGCTACAGACTGAAGGGTCCGCGCCTGTGGGGGTCCGTACCCGGTATCTCTGCCACATGTTGCTGGGGGGGCCCAGGCGGAGGTACCCGTGGATCACCAGGGCGTTGTAGGTGTTGATGAAGAAGGCGAGCTTCTCCTCCCGGCTCAGCGACATCAGCTCCACGCGCTGCAGCTGCACCGCCATTTCACAGTAGCGCTCAAACAGGGGGCTCGACGCCATCGCCTTGTAGTCCACACGCTGCAGACGCGCACGCACACACACACACGCACACGCACACACACACACACACACACACATTAAACTCCAAGCAAGGCAATAGCGATTGGGACAATGCATGAGTGATATTGTTATATCACGCTGTGTTACACATGTTATACCACGCTATGTTATACATGTTATATCATGTGATGTAATTTTGCATTCACAACGCAGCACACCCATTGTCTAAATCCACACTCTGAATTGCAGAGAGTCATTCAGTACGTTTACATGCAGCAAGAAATTCGAATTTCTGATCGGATCAGATAATGACATGCGTAAGACCGGATCACTTGTCCGAGTATACATGCCGTTCAGAGAATCGGATTAACAGCCGGAGCATGGGCTGACTCTGGACGCTATGTGGCGCTGCGCGTGCGCAGAATGGCACTGCGCGTGCGCAGAATGCAAAATCCGATTCAGATCCGATTGCTGAGTATACATGCCGTTAAAAGTCCGACTATGAACGAATTATCCAGGTGTAGTTATCCGATTTTAGATGTCCGAAATAGGTCCGAAGTAGGTCCGAAGTAGGTCGGATTAAGGTGTTTACATGCACTTAAAAAGTCCGAACGATGTCTTATACGATTAGAAATTCGAATTTCTTGCTGCATGTAAACGTACTGAATGTATCTAAACGTACTGAATGTATCTAGGGGCCGTAGGTATGATTTAAGAGCTATATTTGGAGTGAAATTTGCCAGGAATGCCATCCGTCAGCTGTGGGTGAGGGCCATGCTCTGTCAAATGTCTTCTCCGGATGACTGCCTGCCTGCCTGCTCCCTGCTCACTTCTGACCAATCAGGGCATCTCTTCCCTGATTTCTTATTCTTTTTGAGAGTGAAAAAACACAGCAGAGAGGAATGGCATGGGTTCTTTTCGGGTTGTTTATTTTTCCAACTCTCAACGCTTGCCTATGGCACCTTTAATTGCACAGCCCGGATAACATCCTAATTATAGATACACGGCTAAAACGTGTAAACACACACTACCTTTCCATCGGCCGAGAGATGATCAGAGAACAGCTTGAGGACGATCTCCCTCATGATGGCAGACAGCTCCGCAGCTGTGAGTGACATGAACAGACAGGGACACAAGAGGGGGAACATATGGCAGTCTGGTTACATAAACGGTGCGGACAACCTTTTAATGAACTCAATTAGATATTATTAGCACTGAATTACCAGAAAATATAGGATGGAAATGCAGAGAAAACAACGACATGCGCACACTCACACACACACACAGACAGAAGAGCCAAAATGACAGAAGCCCCTTTGCAGCACGAATCAGATTAGCGATCTGCTTAGTTGGATGCCAAACCTGGCCCGGGAAAGACCAACAGAGACCAACAACACCCAAAAAGCTTTCCACCACAACCACAACCACCACCACCACAACCACCACCACCACCACCACCACCACCACAACCACCATCACCACCACCACCACCAGCATCACCACACCACCACCACCACCACCACCACCACCAATCATCACCACCACCACCACCGCCACCGCCACCAGCATCACCACCACCACCACCACCACCATCACCACAACCACCATCACCACCACCACCAATCATCACCACCACCACCACACTCACAGCCAGCAGGCAAACGCGGCGCCAGCACACGGGAAGCGTTGTTGTTGTTGTTGTTGTTGTCGTCAAAAGTCGACGCCAGGCGAGCGTAGGCGGAAAACAAAAAGGGGGGGAAGCCGTCGGGGCCGTTGCGGGCCGCGCCACCCAGGCCCCCCTGGGGTCCACACCTACCCTGGAGGGGGGCGCAGGTGGCCGTCTGCCCCGCATTGAGGGCCAGCGGGGACTCGTGCTCCAGCAGCCTGTACAGGTGGTCCCCGCCGCCGCCGCCGCCGCCACCGCCGCCGCCGCAGTCTCCGAAGCGGCCCTCGGCACGCTTCCCCGAGCCCTCCACGCTCACCATGTACTTCCTCTCAAGCAACGCCAGCCCCGTCTCACAGGCGAGCGCGCGAGCTTTTGGTTTTCACACACACACACACACAAACACACGTGTACACACGTACACACATATACACACACCCAGCCAATTACTTATTACCGTACTGTACACACTAAGGCTGTACTACCCATACACTTCATCTATGCTGCACTAAGGTGACTACCTACTACTTGCACTGTTTATCTGTTCACTGGCTACTGTGCAGGGCCACTGTTTATGTACAACTGTCACTTTACAACTGTTTACTCATAGTGCACTACTCGTGTACATACTGCACCTGAATCGCTCCTTTGCACTTCTGGTTAGAACGCCAACTACATTCCGTCTCTTTTTCAATGTAATCTAATCTAAACAGGTTGAAAAGCCTGTTTTCTATTTTCTGATCTTGTTTTACTTCCAAGACTTCTCATTCATCATCATGGTACATTATTTGTAGGCGATTCTCGGTCAATAAAGAAAATGAGTCATGTTTTTGCCTAAAAAAAAACATCTAATGCTTGTTTTACGTGTGCAGTCAACTAGCTGATCTGAGCGTAAAGTCTTATGAATGAAAAACACTCGACTTTTGATCTAGTTGATCTACAGCCTCAATAGTGTTTATTCTGACTAATCACAATTGTGGTTACCACCATGTTCAGGTGTTGTTGCTGAAACCCTCAGCCTTACTCACCCATGCCCTTTTCTTTCTGCAGCCAGTCAATCAGCTGGCTCTCCAGAAAGCTCCTTTTGATCAAACTCAGCCCCATCCTATGGGAACTGATCACATTTGACCGCTTGAAGTCCTCTACCAGGCTCCCCAGTTCATCCATCTCACACTTAAACTCTAAGATGGCAGGGATACACAAACATGGACACAATCACACAAAACATGAGAAAATGTACACACACACACACACACATACACACACCTGTTTTGCACTTTGTGAACAAAATAGGAACAGAGAAAAGAAACCAAGATTCTAAAGCATGTGATGACTACAAACACACACACACACACACATACACACACACACAAACACACACACACACACACTCCCCCCCACATACACACACACACACACACCCACACACAACAACGGTCTGTTTGACCAACATTCCAACCATAGCAGGCCGTTATCATCACATATCACTCGGCGAGGAAAGGCTTCTGAATGTCCCTCAGTCTCCAATGTTGACCCTCACCGGCCGAACACAATCCAACACTATGCGCGCCAACAGAGCGAGGTCCAAACTTTAACTAGCTCTGTTTACCGGTGGTGCATGAAACCATCTCACCTCCGTCAGCCTCCCACGCTCCTTCTTCTGATTGGCCATCGTCGTCGGGCAGCGGCGGGCCGTCGGTCGGCTCGTCCCTCACCAGGCGCACCAGTTTCTGCAGCTCCTCGGGATCCTGCGACAGCACACGCGCATTTAAAAAAAAAAAAAAGCATCCGAGCATTGTTTGGTGGCCGCTCGAAGAGGCAATGTATTTCATAGCTCTTCAGTGGCGCCGATGAACTCTTGAGTCGCACTGCTGAGGTTGGACCTGGGGTAGACTGGGGTTATCGGCGAGGGAAGTCCAGAGCCAGAGGCAATAAAATCTACAAATATGTCTTTCTACCCTTAAGCCTCTTCAGTTGATGGGGAGGACCCACCGTATCACAGATGGAGCAAAACACCTCTCCGTCATTGACAACATTTAATAGAAATGTGTTTGAAATAAACAAATCCTTGGGGTTCAACCCTTCTCACCAGTTTCTGCAGGCTGTCATTGCCCCCTACATGGACTGTGTTGAAGAATATTTGGGGAACTGTGACTCGCCCCGTCAATTCCTTCACCACGGGCCGCAGCTCCGGGTGTTTACCCAGGTCGACATTGCGTACGGGCACACCAAGACGCCCGAGAGTGTCTTTGGCCTGCACGCAGTGGGGACAACCCTGGATGGAGTATATGGTCACCCGGCCGCGGGCACTGCCCTCAGACTCTCCCATTGACCCACCTATGGAGAAACAAAAGGAAGAGAGTTAAATCCAGGTATAAAAGGTGCCTCCAGACAGTGCTGACGAATGCTCCTTGTGTTGAAGACACAATGTGCGGAAGTTAAGGTGGTTAGTTTCCCGGAATCGTAGCGATTGCGATGTAGTTCCTCAATGGTCATGCAAAGACGTGTTTGCCAATGTGCCGTGCCCTGATGTGAAAGGTAGGGAGCACTTTTGGTCCCAGATCTAAACCACACCCACTTTCAAACTTTAGTCGAGGTCCAAGGTCTAGTCTATTGGGCCCATCACATGAGTAAATTGGCAACACGAGTAAACGGTTATTAACAAGTGTTTCTAAATAGCAATAAGGAAAACGAAATTAACGTTTTCAAATAGCTGGATTCTAAGCAACTGCGACGCAATCAAACCTCTACAGTACAAACAGTGTTTGTCAAATGACAACACTACTTGCAACACATCGACTACTGTTACTAAGGGTGCTTTGCATCTGATTAGTAAGCTAATGCTAATAAAATGTAAATCTTTTACCTTCAATTCAGCCTTTCTTTGCGTGGCTGGAGCTTAAAAAAGCAGTTGTAGACCACAATGCTTTATTTCGAAATCACCACCATATTGATAACCCCCTAATCATTGCGGTTTTGTTTAACATCGCACATTGCTACAGCTAGATAGGCTACCGAGCTTCAATCATATATCTTGCGTGTAATCGAGAGTAGTGTTGTCCATGGCGACAACATCGTGCGGAACCTTTCGACAACAATATTTGTTCCTGTACGGAGGGCGCTTTCCGTAGGACACTCGTCGGCGTTGACGGCCATATGTTGACGGCTATGTAAATAGTAGAGTCCTTTAGAGAGACTCGCCATGCAAACGATCTGAAACTCGCCTATTTACTAGAGTCCTTTAGAGACTCTAGTAAATAGGCAAGTTTCAGATCGTTTGCATGGCGATCGCCTATTTACTAGAGTCCTTTAGAGACTCTAGTAAATAGGCGAGTTTCAGATCGGTTGCATTTGCGCATTTGTTGCAACGAGAATTGAGAAGATCCGGCGGAACTTGTCCTAATCCCGTCAAGTTCCCATCCCGTCAAGGCGGACACAGGTGAACTTCTCGTCAACTGTGTTCAGCCAGTGACTGTGCTGAGCCTTCTCCCCTCACAAAACACACCTCTCTAAAGTGAGAGGAGGTTATTCTACACCTGCGCAGCTGATGCCACTCCACATTTCCAGCCTGCTCTCTGGTTGCCTCTGCAATCTTTCTGGTCATTTCTAACGTAACAGGCGTAACCCTCAACTTCTCCCCTCAGGCCGTAGGTATTAAGTGCCGACGTGCAAGACTAAACGGTTCAAGTGTAGCTTTGTCCCATCCGCCATCAGGGCACTGAACGGCTCATGATTTCCTTTCCCCTTTTATGCATTTATTAATTCAATCTGTTTTGATTATAGCACTTGTCTTGCTTTTATGTGTTTTTTATCCATTGTTTGTATCTGTCTGTTAATGTCCTGTGGCACTGTGAGCTTTTTGTTTTTGTGCGTTTTTGTCTGTGAGATCATGTTTTTGCCTGCAAACAAATCTACCTTCGGGTACTAATAAAGTCACCTTACCTTACAGTCAAACTTTTCAGATGAAATTTTTGTTTGTCTGTTAATGTTAACTCCAGCATGTCTGTCGGGGGAAGATGATGGTTATCAATGGGTAACTTTGGGAAAGGTGGAGCATCCACGTGGATTGTGATGACTTTAGTGGGTAGTATAGGCTGCTGATAAGAGAGTACACTTCCCTTTTGGGCTAAGCCAAATTATGTCTCCACCAGCGTTTTCTCAGCACTTATTGCCATAGTTGCTATGAGGGGCCTCTCTTCTACAGCAAAGTCCTCGTATGTGTCCTCAATGCATAGCAGCCCAATATCAAAAGGGTGCCCATGCACACCCTTGTAGAGTGTACTTCTATGAAACAAAGTGGTAAAGGTAATATCCTACTGTGAAAAGGTTACAATTATAAAAGTTAAATATGTGGTATGCATAGTCTAATGGTTTCAGTAACTGCAATGTGTGGAAAAAGCTTAAGTCCATAAAGTCAGTCTAGTGTCATTGTGTACTCTGCACGGAACCCTTACTGCAGTTCTGGGCTTGTGCCATTGTTGTTCCATTTCTGTACAGGCATGGACAGGGGGAACAACCTGGATATTGAGCTCAGAGTAATGAGCTGTCTGAAAGAGCAGTGCAGCAGTGTGATTACACACTGCTGTGCCAGCTTTGCACGAACACTGACATGAGGTCATGATGACAGGATCTGAATCACGAAGCACTATCTGTAGAATACACAAAGAGACAATTGGACAATCAGTTGGCAGAACAGATACCACTAAATTAAGACAAGGGGCTTCCTACAAGTCTACCAAAATAAACATATATTGCTCAGTACTGGAACGCCTGGCACTACAGGGGGTCAATAGTTGCAAGTAGCAATTGCAAAAGGGGAGGAAACCCATATATACTGTATAGCTTTAGAATGTAATGTCATGGCAAGTGTCCCAATGCTTTTATCGGTATAGTGTGTGTGTTTAGTATACAAAAATTGTTAACCGTACGAGTAAAGGTATACCAAATATGTTGCGATAGAAATATTTACTGTCAATCAACTTTGCTCAAATTACCTTAATTCACTAACAGGTAGACTATAGCCATCAAGTGTCTCAGAAGAGTGTGTTGTTGTATTTGTGAATATGGTGGTTGCATAGTTGAGAACATGCTGGTGGCCAAATGAAAGCAGTTGCAGTGTAAATATATATTCATTCTGAGAGGCTTGATGAACGCATGCTGTACAGTCATTGAACTGAAACAAACAAACGGGTGCAATTTAACAGAATACCCAAACCCATCCCTGAACATAGCCTACACTCAAGCTGTGTGGTTTTTCATTCTTCTGCATGGACCTGTGACAAGCTGCTCTGACACTGACAGTACCCCTCAACCTGTCTTTGTTTGAAACTGGTGGAAAAGAAGATACAGCATTCATTCATTCATCACAGTTGTCTTTATACAAATCAATGTTTTAGAAATCTGAAACACCTGCCAGAACGGTAGCAGCTTGTCGACATTAAACCTAGCAGCTATAGTAGCCTGCTAGACAGACACATAAGACCAGCATAAACACACAGGACATCGTTGTAATTATACTGTTGGTAGTATACCCATCGCTAAAATGTAGTCTTCGTCTGATTGTCTTAATTGTCTGTGAGCAAAAATACTGATAAACTAACTGATAGCATACAAGTACACAACTAGGCTACTTACAGTTAGATAACGGTAACGAGTGCTATTAGCAAAAGCTACAAATGTACCTTCATAATTATGAATAAATGAGGAGGCGTAAAACTTAAACCCCTTGTCTAACAGAGTCATCGGAGCTCTGGACGTCCGTTTGGCAATACTGTGCACATCGGTGATGGTTATTCGGGGTAGCTCCTGTAAACACCATGATAAGCCATGATAAGCTCAGCTGTGTTTACCTCAGCAGCGGACGGCGGGAAGCCGGCGCCGGAAGCAAAGACCACTGTTTTTCGAACCCGGAAGAATGTTGCGCATACCCCTATTCCCACGAAACGAAACTGGAGATACAAGTGTTACTATGATGTAGAGTTGTGTATGTTATTGTGTAAAGGATGGCCGGACTTTCGGATAAGGAACGCGCTGGCTGCGCAAAGATGCTGAACTTAATGGCAGAACGTGATTTAAAGTCACTATTTGAGACAGTCACAAATAGGAAGATCGAAGTGGAATCTACCCAAGGTAAGATCACTTTACGAGTACTTTCGCAAGGGATGTATACAGCAGTGACACATTGCTAGACTTGGACTTTTGCATTGCATTACAGGTACATTGCAAGCAATTATTGCTTACTCCAACGATGCGGCGGAACTCTTGAAAAGGAGGAAAGTGCAGCGAGATACTATTTTCAAGTACCTCGCCAAAGAGGGAATAGCCATGCCAAGCAACAGTGATAAATCATTGCTGGTGAACAAGACCTTAGAGTTTTGGTCGTCTGGAAAGGTGAGGCGATTATAAAGTTTCATATTGTATAGACCTCTACCGACAGCGCTGTAAAATGTATGCTCAAGCTAACATGCTTATAAGGAAGTTTTCTATGTGCTCTGACTCTGTCAAGTGGTCCCTATTCAGAACCTACATAACGCCATTGTATACTGCTCAATTGTGGTCTAGCTATAGGAAAAAGAGTATGCAGAGGCTTAAGGTAGCATACAATGACGCAACGAGGTTGCTGCTTTGTGTCCCTAGGTGGCATAGTTATTTGTGTCCAACAGAGTGCCTACTTGTGAGGCACTCTTAAGACAGTTGATGTTTGGCTTTATGTGCCGCCTGGACAAGTCAGAGAACCAAATAATTGAAGCCTTAATCAACCCTCTGAAAAGCTGCTATAGATTTACCTCTAGGTTAAGAAGACATTGGTGCAATTGTCTGTATGTCCTATAGGCTAATGTGTTTTCCTTGTATTTTGTATCTCCTTTTATACTATTTATTATGTATGTGTATGATATGGACCTGTGTCTGCAATAAAGCTTATTATTATTATTATTATTATTATTATTATTATTTGATATGTCTGTGTATGATAGCTTTTTTCTTTTCAATGGCGTAGGCCAAGAGCGGAGCTTACGGGGGGGCTGGGAAGGCGGTACCCCCCCGGCCCAGAGGGGCCCGGGAGGAAGAGGTGAGGAGTACCCTTCCCTCGCCCCGGGCCCCTATACCGGACCAGTTAGGAAGGGAAAGTAACCATCTCCCCCGGCCTGGGCCCAGGGAGAAACAAATAACGAACCAACCAGAACGTTGGTTACCCAAGGTATAGTACCCACACCGACCCGATTCAACATGAGATTATTTACTATCTCAACGTGGGGAAACTGCCATAATTACTTAAACAAATGCAGTCCCATTTCATTCCAATATAATGGAAACAGCACCTCCCGCAGGCGGGCTGGAGTAGCTTCGTGTTCACACCTACAGGCCTGTAGTATAGGTTGTGCCAAGGCAGGATGAGTCATGGTTGGTAAAAACTTTACAAGGACTGACTTTAGTCATGTAGTGTTAAATAAGTGTTAAAGTGTTAAATATTCATTTAAATTAAGTGTTAAATATTTAATAAAATGCTGTGCTGCATTATGACTGGCTTCATTTTCACTCTCACAGTTAACTTTACTACGTGCAAATTTACAAGTTGAACGCCGATATTGGCGCCAAATGTATTCTGGGTAAAAACGTCCTCAATCGCCCACTTGTCAACAGAGAACAAGCTAGGTTGATCTAGAGTAGGTGGATCATTTACAACTGAGCTAAACATGAGTGGCAGTTCATATAAACATAAAAGTGGAGCGACAAAGCGCAAAGAAAAGGGAAAAAGAGAGCAAGGAAATGCTAAATTAAAAAAAAAACTGGACACATATTTTGTTCGTCCTCCTGGAGATGAACCTGACGTTGTTGTTAGCGATTCAGGTCCGCCAATACTGACAGCACAGTCAGGGAGCCAGATTTACAGGTAGCAATTCTAACAATCACTATAGTCCTTGGGTTTGTGAAAGGCACTATATAAATCACACCTATTATTATTATTATTATTATTATTATTATTATTATGTTTTGTTGTTCTCTCGGTTTGTTATACTTCATGTCCGTTTGATTAACATAACCGTTTGTCAAAAATGTGGTAATGCTTGTAAGCCCCACTGTTGCGGGCATGAGCATGTTGTAAAGCGATGTTATTGTTGTAACTGCTGCCACCAATGCAACTGAGCGTATGGACGCCTATACAGACTAGAAAATAAAAACACGGCGGCTCCGCTGTTGAACAGGACGTGCGCTCTCTTATTACTCTTCTTCACATCTCATTTTTTCGTCAATTGCAGCACACAAAAACATACACTTCCGCTCCACCCCTCCAAAATAAACAGCCCACATATACACTGTAAATGCTAAACCGCAAGAAACATAAATTGACTCTAAGCTGTCTGCCCAAAAAATAGGTTACATTATCATGAGCTTTATTGGGTTTAAAGGGCCCGGTCATGTGCCCCGCCCCCGGCCCGGCACTGATTTGTTCCGCTGCTGGCGTAGGCCTATGATTGCTCACGTATGATACAATTCTTTAATAGACCTTCAGTTGGGGAGGATCAAGAACAATTTACATCCTTTGATGTCCTTTTTTGGGATACTTTATCGTAATGTAAAGAAATGCCAATAGCTTTCCTTTGCCGTAATGAGATACCTCAGCAAGAAGTTACACGACAATCGCACATATGCAGGACAAACGTGAATGACATGATGACATGATTTTAAATCCTCTGTGTGACGAGATTCATGGACCCATCTGTTTTCTGCCTTTTCAGGAATTGTGTCCTCAAGGCGCAGACATTCAGTCCACAGAAATAAAGGCTAAGCTAACCGTTCAACAAGAGGGTGAACAGTTTTGCCGGTGGTTCTTTCAGCTTCTGAACAGCCAGAACCCTTCCTTAGGCCAGCCCCCTCAAGATTGGGGACCACACCATTTCTGGACGGATGCAAAACTACATCTAACATCTAGGTATAGCTATTTCACAAGTGTTTCATTTATTTAAAAGTGACCTTTCCACCACCTCAAGAAAACTAGATGATTGTCTTTTCCAGTGTTTTGGATTCCATTACGCTGTCACCTTTTTTTTCTCTGACCAGTTTGCAGGTCTGATTCCATCCCAAATATGTAAAGATGCATAGATGTCCAAGTCTGTAAGACTTGAAAGAGTTGTATGTATTTACCCATTGCTATCAGTCCAATTATAGAGTAGGTCTAAACATTGGGGAGATATTGTCTTTTGTGTTGTGATGGTGATGACCAACCATCAAACCGCCTCATTGTGGTTCTAAAATGTCCTTCAAGATAATCTATAATAATAATGTTACTCAAAGTAAACTAACAGTAAATAACAAAGGTTTATTTATTTATTTTATTTTTATTATTATTATTTATTTCACTGTGATTACTTCTATATGTGCTATGTTTTTTTTTCCCTTTACCATTTTACCATTCAACTGGAGTATTTGTAACAAAAGCAATTATATTATCTAAACATTTCTATTTAGGGCATTCAGCAGACGCTTTTATCGAGAGCGACTTACAAAGAGTACATTTGTCATAAGAAGGTGAAATATTTAATTGCTGCTAATACAGTAAGAAAGTCACCAGAACAAGTTTCAAGCATTTCAATTGTTAGGTTAACCATTGCTAGTATACAACATCTCTGAGTAAGTTCCAAGTTACAAAGAGCAATTAAAGTGCCAAGACATACAACATATAATAGCATGAAGGTAGGGTTTTTTATTTATTTTTTTTTTTTAAATAGAGGTAGAGGATGGATGTTTCCCTCTGGGATTATTCAAGTATTTCTGTCTGTCTGTTTGAAGTAACACCAACCGGTATGTATACACTTTTCCTGTTACTACCTGTACACCTGTTTTAAAAATGCTGACATTCCAACCCCCCCCCCCCCCCCCCACCCCCACAGTGCGGCCGTCCAACAAGAGGAGCAGCTGGAGGGCGCGGAACTGGTGCAGATGCGCCTCCTGACCCTGGTCAGGGACGAGCAGCTGTTCCTCAACCCCAACCTGGGGCCCCACGGCCACCGGGTGGTGTCCACGGCCCACGGGCTGGTGCTGGTGGCCGTGGCCGGCACGGTCCACCGGGACCAGTTCTGCCTGGGGCTCTTCGAGCAGGTGTTTGGCCTCATCTGCTCGCCCATGGAGAACACCTGGAAGATCAAGTTCGTCGATTTGAAAGTCCGCGGGCCCGGGAGTCACGATGGGCCGGACGGGGCGTCGCCCGCGGTGACCTGCGACTTGGTGGCGCTACAGCGGCAGTTTACGTGATGCTAACGATGGTATGGATCTGGACGCGTAGACGCCGGCTCGAAACGGGGAGATGCACGGTTTGGTTTGCACAAGGAAAGACAATAGCATCATCACCTGTTTGAATGTTTTGTACGTGACGTTTTCTTTTGCTGTCGGTGGAGGAAATATTTTATAAGAATACGTTAGTTCATGATATTATGCTATTTCCAAAGGGTTTTTTTTGTATGTATTGTTTCACGTGTTGTGACCACAAAAACTGAGACATTTTTCTTTGAGTTGGAGAGAAATGTACATTTCATGAAAGTGGTTCAGAATTAACAAGCGCAGATGCTCCTCTCTTGGAGAGGACCCTCGATTTATGAATGAATCCCGAGGCAAAGACATTGCATTATGGCGACCGGAACGGAAGTAAAATATCAAATTTTGCAAAGCAGATAACAACAGGAATGTACAGAACTTTGTTTCAATCGGAACAATATTGCCCCCCGTCCGCTATGCCATCAAGCAATCAAAGAAGAATCATTCATTATCGATGTTTACATCATCAGGCTGTCCCACCTGGGCAAAGAGTAACTGGTAAGAGACAGTAAGCTTAAGCTTAAACTGATTTACCAATGTGCCTGCAACTGCTGGTCTCTTATTTTAGTTCAGAGTTGTGCTGCTCTGTTCACCATTTTACATCTTAATAAAAGCATTTCCTCTTTTATGTCAACTATGCAATTATGTGACTAAAAAGACCAACAAAGACATAATGTTGCGCCACTAAGCCGTCAATTGTTTTACACAGCTGTATTTTGCAAAATGCTAAATAAAACAAACAACGAGTCACTTAACAAACTATCTGTGTCGAACTAGAAGATAATGAGGTGTAAACAATGAATAATAAAGATCGTTTTAACATTGGTTCAACTCCCCCCAAAGAGTTCTTAAATATACTCTAGAAGAGCCCCTCTTCCAATGGCTATGTTGGCCTGTACTACACCCTAGGATTTTCTCCAATCATAACCCTAGCTATTATGGTAAGAGTGACCATTTAATGGTATAATGAATTAACTGCTAAGCCCATTCTCAGTCACTTAAGAATCCTCTTTCGCCCCAGTCAGTTTGTGGGGTCATTTCATGACAAAGCAGGGTAGGCCAAATCTAATTTGAAGTGACTGTTTACGTTTACATTCAGGGCATTTAGCAGACGATTTTATCCAAAGGGACTTACAAAGAGTACATTTGTCAGAAGAAGGTGAAACATGTCATTGCTGCTAATGCAGTAAGAAAGTCACCAGAACAAGTTTCAAGCATTTCAATTACTAGGTTAACCATTGCTAGTATACAACATCTCTGGCTAAGTGCCAAGTTACAAATAGTGATTATAAAGTGCCAAGACGTACAACAAATAAGAGCATGAGGCTTTTTTGTTCTGTTTTTTCATGAGGGTAGGTTTTTTTTTGTTTTTCTTTTTTATAGAGGTGGAGGATAGATGTTATGCAGGATTCAGGGTGAACTCTGAACAAGTGAGCCTCGAGTCTCTTCCAGACGATGGGCAGTGACACTGCAGTCCTGACATTGGCAGGGAGCTCGTTCCATCACTGCGGTGCCAAAACGGAGAAGAGTTGTGATTTCGCCATCTAACCTTTTCCTCCTTTTAGTGATGGAGGTACCAGTCGGCCAGCTGAGATAGTTGAGCGGAGTGTTCAGCAGGGGTGTGGGGTTTCACCAACGCTTAGAGGTAGGTAGGGGCAGTTCCATTAACGGCTTTGTAGGTCAGTACTATCGTCTTGAATTTGATGCGAGCCACTACAGGGAGCTAGTGGAAGTCTTGGAAGAGGGGGGGGGGGGGGTCACGTGGGAGAATTCGTGTCGGTTGAACACGAGGCGTGCTGCAGCGTTCTGGATCCGCTGCAAAGGTTTTATCGCGGTTGCAGGGAGTCCAGCTAAGTTGCAGTAGTCGAGGCGGGAGATGACAAGTGCTTGGGTCCCTCGAGAGAAATGGCTGGAGTCTAGCGGCAGAGGTGGGAGTGGGGAGATGGAGGATAGCATTCAACATCCTTACACAACAATGTCGCTACATTACCAAAGACATTTGCTTGTGTCACTGACATTTATTTAACCTTTGCCAAGACGTTTTATTAGTCTTTTATTATTCTTGCTGGCCTAAGTTGGCTAAGGGCATGGCAGGTACCAAACTCTACAAGACCCATTGACTGTTGTAGACCTTGGTGGTGCCAATGTTATCAGATATTACTTAATGAGCATTGTGCTACTACAGCCTCTTGGGGGGGGGGGGGGGGGGGGGGGGATATCAATAGTGGCTTTTGCTTTGCTGTGAACCAATAAGAAGTATAACTTTAGTTTGCCCTTTAAGGTTTATCAGGTACTGCCATCTGTTGGCGGAAGGTGATTGAACCTGCAACCAGGAGAGTGATGCGTGGTGATACACAATGTTTTTAAATTATTTTAGTCCACATTAATATGCAAGGGCTTTTCTGCAATAAAACTGGGCAATATTAATATTGGAATCAATACCCACAAAACGTTCTAACTCTTACACAGTAAGGAGGGGGTCAACATGTAAGCCCTGCACCAGCATAGTCTCCCTGGGAACAAATCAGAAAGTCGCACCACTGCAGTCCAGTGATCAACAGCTGACCCTGCACTTGCCAGTAGTATGAGTGGCTTTCAGTGAGAGCCAAAGAGCCGTGCTGCATTTCCACATATTCACATGTTCTTAACATTCGGATACTTCATCTCAACCCGTCCAAATGGTGGCTGTGGGATTTGATCAAAGATCAATAATCCACCTGGTGAGGTGCATCTGAACGGATGACAAGGCCACGCAGAGTGCAGTTGACATTTCTCGTCTTGCAGTACTCCATTGCTACATCAATCTCCATGGCTGCTCCTCTTTCCCCATCGGCACCTCTGCTAGGTTCCCTTGTGGATCCTCTTAGCGAGAGGCTCTGCGCTGCTGCTTCCCCTCACAAAACACACTTCTCTAAAACGTGAGGAAGCTATCCTAGCTCTTCGGAGCTGATGCCAGACCATGTGTGCCGTCTGACGCATCAACCATGGCCAGTGTTACCTTCAGGCTTTTAAGGTGGAAGTGTTCCCCCACATTTACACTTCCTCCACACATGTCACACACTCTCTATGGCTTTAACGGTACTACTAGGAGTAAGAAAGAAAGGCATTCTCTCTACAGACTCCTGAGCTACCTCTACCTGGGCGTCCTGCACAGCCGGAACCTTGCCACTGTAGCCCTGTTACAACATAAACAGGCTTTCTAGACTGGACCAAACCTGGGCTGAACTTTAGACCTCCTTGCCTAAAATTACCTGATGAGCAAGACATAGCAAGCAAACTCTTAAGAGTAATCCCTCCTGACTGAAACCCCTCCCCACCAAAGCCCGATGAACCAGGGTTTGTGTTTAACAATTTAGTTGGTCTCCCATATACTTTCACTGTTGCTATCTGCTGTCTGCCCAACATGCTCTCTGCATTTAGACCTCACCTTGGAAACATGCATAAAAGCGTGCCCTTGGCTTTGCATGATGGACGCTCAAGTTTAATATTCCCCTCTTGACAGCAGTAGAAATGAGTAGGCTTGAATCCAGCTTAGATCATGCTGCTTTCTCTCCCGATCTACTACTTTAATTAGTTGAACTGAATTAGTTGAACCTACTTGCCCCCTGCCTACACTAAGACCACCAGCGAAAACCAAACCCCACAGACGAACCCTGTCGATGCGTTTGCCCGGGTCAGGGTTTCGTGGCGGAATGTCTTCGGCCCCCTTCTGGCAGCGAGGAATGTGTCCACCAGCTGAGTGGCATGGGAAGTGTTTGGTGGATTGTGTTCCCTGACCCAGATCCTGATCTCAGGAGAGCCGCTGGAATTTCAGCACACTGCCCCTCGGTCCCCTTCTTGGGTCGGATCCACTTCCCAGTTCAAGGAGCCTGCTCCAGAGTTCACGTGGTGTTGCCTGATGTCTTGATCATCGGAGCCTCTGACCATGATCATCCTGGCTGATATCATACATGTTAAGGATGGCCATCTTCACATTTTGTATTACTGAGCGTCACCTGGGGCCATTGCAACATATCAGTCATACCTGTGAGATATGAAACTTACCTCCCTGCCCAGTCGACCCCCGGCCATCAATAGGCTGCAGCTAGCAGCCCCCCCCTCTTCCAGCTTTGGCTCAGTAGCAAGACCTGTACTGTCTGCTAGATGGCTCCCAGAACCTTTCCTCCCCTAACAATGGCTCCTACTTATCATGTCTTTGCATGCTCCTCATTCAGCGCATTAATTTGACCACGCACTTGCCTCCATCGTTGCCTCTGTCTCTTGGTTCACATCTCCCACTGGTTAGCCGGCTCCTTCTGGGACTGCAGACACTGTTGAACCAGTGCAGCTCGATCCCCTGGCATGGGTCTAGCGTCTTGAAAAGAGTCTGCCTTGAGGTTCTGCCCCGAAGGTCCTTACTTCTTTGTGACTTCGTGGCGGTGTCTCATCACCCCTCTGACACGGTTTGACATCTTTGGTGATATCTTCATGAAAATGAGCACGTAGTGCTGTGGGCATTCAGCCATGTGATTGGACAATCGACGACATTCAGGGAGTACTGGCAGACCATACGAACTTGCGTTGAATTTGAGAGACTGCTCATTGTGTTGGTGCCAGGCGGTGCAGTGCACCTTTACAACAACAATTGCCCAGAAATAATGCATGATGGGGACCCTTTGTGACCGATGACGTGTAATTTGAAGTCATCAATATGACAAGCTTCATGGACCCATCACTGTTTTCTGCCTTTCAGGAGTTGTCTTGTCAAGGCCCATTGCTGGAGAGACAGATTCAGTCAACAGAAATAAAGGCTGAGCCATCCGTTGATCGATCTGGTGAACAGTCTCTCAGTGGTTCTGTCAGCTCTTAAACAGCAAGAACTCCTCCCTGGGTCAGAAGCCAAAAGACAGATTCAGAACTATATCTCACTATATCTATGTTTAACTATGATAGCAAGCGTTTGTTCTCCAGAGATGTTGTATACTAGCAATGGTCAATTGAAATGCTTGAAACTTGTTCTAGTGACTTTCTTACTGTATTAGCAGCAATAAAATGGTTCACCTTCTCATGACAAATGCACTCTTTGCAAGTCACTTTGGATAAAAGCATCTGCTAAATGCCCTAAATCTGTAAATGTACATGTACATGTAAATGTATTTTCAAGTGAATATGTGATCCTGGGCATCGTAAAATGTATACTGTAATATTTTATTGGGTCCAATTTGCCAAATGTAATCATAATGTATACAGTACAGTATGTACACTATGTGAAATGTCTAGGAGCTGTTACTGTTATGGCTATTTCTGTATGTTTAAAGGAGCATAGATATGGCATGCAGGTGTGTTAACACATAGATATTTCATTTCATGGGAATGCTATATTGGGGACATGTCTGCTCACAGCTGGCACTGTTGCTATACGTTTCCTTGTTTTTCACCTTTACTTCTCAACTGTATCTGCATCATGACTGCATATTGCAGAAAACACTGCAGCTTAACATTGGAGTGTACATTAAGCTCACTATACACTCATCATCAGGAGCCCCAGCTAAACTTGCACATTTTCATTTAAACTTAAATATTTGTTTGGCAAATAACAATGATGAATGTCAGCAATAACTATTGATTTGTCTATCCAATCATACCACTGTAATCATTGGGTTAGGAGCATTAATTTGATTTACTATTTGGATGTCAGCATTAGAATATGATGAGCGTACAACCAACCCAAGCTTGAGAAAAAAAATCCAATGATATTAGGCTGTATGGGAACAAACCAGGCATATAAACAGTGCCAGCCAAAATGTGCTTCATGATGTATATGGGCACCTACAAAAAAGAACGTAAAACATATCTAAAAAAAAAACACGATATATATATTAATATACATACATACTTAAAATGACCTTGAGTATGACTACTTCAAACGCCTTGATGACAATACTGGTCTCTTTTTCAATGGGTTAACTGCATTGGCTGTTTCACTCATCACATTAACCAGGCCAAAGAGCACAGCAGGGCAACAAATGTGCTGGAATAATTGTGGCTCTTGTGGCAAATGTTACACTGGAATTATTCTTGGCAGCCCTTTAAAAGCCTCTGGAATTGTTAATATCTCTGACTATGGGCGGACCACTTTTAACTCAACTGAGGCCAAAGTTGCGGGAAAGGGAAACCACTTCAGCTATTGATCTGAAAACGTCGCCTCCCGTCGCCCTCCCCCAGAAAGAATAATAACAAGTTGATCGCCTTCTGTCTTTATGGCCGTGCGCTGTTCTGTATTTTAATAAGTGGTTTGGCTGTGGGCACCCGCGGGTACTCTGACGCAAGGGTTCAAAAATACCGCGGCAGCCATAGCCTGCAAACAGTTTGACACTGCTGGGTTTGTACTCTAGAATCACGTTATGAGTATTTCTCTCGTGAAGTGGCACACCCATCCTTTGAAATGACTTTATAGGTAATAAAGTTTAAAAAAAAAAAAAAAAAAAAAAAAAAAAAAAAAAAGAACATCCACTGTAATAGTCTTGAGTGTCTGTTTGTGATAATAGCTCAATAGTTTGTGAGTCGTGAGAAGAATACGGGGCCAGTAATATTTCTGTCACATATCAGGCCCTTTTACTAATTGGCATGCAGATTGTGGGGATTGACGTTACATTAGACGTTACAATGCTCGTTGGTTATGAGCACTTTACAAAAGTAAAGCAAGGTTTACGAGAAGGGCCATTCATATTTCTGTTTTGCTTTCAGTTTGCCAGTTCTCTCAAAGATTTGTGGATGTCGTTTATGCGGTAGGCTATGTGTGAGTGGATTTGGAATTGCGTCATCAACAATGATATTGTCATTTTTTGCCAGTCTTTTTTTTTAGTTGTACTTTCATGACTTTCCCTCACTTCAAATCAAGTGCAACTAAAGTAGGCTACATTTTTGTTTTAATTAAAACAATGAACACGACCTTTCCCACACAAAATAATGCTCATAAAACCACGACAACATACTTTTTTCTCATTATCTTTATAACTTATAACTTCCTCGTAATAACTTCCGTCACCGGCTTCTGACTAGTGACAGAAGACGAGGTTTTCTGGGTTATGTTTCAAAGAGACCAGCAGAGGGCGGACTAGCTACACCAAACTGAACACATTTTTTGCTCCCTGGCCAAATCAAAACATCTCACATTCATCCTCACCGTACAGGCCAACTCGCACAATCCGCGAGCAGACCCACAACCTGAGCAAGTTAATGAGTTGCTTTCCATTACGACTATGCTTTTACATAAATCACAACATAATTGAGTTGTCTTTTAATGTATCTAAATGCATTGATTTTGGTGAAGGCAGAGGAGACGGGGGATGCTGCCTGTAAATAACCAATACTGCATGGAGGAGTATCAATTAGCATTGGTCGCATATTTCTGTGTGCACATTGATTGACAAATGTTATGAGCGCATGTCAAATGCAAGCAAAGTTTGAGCTGTCATTCTCCCCCACCCTCGCCTTGCGCAGGCCGGCAGAGTTTCATAAACCAGTTCCTTCCAAGTCAAACTCTCATTGCGCACACAGCCGACCGACACACAACCCAGAAGGACCGGGGAATGAGGTCAGTGCTCTTTGGCATTTGTTTGAAGTTAAAAAACCACAATCCATAGTTCCTCCGGGCGAAGCCTATATACGCTTTCACGTTCCATGTTGCGGTTACGCCCTGTTTCGTGTTTAGCTTGGCCGTCTCTCACGTTACCCACGTCCACGGCCCGGCCAGCCTGGGCTCACATCGCTGTTTCGTTACCGACACAAATGGGTTTGGACTATTTTAGACAAACATCATCCCCGCCCCCCCCCCCCCCCCCCCGTAGTCCTGTAGGTGTATCCTCAACCGGACTCTGTGTGATTATCTCACGTAAACACACTGGAAGCACGGAAGGCCGCTGCGGAATGCGCAGCATCCCCCGGCATCGAACGACGGGGGCCGAGTTCAGAGGCAAACATAGAGGCCACCCACCCTTATAGCGTCACCCCGCGCCGACCCGGCCCGTGTCTGTTCCTGGGTTCCCCGGGCGGAAACCCTGCTCCTTCCTCAGAGCACGGCGGGCGCCACCACCGCCGCCGCCGCGACCTCACACGACCTCACGCGATGGCGTCGAGAGACGGGCGCCCGAGGCGTTCCGACGCGCCATACGTCCGCCGCTCTTGTCCGCCCCCCCCTTTCCCCCCACTCTCTCATTGTCCCCCCCGCTCTCTCATTGTCCCCCCCCCCTCTTGTTTCTTCCTCGGTCTCCCGGCTCATGTTGGCGGTTCTGTGCTGAATGTCGACAATCCGCGGCGTACCGTACAATGGCGTGGGGGGCGGGGGGGGCGGGCTCCACTGAGGGCCCTCCTCTGGCGTCGGAGCTAAATAGAGATGATGGCGTTATCAGGACGCTGCCAGGGACGCTGCCAGTGTGTGTCGGGTTGGCACGCGCCGGCCGAGCGCTCGCTCGGTTCGGCGGGGACTGCGTGGCGGGTGCCAGACTCTTGGTGTTTTTTTTTTTTGTCCCCCCCCCCCCCCCCGCCGTCAGTGGACATCTGCTGTACTGTGCAGAGTGGCTGAGAGTCAGTCTGCGCGCAGCATCTTAATCCTCCATCTCCATACAGCGCTGAGCGTCGGCCCTGCCGGGGACCAGGAAGTGCCCCCACCCAACCTCCCCCCCCCAACCCACCCCCCCAGCCTTGGCCTGGCCTTGGCCTCGCCGCTCGCCCCCGCTTGTATTAATTGCCCTTGCCTGGCTCACTGTTTGCCTCTGATTACACTCATTAATTTCAATTCCCCTGAGGAAGCCGCCACCACCACCACCGTGCCATTTTTTTTCCTTGTTTTGATGGCCACACACAGACATGCACGCGTCCACGTACCGGTGGACGGACGGACACGCTGGTGCGAGGACACACGGACACACGCGTGCACATGCGTGCGCAGGCACTCGCAGACCCACGTAGACATGCACACGCACACGCCCATATGCACACAGGCACACGCACATGCACACACACACACACACACACACACACACACACACACACACAGACATTTGTGTACCAGAGTATAAACACACTGGTACAAGGACACTCCAACACGGACACTGACACAGACACACACACACACACACACACACACACACACACACACACACACAAACACACACACAGGCACACACACACATACACACACATACACACACACACAAACACACCCACACACAGACACACACACACACACACACACACACACACACACACACACACACACACACACGCACACACACACCCGCCTCTATGTCATCCGCGGCTGAAGACGCCATGAGCAGCTGTTTCCAGAAATGGTCACGTGACGTCTCTTCCCTCCTTCAGTTTTTTTTAATCTTTATCATCCCCACGATGAGGATAGCAGACGAGAGCCATTGTCTTATTCCTGTGGACATCCCAGAGGGTGGCGCACATCTGGTGAAATATCAACATCTGGGCCAGCGGCGGCTCAGGCAATTATCTATTGGTTGTCAAGTGCTGTGGCTTGACACTTTGTACACCCTACCGCCCCCTCCCCCCCCCCCCCCCCCCCCCCCCCCCGAGAACCCATGGCACACATTATTGATGAAGACCAAAGGGAACGCGATAACGACGAATGTCATTGGGAGCGTCTGGGAGAGACGAGTGTACGTTTGTGCGCGCGCGTGACGTCTGTGTGAGCGCTGCACGGCCTCGACTCCCCCCCGGTCAAACCACGCAAGTTTTTCCAACAGCGATGGAAAGGAGCGGACGGACCGGGTGATGTATCAGACAGCTGCCCCTTAAATGTCTGCTCAGTGTAGGGGGTGGTGGTGCTGGTGGTGCTGGCGGGGTTGGGGGGGGGGGGGGGGGGGGTCTGGGACGAGGCGGCGGCGGCGGCCATATCGCCAAAAGACTGGACCTCGCGGCGGGACAGCCGCTAATAAAACCCCCTGAAGCCTGACCACTTCCTTCGCCAGCCCACCTAACCCAATTAGGGCGCCGGCCGTCAGAGGGAGGAAAAATGAAAACGTTCCGGACTCGATTTCCCAAGAGCCCCGTATTCGCTTATTAAATTCATTTCTTGTTTTCACCCTTCCTGGGACTTTTTTTTTTCTTTTTTTTTTGAGGTGGGGGCGGGGGGCAGACTTTAACGTGCCACCAAAAAAAAAATGACTAAGTAGATCCCATAAGCTCGAACCCATGATGTGTGTTTTTTTTACTCCAGACGGCTTGCGCTGAGTCCACGGTGTGTTTGGTGTGTTCAGGGCGCGTCGACGTATTCACAGACGACTTGGCTTCTGTGTCCATAACGTGGATTTCCAGATAATAATAATATGTTCCTCGACAATGTGAATGTGAAAAGTATTCTGTTACCCAGCTGGTCCAATGCATGCTGGAGGACATGAGGGATCAAGGGAGAGAGGGAGAGAGAGAGAGAGGGAAATATATATATATATATATAGAGAGAGAGAGAGAGAGAGAGAGATAGAGAGAGAGTGAGTGAGTGAGTGAGTAAGAGCGAGAGAGAGTGAGAGAGAGTGTGTGAGAGAGAGAAAGAGTGTTTGAGAGAGCGAGAGAGAGTGAGAGAGAGTGTGAGAGAGAGAGATCGTGTGAGAGTGAGAGAGAGTGTGAGAGAGAGAGAGCGTGTGAGAGTGAGAGAGAGAGAAAGAGTGTGAGAGAGAGAGCACAAGAGAGAGAGAGAGAGAGAGAGAGTATGAGAGAGAGAGAGCACAAGAGAGAGAAAGCCTCAAAGAGGGTGTGTGTGAGAGAGAGAGAGAGAGAGAGTGAGTGAGTGAGTGAGAGCAAGAGAGAGTGAGAGAGAGACTGTGTGTGTGTGTGTGTGAGAGAGAGAGAGAGAGAGAGAGAGAGAGAGAGAGAGAGAGAGAGAGAGAGAGTGCGAGAGAGAGAGAGAGAGAGAGACGTGTTTCTACAGAAGGTCATATTGATTGATAAAGCACCCTCCGGGGTGGGCCGTGGATTGCGAGCGGCCCCCTCGCTGTGTGTGTTTGTTTTCAGAGAGCAGACCCCCGCCCGGGCCAATCACAACACCTTTTTCTTGAGAAGATGGAGGAGCGAAGGAGGACAGCCCATGGAGGGCCCCTCCAGGTTTATTTTGGGCTGACAACCTGAAGTGTCTCCCCTTCCTCTTCCTCCCCTTTTGCAGGGCAACGCTGAGGCGGAAACATAAAAACGTCTCCACGCGGTCGTCCAGTGGAATCGGCGAGAGGGCCGACGTTTATCAAATGAAAACACCGCAAGAGTTGGAACAGAAAGATAGTGATATTTCCTTTCGGTTGGTGGTGGGGGTGGTGGGGGCGGGTGGTGATGGTGGTGGTGGTGGTGGTGGTGGTGGTGCAATGAGACAAAGCCCACATACAACGAATCATCAGGAAGATTATGTGGTGGTGGTGGTGGTGGTGGTGGTGGTGTGTGTGGGAGTGGGTGGTGGTGGTGGTGTGGGTGGGGGTGGGTGGTGGTGGTGGTGGAGGTGGTGCAACGAGACAAAGCCCACATACAACGAATCATCAGGAAGAGCATGTGGTGGTGGTGGTGGTGGTGGTGGTGTGGGTGGGGGTGGGTGGGGGTGGTTGGTGGTGGTGGTGGGGGTGGTGGTGGTGGTGGTGGTGGGGGGGTGGCTGGATAAGCCTATCACCACCGCACCACCAGTGTTGTCACCGTCCCCAGTGTACATCTGACTAAACTAGATAGGGCTCCCCGCTGCTGACAGCCAAAATGCCCTCATCCATTCTCAAACCAGCAGGGCCTGCGGGCGACTCTCGCCCTTGCCTAGATTTCCCTGGGCTCGGCAGCCCACCCTCCCCAAAAATATTATTACCTCCATCCCACCCACAAGGAAGAGGATGATGGAGGTGGTGGTGGGGGGGAGGGGGGCGGGCTTCCCCGTGTAGTGTTTGTCAATCTGTCATCTTCGTCTTCGTCGCCGTCACCCCGGCTGCTGTCAGTGGGAGCGCCGTGTCACCGCAGTGTCTTGTGACGGTCCCTGTGCGGAACACGCTCGGGAGAGGGGAACGCGTTCTTTTTTCGTATGTTCGGAGCAAAGGTTGTGTTTCTAATTTGTCTTTGCTCGAAAGACAAACAGTGTGCTGAGTTTGCAGGTAGGGGGGTTGTGTCCTTTATC
>JAXIVH010000010.1:5128610-5136110 GCA_036785325.1 Urophycis tenuis | reverse complement strand
ACACACACACCCACACCCACACACACACACAACACACACCCACACACACACACACACACACACACACACACACACACACACACACACACACACACACACACAAATCCAATACATAGGACAACAGCTGAATAGGTATCACTAAGAGGGAAACAGGTTCAGCAAAGTAAACTTTCTATTCCAATGCTGAGGAGGGGGAATTTTGACACTCCTGACACAGTGAGAACTGGCTTTTTTGCTTTGTTGTCACAATATCTTGCCATTAGGGATGGATGACTCACCGTTACCACAGTACTGCAGCAGTATAGCGGCATACGGCAGCAGCTGGAACAACCCCCATACAACTTCTCTGGCATTTTTTGCATAATCATCGGATAGCTAATTTCCTTTTCGTCTGCTTCAACAACCACATCAGAGACCAATACACACACACACTGTTGCCCTCCGATAGAGTTGACACCTTTTTTTCCTTGTCAGTTGTGCCGCCAAGAGTTTGACTGTGTTTTTTTTTTTTTTTTCTTGTTTGTTTCCCCCTTTGCGCTAACTTCTGCAATATCCGAAACCTGTGACAAACCAAAGCATTTCAAACTCCTGGCTTCGCTGTTTGGGGCCCTCGGTGTCTGGGTTTACTTCCTCGTCTGGCAAGGATTTTTAAAAAAACTGTCAGGTTGAATCCATCAAAATCCCTCGAGGGAAGTCCGATTACAGCCCGAAAGGCCCCTCAAATCGAGCCCGGGTGTTAACCTGTGAACCACGGAGTGTACGAGCCGACAAAGAAGAAAGTGTGTGTGACATGATTCGGACCCAATACCAGAAACCTTATGCCTGGGCTCTTGACAGCCAACACCATGACCCATTGTTGTGCCGCCACAATGCTAACACAATGCTCAATGTTTGCTCTGTGCTGTTTCCCTGTCCCTGGAAGGAGCCACAGGGTAGGGCTTATACATTTCCCAGCCTCTCCCACTCTCGTTTACCTCGTTACGTCACTTGTCAGTTCTTCAGGCAGGCGAACGGAGCCTTGGTCTCACTCTGGTCTCATTGGCTGCAGCGAGGCCTCCTGCATGAGTAGAGGAGGAGTTCCAGGCCTCCAAACAAAAACCTCCAAAGAAGTCTTACTGTTTCCTGCGTGTGTGTGTGTGTGTGTGTGTGTTGATATGGGTCTGGAGCTAAATGGAAGCTGTACTTACTCTCTGTAAATGTTTGCATTGTTCTTAAACGGTGACGGGAACAGTCAAATGAACCCAGCATAGCAGCACAGCAGCCGATCAGAGTGAGCCGGTGATACGAAGTGAAGCTTGGTTTAAAGCTGAAGGGTAAACACAAGGGGAACCTTTGCCACCATGGAGCACCGACAGCAATAAGGTAAACGCAAAAGCTTATCTCACTCTCTCACTTTATTTAATCAACTCCATTATTTTTTCAATAACAAGAGACGTGTAGACACCACGTTCGGATTCAGTTCTGGCGCGTGGAAACACAATACATGTGTCCTTCGGTAAACAAACTCAAACGGCCGGACGACCAATCAGGCAAAACACACACAGACACCGATGGCCCCGGTGGCAGCAGCAGCAGCAGCAGCAGCGGCGGCGGCGGCGGCGGCGGTGGCAGTGGCGTTGGTATGGGGTGAAGGCATCACAGTGTCAACACGGTCAGCTCCCTCGTGAACACAGCCACCGTCGGGTTGAAGGTGCGGGAGGGAAGGGAAGGGAGACGGGGGGGGGGAGGAGGAAACAAACCAGTCCAATCACAGAACACGGAAAACGTCCCGGAGTCCCTTCGGTCGCGGCTCCACAACGTCGTCGGAACAAGCCGAGGAAATACGCTTTGCTTCCTAAAGAACCACTAAACAGTTTTACACCACAGCCCCCCTGGGTGGGGGTGGGGGTGGGGGGGTGGGGGGGTGGGGTGGGTGGTGTGAGGTGTAGGTGGATGTGTGCGAGAGAGAGAGAGAGAGAGAGAGAGGAGAGAGAGAGAGAGAGAGAGAGAGAGAGAGAGAGAGGGTACGAGTAGGAGGACGCAATATGAGAAGGAACTGAGAAAATATAACGGAAAAGAGAGAGGGAGAATTAAAGGGAGGGTGTGAAATTACCCACTAGGTCTCTCACCTCGAGTCGCGGTGGCTCGGTTCCCGGAGAACAATGAAAACTTTTATGTTCCTAAGCTGTGCCTCTGAGCGGATTTGAATGGCTCCACCGAAGGCGCACGCGCACTGTGGAACGCACACTTTAGAAGTATAAATACACACGCATCTCACAGCGCACAACACAAGCTTGTCATTGTAGAGCCATACCCACCATAACCATAGCATTACTAACACAGTTTATAGCACACACAGACACACACACACACACACACACACACACACACACACACACACACACACATATATATAGGTATATATATATATATATATATATATATATATATATATATATATATATATATAGATATAGATATACAATGCAAACTTTGTTGGAGACGTTGACACTGTTATACAGTATAAAGAAACATGTGTTTCACGTAGACATATGTCGGTTTAACTGACAAATGTTTCTCCTTGGCTTGGTTATCTTGCAACATTTTCACAGTGAAAACTACCCATCGGTGTTTTTCTCCATCAGAACCCCCTCAAGTCCACGAAGTCCCTTTTGGAAAACATAGATCTGTCAAAATGTGCACTCCGCACTGTCTGTGTGAATGAGACGGCCTCGCCGCTTTAATAATGTTGTTATTGGTTTGGACATGAGAGATTATGTTTGGCAAAGGGGGATACATAACTAAACAAAGTTCTCACGGGAAAATAACCCAGAGTCAACCTGATTGATGTTGCAGGCAAGACTGTCCATTTATCTCGTACTGTTTTTGTTTTGACTGTAAATGATGCGTTTTATGATGTATAGACAGGGGGCACTAGCAATAGCGGTACGCATCATCGGCTGAGATTTACTGTTCGTATGCATTACAATAATATCCCAAATCATTCCATTGGACAGTGAGAGCCGCCCGGCTTGTGTACACAGCGTGTGCTGCATGTGATTACAGGGCCTTTTTCGGAAGGAGGAGAGTTTGGCGGTTTCCAGAGAACGAGATGTTGAGAAACTTTTCCCTGAAAGTGAACCCCGGCAAGAGATCCCTCATCTCCCCGCGACCCGTCCCTTCGATGCCCAGTAAGTGATTGTCGAACCTACAGGTGGGGGGAGCCGGGGATCAAGACCGCGGACGGCCATGAGGGACCGTTTGCAGGAATTGCGGCAGAAGGCCCACGGCGCCCCGGAGCCCGCCGGCGAGGACGGCGGCGACCCCTCCCCCGGGGTCGACGACCCCGCTGACCCCGCGGAGGTGCGCTTCAGCGCGCCACAGGCCGTGGTGTTTGAGGAGGAACCCGTGATCGAGAAGTTCCTGTCCGAGGCCCAGCACGTCCGCGATGAGATCTCAGAGCTGGACGCGGATGTGAGTCATCGTCTTATTTCTCCCCACCACCTCCCTCAAGTTCACCAGACCACCGACGTCTGAGGTGAGGCGTGCCCCCCCCCCCCGCCGCCTCTCTCTTGACGCCTGTGAGACCCCCCTCCCTCAGGTCCTCAGATTCAGCCAACAGCAGAGGACCCTGGTGGCCACCATGCGCCGCTTCAGCGTGATGAAGAAGGAGAGCAGCGTGACCCGGGACATCAAGCTGCGGGCCGAGGCTCTCCACAAGCGTCTCAGCGCCCTGGCCAAGGAGGCCCAGAAGACGGAGGAGCAGCACGGCCCCGTGGCCGCCGTGAGCCGGATCCAACGCACGCACGCCGCCCTCCTGCGGCAGTTTCAGAAGGTGAGGAGATATGCCTGCCTGGCTGGTAGGCACCACGGTAGGCGTGTCTAAGTCAACAGCATCCATTTTGTGCCGTTGTTTAGAAGAAGAAGAAGAATTACTCTTTTGATCCCGTGAGGGAAATTTGGTCTCTGCATTTAACCCAATCATGAATTAGTGGAAATACACTCAGCACACAGTGATGGTGAGGCACACAGTGAGGTGAAACAAACACTAATCCCGAGGCAGTGAGCTACCAACAGCGGCGCTCGGGGAGCACTGAGGGGTTTAGGTGACTTGCTCAAGGGCTCTTCAGCCGTTAGTACTGGTCGGGGTTCGAACCGGCAACCCTCCGGTTGCAAGTCCGAAGCCCTAACCAGTAGGCCGCGGCTGCCCCTAATGAATGATGCATTGCGCCGCTGTTGACTGCTCGAGTAGTGCATCGAGGGGATTCTGATGGTTACTGGTTACTCATTTCAGAATCCTCGCTCGTTGTTGCTGTTGCGTTATCTCAGGATCTTGAAGACCTAAAATACGTAAGACGGGTTGTAGGGGTGAAACCGCCCCCTACCACTGTTTCCAATAGTTTGTACTTCTTCAAACTTGGAATGAGAGGCCGATGACTGTACTGTGTGTACAGTCACTGGCCTGACTGTACAGTACTGTCATTACTGCACACATGACTGCACGGTAATGGGTCAGTCACCCGTGGCGAAAAATAGGCTTGGAGGAACAGAAGGAAATTGATGGACTGGAATGACATTGAGATTGCAAATGGATTTCATGGAACATCGTTTTTCAGACGCTACATGCACTCCTTGATAACCCCTGAATGACATAAGTAGAAGTAAATCCCAGATTTCTTTTGTCCATCGCTTTAACCTCGTCGTATTACCCCTTTTCATAAGAAAAGTATTTAAGTACGCCTTTATTTGTTCACCTGAAAGCATGGCTTTGTTCCCCTCCCTCTGTTGTGTGTGTGTGTGTGTGTGTGTGTGTGTCCTTCATTGTGCGCAGGTTATGTGCAGCTACAATCAAGCGCTGGTGACTAAACAGGAGCGGTGCAAGCACTTCATCGTCCGCCAGCTGGAGGTGTCGGGACGCCAGGGGACGGAGGAGGAAGTGAACGACATGGTGGCCACCGGAAAGTGGGAGGTCTTCAACGAGAACCTGCTCCACGACGCCAGGATCACGCGGTCACAGCTGTCCGAGATTGAGCAGCGGCACAAGGCAAGGAGGGGGGGGGGGGGGGGGGGGGAGGTGATCCTCAATGTGACACAACGGCGCACCTGACTGGTTGGCCGGCGTCGCGGTTGGAACCCGGGGGTAGTGGTAATGACAGAGAGAGAGAGAGAAAGGGGGAGAGAGAGAGAGAGAGAGAGAGAGAGAGAGAGAGAGTGAGAGAGAGAGAGAGAGAGAGAGAGAGAAAGGCGAGCGCAGGACAAAGCAAAAGAGAGAGCAAGGTTTTGAAAATAAACACACCCAAAAATAGCCACCTCCCTCTCCGCTTCCTTCCTTTGCTATGTCATTGAGAAGTTGACAAATCACACCGACCACACGTTTCGGTCGGTAATCCGGAACTGTGATCCGTCACAGTGTTTGCTCGTTAGATCGTCTAATCCAATCCAAAACTACTACAATCCTGCCGAACGGCTGCGGAGGTGAACGCCGTGCCCTCCAATAGCCTTGCGGCGGGGAGGCAGATAGTTACAGCTCACCTGCTCAGCTTCCACTGCTCTTGTAAAGTAGTACCATTTTCAAGAGGGTCCCCGTGTGAAACTCCTTTCCAACCGTTGAGTGGGTGTGCGTTTCTCATCCGTCCGGGGGGATGTCCGTGTGTGTCCCAGACAGTACAGTACAGTACTCAGCGTTTCCCCAGTGGGGTCAACACATCCCGGCGTCCCCATAAGACCATTCATAAGACCGCCTGCAGGTCGTGTTCATCACGGGGAAAGGCGCCGCGGACGCTGAAAGCCCTGGCTGGCCGGCCGTGTCTTTGCCTTTGTCCCGCGGGACCAGGGCGGGCCGCGACTCCAGAGGTTCCACGCGGTTTGCACAGATCCACTCGACCAGTGGAGCCCCAGCTTCCCCGGGCCCTGCTAAATCAGGCCCTGCCAAATCAGGCCCTGCTAAATCAGGCCCTGATAAATCAGGCGCTGCGAAATCAGGCCCTGCGAAATCAGGCCCTGCTAAATCAGGCCCTGCTCAATCAGGCCCTGCCAAATCAGGCCCTGCTAAATCAGCCGGCGAGCTTGGAACTCTCCGCGCACGTTTATGTGATGTCTACACGTCGGAACGTCGGACCTGCCCCTCCTCTGGCGAGGTGTCAGGTCCAGGTCACAGTGTTCACCTTGCAGTGGATTTGGATTGGAGTGGAGGTGATCTCATGATCATGATAAGTGATTAGCCTGATTCCTACTCAATGAACCATAGTTATGAGGATAAGGTAAACACTCACTAAATCCTTGTTCAGTCTCATTCAACTGGCGTAGCCAACGGTCCTTGTTTTCTTGGAGAGCGCGATTTCAAAAGTATTACTGATTCATTATTGAATTGAATTGATTTAATAATAACTGTGGTAGTTTCACATAATATCCAATTATTTTGTAGAAGTAGCGGTGTGTGTTTCTCTTGACATTTTTACATGGAGCCATGGCTTCTCTTGAATTATCCAATTTAAATTCTACATTCACACTTGGATGTTCAATATTTACCCAATGAATTGATCACAAGGTGCTAATCATGGACAAGGCACCAAAAACGTCTAAGCGTCCGCTGCAATATTCAACGCTGACTTGCGCTGTCTCGTGCTTGTCTCACACCACCAGGAGCTTCTCAACCTGGAGAACAACATGATGGAGCTGAGGGATCTGTTCACTGACATCTACTTGCTGGTGGAAGAGCAAGGGGCCCACATTGACCACATCCAGACCAACGTGGAGAGAACTTCAGACTTTGTGGCCGCCTCCAATGAGAAGTTCAAGTTGGCTGCCAGATACAAAAAGAAGAACCCTCTGAGACAGCTCTTCTGCTGCTGCTGCCCTCCCTGGAGATGTTGCATCTAAGGGAATCCTTGGTAAACGGAGAGAGACAGACACATGCTGGTGGATGCCCAAGTTAACCGGAGACAGCTTCTTTTCTTACATGTTTTCATGTATAACTGTGTTTAACATTAAGGGCTGCTGCTTTGATCAATGCAACAGTAACAGTAGTGGGTTTGATGATTCAGGGCATGACAAAACATTTCCTTTGTGTGTATGAGGATCATCGTTTGAAAGAGTTATGAATCACTCGGCGAAAGAATGTAGAATGTAGTTCTGTTCATTGAATCCAACAATGTGGGATTCATTTGCAGTATTGTGAGCACTTATTTTTATTCGGTCTTCCACCGTGCACAAAGTCAGTGTTCACATGCAATTGTAATGAGACAGCGTTTCGCAATTGCAGATTCAATGAACCAATACATATCCAGAAGTTTCACAGTCTTATACAGCACATATCACTTTAAAACAAACTTTTCCTGTCTCATTGTATAGTCAAATAATGTAGCAAAGTTGTTTCACCTCATGGCAGAGAGTTATCATCTATTAAAATATTTGTCTATTACTCTATTTCCTACTGCATCATTGTAAATTATATAGAGAGAGATGAGGAACCCAATAAATGCGCAAACAAAATGAAGGTAAGCAATGAATGTACCGGTGTTA
>JAXIVH010000010.1:5118610-5123610 GCA_036785325.1 Urophycis tenuis | reverse complement strand
CAAATGTACTGATTGTAAGTCGCTTTGGACAAAAGCGTCTGCTAAATGCACATTTTACCCTTTAGTAAGATAAGTTAAGAAAGAAATTCTGGTGGCACAGCCAGACAGGAGTAAATAAAAAAAAATAAAAAAACAGACACAATGCTACAACTTCAAAAACAATCCAGAAAACATGTCTATAGACACAGTAAGAGTGGTAGAAATGTAAATGCAATCATGAGATTGGTCCATATTATTGCAGTAGAAATGGGTCGATGATACAGGGGAGTGCTGTTCAGCAGGTGACTCCACTCGGACATTACTGACAGCATGCGCCTTGTAGCTCCTCATGTCGTGAAAGACCCACTTTGATGGATGGATCTGATCGCACCACGCTTAGCCCTTCACAACAAGCGAGCGAGTTCCAGGCCCTGATTCACTTCAGCGTAATCAGGGTGCAGAGACCCACACAGACACACAGACACACAGACAGACACACACACACACACACACACACACACACACACACACACACACACACACACACACACACACACACAAACTACCATAAAGAGCGAGAGAGTAACTGTGAACCTGCCAGAGTACCCGAGTACCCGCCATAACACTAAATTATATTGCCTTTACATCACATCATAACTATACTAAATTACAGACCATGTGGATGGTGAAAACCTGAACGTGCTATTTCATGTCGTCATTTATGCATTTCATTTTATCGTGCTGTCAAGCTGAAGATGGTATGAGCAGAGACTGAACTAACGTGTGGCCAACGGTGGAATGTCTTCCACAGCTGCTGTTTGATCTTCGTGTCGTCAGAGGAGATACAAGTCAGCCATGCAGGTTTGCACGTGCATGGTGATACTCTGTATCACTGAGCCGATGAGCTGATTCCTGAGACTGTTGGCACATGGGATGATCAGACCAAATTAGGCTGTAGCTCTCGCTTTCATTATTTGGGGGAATTGAGTGGATCTCTGAAGATCTCTGGTGATGATACAGAACTGGAGGAGACGATTTACTCAGTGTTACCTAGACAAGTAGAAACACACAGGGCTCCGGCTAAACACATTATGCAGGAAATTAATTATATATAATCTGGAAGTAGGCTCGCCTCTCATTATCCTATGACTGATGCTCTTCTTCGATCTCCTCTTCCTCTCCTTGTCCTCTCCTCTCCCCTTCTCTCCCTCTTCTCCTCCTACTCTCCTCCTCCTCTCCCTCCTCTCCTCTCCCCTCTCCTCTTCTCTCTCCCACTCCTCTCCTCTTCTCTCTCCTTCTCACCTCTCCATCTCCTCTTCCTCTCTCCTTCTCACCTCTCCTCTCCTCTTCCTCTCCTCCTCGCTCCTCCCCTCCACCTCCTCTCCTCTCCTCTCCTCTCCTCTCATGGATAGACGAGACAATCTCGAGCATGTTGTGTGTGTGCATATGGGGAGGAGGTGGTGGTGGTGGACGTGGTGGTGGAGGTGGTGGTGGTGGTGGTGGGCTGGTGGTGGTGGTGGTGGTGGTGGGGTCGTGTGGTGGCCGGGCCGGGCTGGGAGGGTTGGGAAGAGGAGGAGGCAGTGTCTGTCTGGGTTCCGATGAAGGTTGGCTTCCAGGGCGGAAACTGATACCCATGGATTCCGCGGCACGGCCGGTGTGTGTGTGCCGGTCAGACCTGTGTCCATAACATCAGAATGAAACAGCTGCCACGGAGTCGCGCTTCTTAGATTTCGCATCTGAGCAGCGCTCATAAATTGTTATTGAACACTTTGACTGTCAGACAGCTGGTTTTTTTGAATGCGGGCGACATTCTTCCAATAATGGTTTTCTAAGGAGTTTTTTCAGAGCACTTTCTTTCCATATGTGGGCACACTGAGAAACAAACAGTGGATTATTCCCGTCTGTCAGAGAGATTCCCACAGTGAGGGGCATATCCCGGCAGCCTGGGATATCAATTGGAAGGACAGCTTGCAAGTGTTTCTGACTCAGCTAATTGGATTTATAATTTGCATTTATTATTAACTCACACTATGGAACTTTTCTGCTGCAGCTATTTACCTCCATTAAAAAAAAAGTGAACTCGAAGGGTTGTTAAGGATCAAAACTCCTTCTCTCCATGAGTCAATCATCCAGGATTTTTTTTACTCCATAAATGGTTTAATTCTGGTCCACTGGTCCCACAGTGATCTGAAAATGATATAGCTATAACTGCAGCTATAACTCCAGCCACTAGAGGCTGCTAACGGGGAAAATTGCATGTTTGAAATAGATTACCTCAAGTCATGTATGATAGATAATAAGCTGTTTCTGGGCTGTAAATTGTCGACAAGGCCAGCCCCGATATGATATTTGTTGTCAGGAGAGTTTGTGTGGCAATTATATTGAATTTGATACGGAACAACTCAAAGCCAATGAAAGCCCTGGGCACAAAATGGAGGCTGTGATTTAAATAAGTAAACACAAGGAGTGGTCTTGAGTACAAAGCCTCACCAGCAACAACAAGCCTGTTTAACCATCAGGTATTTTCTTGAGTGACAGCTGGACTTTTAATTTAGGATGGTGACAACACAAGAAAAACAACAGCAAACTGACAGAGCTTTAAACAGAGAGTTTCTCATAAGGCTTCACAAGCAAAGCTCCTTCCAGAATCCATGTTAAATCTTCTGTTTACAAGACTGAAGGTCTATTCTGGAAGGAGAACCAATATGTGTGTGTGTGATTAGAATATTTTTAGTCGTATAACACCACCCTTATAAATAAATAATTAATAACAAACAAGAAACAATGCACTTAAACTAAAAAGAGTAATTTAAACCTAATGAAACAAGCACACTCAGAGAGAGTTTTGACTCATTATTATTATTATTATTATAAATCAAAGCCTCACAAAGTGTGATGATGGCGTTTATCTTTACCTTTTATTTGACAATTTATATTTCAATCTCTTTCTTCAAGAGTGCTATCGGTTCGGCATGTGTGCATGTGTTTCTGTGTATGCTTTTGCCTGTGGGTGTGTGTGCCCGCGTGCCCGCGCGCGTGTGCGTGTGCGTGCGCGCGCGCGCGCGTGCGTGTGGAGTGTGAAACATTAGTTAAAGCAGTGTCTGAAGATGCGGGCCCCATCTGCTGCCCATCTTCACTCATCAACACCCTGCCTGACATTTGCCTAGGGCATCCAGGGATGGTGACAGCTGAGCGCAGCCCAGGTGACAGCCACCTGAGACAGACAGTGCGCTTTGGATGTGTCCAGTGTGTGCGGATGTGGTGGTGGAGAAGGTGAAGGTGAGCAACAGCGCTTCCGTGAGTCATTTCATTCTCACTCCTTTTTTTTGCAGGGGGGGGGAAAACTAATCTAACAAACCCGGGGTGGCGTCAGTCTTGGACGTCTTGTGACAAGATGATTGCTCGTTTCATTCAGGGAGATGATCAAGAAACACCAACATTACGTTAACAATATTACGTTCAACATGACGTATCATTGAATATTACGTTCATCACATTCATTAAGTATCGCAGACAATGTAAGACCGCGTGTTACTTGGTGAATCCCTTTGTTGCCGTCCCCCTTTGTTAAAACTGAAAAGTGACACGCAAAAAAAAAAAAAACAAGATTACAAACCACAAGCGTTCCTTTATTCCTCACGCCGGCTATTATCTTATCGCACCTTTTCTTGGCTTTGCTCCTTCTCCTGTTTCCTCGCCTCCGTCCCTCTCTGCCTCTTTGCCTTTTAACACCCTTCGTCTGCTTTATTCCCTGTTCCTCGGGCTCTCTTGGCGTTCGGCTCTGCTCTGCTCTCCAGCCCCCCCCCCCCCCCCTCCCCCACCAGCCCCCAGCCCCCAGCTACCCTCTCCACCGCCCCCGGGGGATCCCTCTGACACCTCTCTCGCTGGCACATGTTTGCCAACAACCAGCCGGCAAACACTGATCACTCAATCCTCCCCTGTCCAAATATCGCAGTGCTGTTTGCGCGGCGCGGCGGAATCAGTGGGAAACCCTGGGAACATCTCTTATTCATGAAACGCCATGAATTATTCTTTGAGATATGAACCTCTGTCACGTAAGGCAGGGCGCCGGGATAAATGGTGGGTGTAAAAAAAAAGAAAAAAAAAAGGGGGGCGGGGGGGGGCGGAGTCTGTCTGAAGGAGCGAGGGACAGACAGACATAGAGACACATACACAGACAGAAGAGATGCCATGTGTTTTGTTGACAAGGGGTAAGGGGTTGACCGGTGACACTGCTGTGCGGTAGAACAGACACTGTATGATAGGCTACTAGATGCACGGTTGATTAATGCCAGACACGCATTTGAATAACAATGTAGGCCTATATATTATTCTCTATATTCTATTCTAACTATTTGAATGGCATTCAAAGTTTCAAATATAATACAAGTTTTGTGAAAATATTTAAACATGCATATGTTCTTCATGTTCTTCACCATAAGGCCTAATTAAAAAAAAAAAAAACAATAGGAAAAAAGCACAAATGTGTGAAACCTCAAACACTCCATTTATGTGTTAAACTGTATTTGTTATGTTGTATTTAGTATGCTTTACATACGTGAGTGATGATTGATGACTTCACTTAATCATCCATCCCCTTTGGTGAAGAACTGCTGTGCTTTGGAGTCCTGGGCTCCTGCTTTGTGCTGCTTTAGCTGGACCCTAATTTCTCATATCTTTAGAAAATTGTTCCTTTCCCACAAAGTTGCTATTTTGTGTGCAGGCCCTTGGGAAATCTTAAGCAGTCTACCGACTGACAACGGCTTTATTACAGCGGCGTTCATTACACTTTGGTCTTAAATAGGATAATAGAGTAACTTACAAGAACATACAAGAAAATCTATGAGAAATGACTTAATCTGTTTCCAGCGGTGTTGTGTTCAGACTCGTTACAGCCCAACTATGAGTGTGGAAATAACATTACATCGCGTTACCATTTGTGTTCTTAAGGGCTTCAAGGCTGCGTCGTAGTTTCACGCATTCTGCTATTAATTCCCACATGCGAATGCATACAAGAAAAG
>JAXIVH010000010.1:5108610-5113610 GCA_036785325.1 Urophycis tenuis | reverse complement strand
GTTGTAACTTTATTAAGGCTGTACTTCATTTGCCTTCGCTCCTCCGCCGATCCACAGGGAAATCACGGTCGGCCCGTCTTTGATGGTGTCTGGCCGGCCGTGTGTGTGTCGGCCAACCCAGTCTTACGGCAGTTCGTGAAATAGACAAAATAGTTTTAATGTATTGATTCGTGTACATGGACAACGAATTTCCCTCAACACGACTTTCATTATAACCCTAACCCATTATAACCCTAACCCTACCCTACCCCCTAACAATGTTAGGATATCATTAAAAGAGAACTGGCGGCGGGTCCTCTTCGGTGCGTCTTCACCAAGAGGCTCATGGGTACTGTAGTATTTACTGTAAAAACGTGGTGCACGAAAGATACTCCAATTGAAATACATTAGTTTGAAAGTCAGTGTGAGTGAGTGTCACGAAAAAAAAAAGGGAAATTCGTGTCCATGTACACAAATCAATAGATTACATTTCGGGACTATTTCACGAACTGCCGTGAGACTGGGTTGGTCCAGCTCAGCTACACCAGCGAGACGGTCCTGGACGGTCCTGGACACGGGTTCTGTTCAGCGTTTCAAAACCAATATTCCTGTCATCGGAATCCTGACTATGAATAGTCATATTTTGAAATGGGACTCTATACGGGACTGTCCGTAAAGAGACCGCAAACCAACTCGAGATTCAACTCTCTCTCTTAGTGTTTTTAAACCGCCGAGTGGCGGATTATTACATATTTATTATTCCAGCGCGCTACAGTCTGCATTCTGGAAATAATTGACAAACATTCTCAGGGGTGTGGAGGGAAAGTGGAGCATCGCCACATGAGCAGCAGATGGCGGAGGCTGGAAACTCAAACGAGACGGGAAACAGAGGGATTCCCCCCCCCCCCCACACACACACCACCACACTGTCCCCCCCCCCCCCCCCCCCCCCCCCCCCAAGTAGGGCTGGATATTTGGGACGCCGAAAAATCAACACCATCAATCGGCGCCGTGCTAAACTCGGGTTACCGTACGGTTACTTTTTAAACTCAGCAGAGGGCCGTCTCCCTCCCCCTCCCCCCCCAACCCCCCGCCCCCGCCCCCCCCACCGGGCCGGTACAGCACACCCTGAGACCCTCCCACACACAGAGAGAAACGCGCGGTCGCGATGGGGACCGGGGGAGGGTGGGGGGGAGGGAGGGAGGGAGGGGAGGGAAGATGGAGTGTCCCGAGGTGGTGACATGCAGCCTCCACAGGAGTGGGTCAGTCGCAAAGGTCAGCGCGCCCGGAGCCGGGCCCACTCAGGGCCCCGGAACATGAATTATAGGAGGTCCGGCCCCGGGATGGGAGTTTAAATGCGCTCGCTCACAAACACCTCGGGTTTGAGTTTTCTCTTGATTTATGTCGTTGTTTGGCTGCCAACGGCAACCTGCTCCTCTCGCTGAGAGCTGAGGGCTTTTTCATCTATAGATAGACGACACACACGTACGCACGCACACACGTACACACGCACACACACACACACACACACACACAGTATTCCCATACATTAGTGAACAGGTGTATAAAAAGCTGTGTGTGGTGTGTGTGTGTGTGTGTGCGCGTGTGTGTGTGTGTGTGTGTGTGTGTATGTGTGTGTGTATATGTGTGTGTGTGTGTGTGTGTGTGTGTGTGTACGTGTGTGTATACGTGTGTGTGTGTATACGTGTGTGTGTGTGTCAGATCAAAAACTCCCCGCGTCACATGTGCTGACATTTCAACCCTCCTCCATATATCCTCCACAATCTGCTGTGTGGCTCTTTGTTGGCGGGGCTGCGAACAGTCGCGGCCCCCAGCTGTGAAGAGCCTCTGCCCCCCCCAGCTGCACCAGCTCCCGCAGGCCCCACCACACAACCCCACCACCCATCCACCCCGGTATACCCGGGAACCCCGATATCACATCTCCACCACCACCACCATGAGAGTGAGGACTACACGGAACGCATAGCGGCCCACTGACAAAGATCTGCATCTGTTTCCTGTGAGCAAACCATGTGATTATCTGTTATTTCATAACGAATTCTTATTTTATTCTTTCTGTTTTGTTTTGTTTTTTTCTTTTCGAGGGGGGATCTTCCACATGTGATCATGACTATCTCTTATCTCTTATCATGGTCTTAATTGGAACAAGTGGCTTTATTTCGGTTGAAATGTTATTTGTGTACCTTCTGTGTGGCCTTTCGTCATACTTGTACGTCACCTCGCATCAGCCAATCAGAAGCTTCTCTCCTCGTCATCATGGCTGAACGACACTCCTGCGCGGTGCATTAGGCGAGTTTCAGATCGTTTGCATTTGCGCATTTGTTGCAACGAGACTTGAGAAGATCCGGCGGAACTCGTCATAATCACGTCAAGTTCCCGTCTGGTCAAGGCGGACACAGGTGAACTTCTCGTCAACAACTTCCGTTCTTCGTAGCAGACGAGTTGAGGCATTGGATCTCCCCTTACTGATGCAGGCTGAGGAGCAAGTGCGATGAATTTTCTGCATGCACGATAGCTTGGCTATGTGGAGAAATGTGTAAATAAAATAAATAAAATAAAAAATGCATGATGAGTGATGAAGTGAAAGTTCACAAAATCGTCTCTTTTTAATCTCTTTTTATTATGCATAGTTTGGGAGAGGGCACCAGACACGCCTCTCTGAAAGGTGTAACGTCACTTCTGACGTGAATAATTTAATTTCGGTATTCCAACCAACCAGGGCAAAGTTGAGGGGAGTGTCTTATGTCCGCACTTGCTCGAGAGAACATGGCCAGAAAAGCAGGCGGAAGTTGTTTTCCTGAAAACACGCGAGTTTTGAAAGCCAGGTGAATCGTCGCATCAGAAGTTCATCAGAGGTATTTCTGACGTTTTCATCCCAGAATGCATTCTGAAGCATGGCAAACGAAGCCGCATGCCTCATCTGAAACTCGCCTATTGAAACACAACGATAGCGTGTGGTAGAGACTTTTTGGAGCCATTGAGGTCTAAGGATTTTAATTTAATGTTTAAAATTGATATACAAAATATGAACGCATTTCAAAATCGAAGATGATTATTACGGCATCATCTTTCATCGTTCTTTTTTTATGTTTTGGTCCCATAAAAAAAACCTAAAATGTAATTTAGGACTAAAAGTGAAGAGTGAATAACGCCAGCATGTTACGACCTCATCAGTTGGTCATTATGTGTTGTTTTGCAGTTGCACATTTTTTTTTAACGGTTTTTCCAACCAATATGATAGTTGCTCACAACTTTTATTATCAATGTTTCTAAAGAGGGAGAGTGGAGTGAAGTGACCTCTAGGAGGCAGTCTGGAGGTGCACTGCGTGAAACTCAACGCCTGCACGTCAACTGCCAATACTGTGGTGCGACAGTATGTCGATACAATCCAGAATCACGTCCTCCGTGGAATATTTGGTTGGCTCAGTGTTACACATACTGGAACCATTAGTCAAACTATTAGACATGAGCCTTTGTATTAAAGGGCAACTGTCCACCTACAAGTATCCTGCCATATTTCATTCCCGCCCTATACTTTTGCAGGGTTTTGTAATTGTGTCTATATTTCATGTTTCCTGTCTCTTGTGTACCGTTCAGTTGTCCCCTTTGTCTTCATTGCATTGTGTGTTTCTCGCTTTTTTAAACAGACCAACCCATTTCACACACCCAAGCCACACTTATTTTGTTCTTATATATCACGTCTCCTCTCGCCTTGTCTCCTCTGCTCTCCTCTAGTTTCCTTTCCTTTTGTCCCTGTTGTCATCTCCTATCGTTCCCTCTCCCCTTGTCTCCTTTCCTTTTGGCTACTGCTGTCTCGCCCCCCCCCCCCTCCCCCACTCCCCTTATCTTACCTCTCCTCTCATGTCCTCTCCTGTACTCTCCCCTTGTCATCTCCTCTCCTTCTCCCCTTATCTCCTCATTACCATGTCCTATCCTCTTGTCTCCTCCTCGCCTCCTCGCCTCGCCTCTAACCTCTCCTGTAATTTCCTCTCCTGTCATTGCCTCTCCTCGCATTTCCTCTTGTCTCCTCTCCTCTTGTCTCCTCTCCTCTCATTTCCTCTCCTACCCCCCTTTGTCTAATCCCCTCCACTCCTGTCTCCTCACCTGTGGTCTCCTCCCCTCCTCCCCTCACACGCCGGTGAAAACGCGTGCGTCTGGAGAGTAATAAAGCTTATGACTCTGAACCTGATGGGGTCCCTGAACTCGCTCCAAATCAATTTGAGTTTTATTCCATCTCCCTAACTCGGCTACCTGGTGGTCATCCTGCTTGGTCATCCTCTCTCCATTTCTCCCCCCCCTCGCCTCGTCTGCCCACAATTTCCTTTCGTCAGCCTCTCCATCTCTATCCTCCGTCTCCCGTCTGTTCTTCTTACTCTGCAGAGCCATGTCATGGCGATGAGATTTTTTGATCTGGGCGCGCTGTCGTGTGTGTGTGTGTGTGTGTGTGTGTGTGTGCGTGGATGAAAATGAAATGGGACAGTAGAAGTCTGTTGCTTGAAGCCGTTGCCTTGAAACCCGCCGCACCACACGGCGTCGCCTGTCGTCCGTGAGTCATCTCTGCAGGCATCACTCACCTCCAAGCCGGTTGATGATGATAACCCCAAGTGTGTGTGTGTGCGTGTGTGTCCGTGTGTGTGTGTGCGCGCGCCTGTGTGTGTGTGCGTGTGCGCGTGCGCGCACCAACATAGCATATCGGCGCGTGCGATTACAATGGCTACATTATCAGCTTCGACATTTTTGTTTAATGTTTCAGATTAAGGACAACGAGGGCTAAATCCAAAGCGGTCCCCGTGTAATCCTTTATCTGCAGCGGGCCCCGTCGCGGGGCCCCAGGAGCAGCCCCGCGACGGGGGCGTCGATCGATGACGCCATTTGCACAGTGCTTATCTCGACGCCTGATCTGCTGTCACAGGAAAAAAACCAGGGATTACACTCACGCTCAGCGGCCCGCGCTGTCGCCGCCACCGCCGCCGCCGCAGTCGACTCATCCGGGAATAGAA
>JAXIVH010000010.1:5103610-5106110 GCA_036785325.1 Urophycis tenuis | reverse complement strand
AGGAAACACACGGGGAGGTTGAGAGTGATGGGTTGTAGTGCGGAAAAAAGGAGAAACGGAGAGGAGGGGAGCAAGAAGGCAAGAAAGAAAATCCTTTTATTTAATTTGGCCCATCTATCATCCTTCAAAGTGGGCACAGCCTGGGAGTGTCTTAAACAAGTGTTTATTGGCCTCAGTCCATTAGTGCATTCTGGCTGCTATTATTCATTAGTTTGGACATAGACTCTCACACACACACGCACACACACACGCGCGCGCGCACACACACACGTAACACACGCATACACATAAAACTGAGTGTTATTATTGACGACTTGTAACAGGAGAGTAAATTGAATTATGTTTGTTCGAAATAATAAACCGAGAGGGAACTTTTACGGCTGTTTCATCAATCTCGCCGTCTGCAAACATTTGGCATACGCACACACACGCACACACACACACACACACACACACACACACACACACACACACACACACACACACACACACATACACACACACACACACACACACACACACACACACACACACACACACACACACACACACAAACGAGCCAGCCGCACCTACTAAAACCACATCTCATCATTATGTATAACTGCAAGTTGATCAAATATAATAATGTTATTATATGGTATTGGTAGGGGTTAAAGGGCTAATCAGTAGAAACTATGTTGTTGCAAATATTGAATGCAGAGCAGCTTTCGTCTGTCTATTCTTGCCCTTGCAATTTTTTACGCTCCAATTTGACTTTGGTCGATGGCAAGGTCTGCACTTCCACAAGGACACAAACGTGTTGCCTTTTGGCAAGAAATTAGATTATTGTACATTGTCCGGCACTTTGTAATCAATGAACTTAATGAGAGGAAAAACACCCGGGGATGTGTGTGTGTGTGTGTGTGTGTGCGTGTGTGCGTGCGTGTGTGTGTGCGTCAGGACCAGGGAGAAGATGCACCTTGATGGCTCGTCCCACTGAAGGAAGACATTGATTTATACTTCGACTTTTGAACTTAATACTTTACCAAGATCCATTTCCCCACTGTCTTCATTAGTGGCTTCATGGATTGGCCAGAGTTTCTTACGCCATTCAATTGGCCTGCGTTTGCAATGTTTCAGGACTTCCTGAGTGTTTGGATTGGACGGTGTCTGGTCACTGGGTGGAACGGAGGGACACCACACACTTACTTTTCTCAGTGTATTATTTTACAGTCACACCCAAAGTCACATTCTCCGTGGTGTGAGACGGCACAAGCAACAGCGGCGGTTGAAAGTGGAAATGGCTGTTCACGTTGTTACACCAATCCAACATTAACCTTATTCCTAACACTCCAAACATCCATTATACTTGTCATCAACAATCCGTGGCTCGATGTTTGTTGTCGACTTCTGGCAGTAACTGAAGACCTTGCGCGACATAAACAGAATCGCGGCGTTATCAGTACACATACCAGACCGAGCACAGTGGCTCTTATGTTCCCACCTGCTTTCATTTTGACGAGACAAACGACACAATAATGTCATTGTTATTACAAAAGCCCACTATTCTAATGCACACGCTGTTAGGCGGCTGACCCCCGCCTCTCCATCTTAACGATCGCACTCTCTTCATCACTTTCCCTGCGCTCCTTCTAAACATTTACGCCACGCGATCCCACTCGCCGTGTGTTTACTTTTACCTCGATGGCTTCGCCGAGGACCCCAGACACCTTTTTTTTTTTTTTTTTTTCTTTTTTGCCGTCAGACTCCGTGGCAGCAGCGCGGGGCTCCGTGGGGCTCCGCGGGGCATATGATCCTGACGGGGCGTGTGTGTGTTTTTTGCTTCTTTTTTTGTTTTCGCCGCCGCCGCAGACGTTTAGACGCAGACGCGCTGCTCTTACTCAATCTCACACCGTTCTCAACACACACACACACACGCAGCGCGTCGCCCAACACCTCCCTTCCCTTCCCCTTCCGCGCGCCTCTCGTGAGTCACACTCTTCCCAGAGAGCCATATTCGTCCTCCCACGAGGGGGGGGGGGGAGGGGGAACACGATCGGCGTTTCCCGAAGAGAGAGGGGGTGTAGCTGCGGGAGAGAGAGCGTGTGACCCGCGGACACAGGGTCCCGCGCCGTTTGTTCACGTCGTCGTCGTATTCAACGCGATTACGCAAGACAAAAAAAGAAAAATCGGTGGTAAAACTTCTTTACCGGTGCCTATCTTTATTGGTGGATTCCAGATATGTTGTTTTTTTTTACGAGACACGCCTTGAGACGTTTATCTCAAGGGGTGTCTGGGAACCGCAGTAGAATAGAGTCAACAAACATCGACAGACATAAAAAAAACAAACATTAAAAGAAAAGAGTGAATGCGAAAAAGTGCGCTGCGGTATTTATTGCTAGCATAAATTCCTCAAAGGGGGCAGCAACAAGTAAAACCTTGCATTGCAGGGAAAGCTTTTTGTCACATTCCACTTGTGTACTTAGGCATTGAAGGGCAGAAATCAACCACAAATGACACC
>JAXIVH010000010.1:5088610-5093610 GCA_036785325.1 Urophycis tenuis | reverse complement strand
GTGGAGGTGGTGCTGGTGGTGGTGGAGGCGGTGGTGGTGGTGGAGGTGGAGGTGGTGCTGGTGGTGGTGGACGAGGTGGTGCTGGTGGTGGTTGTGGTGGTGGTGGTGGTGGTGCTGGTGGTGGTCGATGAGGTGGTGCTGGTGGTGGTTGTGGTGGTGGTGGTGGTGGTGGTGCTGGTGGTGGTGGTGGTGGGTTGGGTGGTGGGTTGGGTGGTGGGGGGGGGATGTAAACAATGAGGGACTACACACACAGCTGCTTCCCTTTTTTCACGGCGCAGTTTAGGGTGCACCGAGCGGCCGGTTTTATTGGACGTGAACAGCGTTTAGATTCACAACTGCTGACGTGCACCGCCTGTGTCCAACGGGCCGGCCTCATAATGTCCCGCACTTACACAACACAGAGGTGGATGTACACACACACACACACACACACACACACACACAGGCACACAGGCGCACACACACACACACACACACACACTCAAACAAAGGTCAGACATAAGGGGGTTTTGGTGGTGATGTGCCACACTCAATTAGCACGGTTCTTTGGTTCAGCAACAATAAGCAGATGGAACACGATGAATAACTACGGCTCCCCTCGCCGGGGCACCGACCACGCAGCGAACGAGTCTGGGAAAATCACCAGCGACATAAAAAACAGACAGGTTTGGGGGGTGGGGGGGGTGTTAGATTACAGACAGATCTGCGTGCGTGTATGAGGCAGACAGTCAGTGATTAATAGCCCGCAACGCGGAGCGCCGTTACCTTGCAGCCCGACGGACTCGTCCTCTGCGGCGCCCGTCAGTGGGAGTACGACTTTCGCGGGTTCGAACGGCGCCCGTCCCGCACGCAAGGTAGAACCCCCCCCCCCCCAACCCCCCGCGCCCCACCCAGTCAGTCTTTCGATCGTCTGCACAGGAAAATGAGAGAGGTCGGTGGTTGATTCTCCACATCTCTAATATCTTCCACATGCTGATTGAATTCACTGATTGGATCAGGTTTTTTTTTTTTGGGGGGGGGGGGGGGGGGGGGGGAGGTGGGTTCCTGAGCCGGTTCCTCTTTGGGAGGAACCGGCCCACTGCGCAGGCCCCGGTGCCGGGTTACCCTGAGTCAGAGCCCTGCGGTCGGTCCCGGGGGTAAACACACGCGGTGTGGGGGGGCGGGGGGGGGGGGGTCGTGATCTCACCCACAGAGCATTCTGCAACGTCGGGTCTAACTTTCCACTTTTCCGTCGGAGGTGTTTCTGCGCTTTTTTTGTTGTGGAAGGCGCCGGGAGATGCTTTACGAGGACGGCGGCCTCATTACGGCAGCGGAGCTGGAGGAGGGTCAGACCGTGTGAACAGAACGCCGTAATAAGGCGCGTGAAACCGCGGCGCACCGATAGCTTTTGTAACGGAAAAGTCAACCCCCGGAACTTTGTGTTACATTATTTAAAATGTTCCCGGGGCTATTTCTTACGGAATGTGAGGCAGGAAGAGGACACTTTAATGTACCAAGGGGCTTCATTAAAAAAGATAAAAGATCAGAAACAGAAAAGGAGTCTTGAGAAGACGCCTTGAGTGAAGTCATCGGCCTAACATGAGGGATTCAATCATATGTCCACAATATTCAAGTAGCCTACATTTAACGGTACCAGTCTGGTCTCTATAATCCAGTCCAGTCTCTATAATCCAGACCACTCTTTCTATAATAAAACTTGTAACATAAGGTAGCGAAAGCAGGCCAGAGCAAATAAGATTTGTCCAAACAGATCAAATAATTACATTAAAAACGCATGCTCCGAGCTTAATATGAGCCAGAAAGCTGTAATCAACACGTATTTACACAATGAAAAAAAAAAAAAAATTGAATTCAGAGATGTTGCATTTGATGGGATCAGACCACTGCTGGGCTCTTCTCATACTTTCCTCCGTGGAGACTGAGGAGGTAGCAGACCATCACATCTCTGCTTGGATAGGCCTACCTCTGTTGTGAGGGAATGTGTGTGTGTGTGTGTGTGTGTGTTGTGTTCAGCACGCCTGTGTGAATTTGATTTGTGTGTGTGTGTGTGTGTGCGGGTTTACTGTCGGCCAGAAACACTGATGTGTGTGTGTGTGTGTGTGTGTGTTGTGTTCAGCACGCCTGTGTGAATTTGATTTGTGTGTGTGTGTGTGTGTGCGGGTTTACTGTCGGCCAGAAACACTGATGTGTGTGTGTGTGTGTGTGTGTGTTGTGTTCAGCACGCCTGTGTGAATTTGATTTGTGTGTGTGTGTGGTGTGCGGGTTTACTGTCAGCCAGAAACACTAGTGTGTGTGTGTGTGTGTGTGTGTGTGTTGTTCAGCACGCCTGTGTGAATTTGATTTGTGTGTGTGTGTGCGGGTTTACTGTCAGCCAGAAAACACTAGTGTGTGTGTGTGTGTGTGTGTGTATTGGCGTGTGCCTGCGTGTGTGCGTTATTTTTCTAATGAATGCATGCATGCGTCCGTGTATATGCACATGCATGTGTAGGAGTGTAGGTGCATGTATAGGAGTGTAGGTGACAGATCCAGTACACATAGTATCAAACACTGTTCTAGTCAGGACATGACAGGAAAACAGTAAAGGTGTTGCAGCCAATACTGAAAAATACACAAAACACGACAATCTTAATTAAAATGTATGTTCAACAAATACATTTGGATATTGGCTCTATAACACTATGAAACTACATATAAAATTATATACAGTGGGACTATAATACCTACAGTAATGCATGTGCTCAAGCAGGTATTTACCGCCAGCCTCGAACCCAATACAAATGACTTGCCTCAAGTTGCCTGTCCCTGGATAAGTGCTTCTGTTGTGTATCGTAGGAGTCTGCACCAGACTACCCCGCTATCTGTTGGGGACATCAAGATATGAGGACATGTGTACAGTATGCAGGCTGGCAGAGTGTACCATCTCTGACAATATGGCCATATTATTGTATGAATATGGGCCATATTATTGTATATTGCATATCTGTTAAATTCCACAAAAAAAAAGTCAATTGAGATAAATACCAACATATTCAAATGAACGTGTACACACTTCACAACAAGTTATATACAGTGCATGTTCACAGCATGCAAACACTTGCCCACATGCAGGCACAATAGGGAAAGGCATCCTGAGATCCAAGGAGAGCTAATAATGTTTGACATTCAACAGCCCATTTAAGGCAGACCCTTCCACAACTAAGCGTGACAGTAATACTAAATGTCAGGTGGAATTAGCACCAGAATAAACAACATTTACTTTCCTCACGCTGTAACATGTGTGACAAGGGGAGAAGAGGGGGGGAGAGAGAGAGAGAGAGAGAGAGAGAGAGAGAGAGAGAGAGAGAGAGAGAGAGAGAGAGAGAGAGAGAGAGAGGAGAGAGAGAGAGAGAGCAGAATGGGAATGAAAGAGATGTGAGCGGCCATAAGATTTAAAACCTTGTGTTGACACGCGTTCATGGTGCATTACTGGTATACCATGAATGTATGTGCATTTCTCAAATTGTGTCATGTATTCACCAATACAGAGCAAGACATGAGTGAATAATATTGAGCCACTGGGCTCAACAGCAATAGAGAAATGTGAAAATGAGAGTCCAGTGAAGTTCCCTGTTTCAGAAGTGTTTCTGAGTGCAGAAGAGAAATACATCAAGAAGAAAAAAAGCATGCGAACTGAGGACCCTCAACAGTGAAAAATGTCTTTCTCTATGGCTCAAAGAAGGCCGGAGAACAATGCATAAATGATCCACGGCTACTTCCACGAGGGCTGAGTAACAGAACTCAAAAAGAAAAGCAGAGCAGCACACATCCATCCAACACCTCCGTGTAACACTGCAATGTTGTGGGCCGCATTTCTTCCACGGTGAACTTTTTCTCTACTTGTGTCGTTCAGGGCGCTCCGCCAAAACCGCGAGATGCTCGGGGTGCACAAAAGGCCCTCAACAACAACACATGAGCAGTGAGCAAAGCGCTCGGTTCCCATTGATTACAGCTACAAAATAGCTTCCCCTGGCTGTTTAAAAGTGTTTGGCGTGATCACTGAAATCTAAATCAATCCACCCAGGGATCCGAGGACCTGGACTGCTGTTTCCAAAATGGCTTCAGTGTATATAAGGAACTTCATGCCAGTACTACTGTCTTCAAGACATGTTAAGGACTTTGTGAACTTTGAGTTGTTGAGACGATTAAAAGTTGGATATCTTCCACGAGAAGCGATTTTGGCGGCCACAGGATTATGTACAAGAGACCTAAGACGGAACCCTGAGGCACGCCAGTTTACTGGCTGGACAGATTGCCTCTCCATGTGACTTGGTACGCGGCCCAAATAACATGTGAACCAGGAGAGTACATATTCTGAAATACCCAGCTTACCGTTTGTGGACGGCCGGCACCATGTGGAGGGCTTCTGTGTTCCAATAGAGGGGAAAATCTTGAAATTAGATCCTTGAGGTTGTTCTGAGTGAGACGGCGAGGCATTAAATTGGCCATTATATATTCCGAAATGGACACCCCCTTGTCTATCAGAGGCGAGGTTCAGAAAATTTGCAGTATTTCCGCAGACAACTTCTAGTCTACATGCTTCCGGAGAAAAAGCTGGAATAGTGAACACTGAATCATTTTCTACTTTTAGTGTAACATTTCATCATATGTGCACCCTTTTGCTGAATCACCATGATCATCTGGTGTGTACAAAAATGATAGCCGTGAATTGTGACTTACCTTCTAGATTATGTTTTTTCTCCTTTGTTTCTTCTTTCTCGTGTCTTACACAGTGACTGTATTAATATGGCCAATGGATAAACAACTTCTCTAAGCATCGTACAAAAATAAGAAAAAAAAACTCCTTGCACCTTGGATCTCATATTTGACACTCCAAGTCATTGATGTAGTGCAAGAAATGTTTTTATCTTGTATCTGACCTGAAAGAAGAAAGAAAGCTAATAGAAAAGGCTGAAGGTGGTGGTAACAGTCACAGGGAAGGGGCCCTTGTCAGGAGTCCATTT
>JAXIVH010000010.1:5078440-5088410 GCA_036785325.1 Urophycis tenuis | reverse complement strand
TTTGGCGGTGACTCGATCACCGTGACATGAGGGAGAGCATCTGAGGCAGTTATTATCGGTGATTGAGTCACATTATTGAGTACATTGAATGGCTGCGTTCGCCGTTCGATTGCTGTGCGTTGTGTTTTAAAAACCTGCGCCTGAGTTCGTTTCCCATCAGCATCCTCTGGTGTCTTGATTTTGTTTGGCTTGATGGGATTAAAGGTCTCAACAAGGTAGGGGAGCTCGATGAAGAATAGTTTGTGTTTAACCTTATGAAGAGAATTCTATGTTTAACCTCTGTCTTTTGCATTCTGGTAGAGGCAAAATGGTGATTCTATGAGTTTTTCCAATGTGATGCAGGAGGAGTGCAGAGAGTGACTTGTGAGTCACCATACAGACCTCAGTCAACTCAGTGGCATAAGTAAGTGAGTCATTGAGTAATTGAGTTTGTAAAAACATGTTGTGGTTCAAAGCTGTGGAGTGAAAGAGCAATTGATGGACTAGATGCCTCAGGGTTTGTTGTTTCCCCAACTCACAACCCTGCGAATGAATGTGAATGTGAAATTACAGGACCCAAATTACAACCACTGCTAGGTGCCGGATTGAACAGTAACATAATGCAGCCTTATTTTGCCTCCAAAAAGCGGATTGCGCAGCCGTCCAGCCTCCCTGAGGGTCCGGCCAGAGACTTGACTTCCAGTTAGACTCACCATTAAGGAATCATCATTTCAGCTCAGTCACCAGTGAGCACAGACTGACACGAGACATCAGCAGTCGGTTTGAAAACCCGCTCCAGCTTGACCATTCCTCCGTCAGGTATCTATTCTGATACGGTCTGCTGTCACGCTGGCAATTGAAGGACACCGAAAAGTGACCGAAAAAAAAAAAAAACATCAGTGTCAAGAGGCAGCATCGCGGGAGATAATGGTAGATGATAGTTTTTAAAGTTCCACCAGGTCGTGACTTTGTCTGCACACACTGTGTTGGGGAGAAAATATAAACGCGACAGGACAGTTTTTTTGTTTTTCGATAGCAGGAGTGGGGATTTTTTTTTTTAACGGGTTGCTGATTTCCCTGAATGCCAGGCTCTTTGCATCATGCGCAGCTGATAGAGATTGTTCTGTTCTCGTGCGTGTGCGTGCGTGTTGTTTACGTTCACCGGGCTACTGGAGGGAAAATGCTGGAATTAAGGTTAAGGGAGTTGCATGGTTGACTTTTCACATATCTACCACTCATTCTTAGTGGTATCTCACAGACGCACATGCACACACACACACACACACACACACACACACACACACACACACACACACACCACACACACACACACACACACACACACACACACACACCCACACACACACACACACACACACACACACACCACATACACACACACACACACACACACACACACACACACGCGCACACATTCTTTCCTGCCTTGTTCTCCTCGATTTTTCTCTCCACATATTAAAGCCATATATAACTAAGATCAACCCCAGCATGAGAGGGCCGGGAGAGGCTGATTTATGGGGCTACCTGGCTGTCTATGAGTTTTATGATGAAGGTCAAGGGGGCAAGATACCTAAGAAATGGACTCCTGACAAGGGCCCCTTCCCTGTGACTGCTGTTACCACCACCTTCAGCCTTTCTATTAGCTTTCTTTCTTCTTTCAGGTCAGATACAAGATAAAAACATTTCTTGCACTACATCAATGACTTGGAGTGTCAAATATGAGATCCAAGGTGCAAGGAGTTTTTTTTTCTATTTTTGTACGATGCTTAGAGAAGTTGTTTATCCATTGGCCATATTAATACAGTCACTGTGTAAGACACGAGAAAGAAGAAACAAAGGAGAAAAAACATAAACTAGAAGGTAAGTCACAATTCACGGCTATCATTTTCGTACACACCCAATGATCATGGTGATTCAGCAAAAGGGTGCACATTATGATGAAATGTTACACTAAAAGTAGAAAATGATTCAGTGTTCACTATTCCAGCTTTTTCTCCGGAAGCATGTAGACTAGAAGTTGTCTGCGGAAATACTGCAAATTTTCTGAACCTCGCCTCTGATAGACAAGGGGTGTCCATTTCGGAATATATAATGGCCAATTTAATGCCTCGCCGTCTCACTCAGAACAACCTCAAGGATCTAATTTCAAGATTTTCCCCTCTATTGGAACACAGAAGCCCTCCACATGGTGCCGGCCGTCCACAAACGGTAAGCTGGGTATTTCAGAATATGTACTCTCCTGGTTCACATGTTATTTGGCCGCGTACCAAGTCACATGGAGAGGCAATCTGTCCAGCCAGTAAACTGGCGTGCCTCAGGGTTCCGTCTTAGGTCTCTTGTACATAAATCCCGTGGCCGCCAAAATCGCTTCTCGTGGAAGATATCCAACTTTTAATCGTCTCAACAACCTCAAAGTTCACAAAGTCCTTAACATGTCTTGAAGACAGTAGTACTGGCATGAAGTTCCTTATATACACTGAAGCCATTTTGGAAACAGCAGTCCAGGTCCTCGGATCCCTGGTGCATTGATTTAGATTTCAGTGATCACGCCAAACACTTTTAAACAGCCAGGGGAAGCTATTTTGTAGCTGTAATCAATGGGAACCGAGCGCTTTGCTCACTGCTCATGTGTTGTTGTTGAGGGCCTTTTGTGCACCCCGAGCATCTCGCGGTTTTGGCGGAGCGCCCTGAACGACACAAGTAGAGAAAAAGTTCACCGTGGAAGAAGTGCGGCCAACAACATTGCAGTGTTACACGGAGGTGTTGGATGGATGTGTGCTGCTCTGCTTTTCTTTTTGAGTTCTGTTACTCAGCCCTCGTGGAAGTAGCCGTGGATCATTTATGCATTGTTCTCCGGCCTTCTTTGAGCCATAGAGAAAGACATTTTTCACTGTTGAGGGTCCTCAGTTCGCATGCTTTTTTCTTCTTGATGTATTTCTCTTCTGCCCTCAGAAACACTTCTGAAACAGGGAACTTCACTGGACTCTCATTTTCACATTTCTCTATTGCTGTTGAGCCCAGTGGCTCAATATTATTCACTCATGTCTTGCTCTGTATTGGTGAATACATGACACAAATTTGAGAAATGCACATACATTCATGGTATACCAGTAATGCACCATGAACGCGTGTCAACACAAGGTTTTAAATCTTATGGCCGCTCACATCTCTTTCATTCCCATTCTGCTCTCTCTCTCTCTCTCTCTCTCTCTCTCTCTCTCTCTCTCTCTCCCCCCCCCCTCTTCTCCCCTTGTCACACATGTTACAGCGTGAGGAAAGTAAATGTTGTTTATTCTGGTGCTAATTCCACCTGACATTTAGTATTACTGTCACGCTTAGTTGTGGAAGGGTCTGCCTTAAATGGGCTGTTGAATGTCAAACATTATTAGCTCTCCTTGGATCTCAGGATGCCTTTCCCTATTGTGCCTGCATGTGGGCAAGTGTTTGCATGCTGTGAACATGCACTGTATATAACTTGTTGTGAAGTGTGTACACGTTCATTTGAATATGTTGGGTATTTATCTCAATTGACTTTTTTTTTTGTGGAATTGAACAGATATGCAATATACAATAATATGGCCCATATTCATACAATAATATGGCCATATTGTCAGAGATGGTACACTCTGCCAGCCTGCATACTGTACACATGTCCTCATATCTTGATGTCCCCAACAGATAGCGGGGTAGTCTGGTGCAGACTCCTACGATGCACAACAGAAGCACTTATCCAGGGACAGGCAACTTGAGGCAAGTCATTCGTGTTGGGTTCGAGGCTGGCGGTAAATACCTGCTTGAGCACATGCATTACTGTAGGTATTATAGTCCCACTGTATATAATGATATATATAGTTTCATAGTGTTATATAGCCAATATCCAAATGTATTTGTTGAACATACATTTTAATTAAGATTGTCGTGTTTTGTGTATTTTTCAGTATTGGCTGCAACACCTTTACTGTTTTCCTGTCATGTGCTGACTTAGAACAGTGTTTGATACTATGTGTACTGGATCTGTCACCTACACTCCTATACATGCACCTACACTCCTACACATGCATGTGCATATACACGGCCGCATGCATGCATTCATTAGAAAAATAACGCACAACACGCAGGCACACGCCAATACACACACACACACACACACACACTAGTGTTTCTGGCCGACAGTAAACCCGCACACACACACACACAAATCAAATTCACACAGGCGTGCTGAACAACACACACACACACACACACACACACACATCAGTGTTTCTGGCCGACAGTAAACCCGCACACACACACACACACACAAATCAAATTCACACAGGCGTGCTGAACACAACACAACACACACACACACACATTCCCTCACAACAGAGGTAGGCCTATCCAAGCAGAGATGTGATGGTCTGCTACCTCCTCAGTCTCCACGGAGGGAAAGTATGAGAAGAGCCCAGCAGTGGTCTGATCCCATCAAATGCAACATCTCTGAATTCAATTTTTTTTTTTTTTTCATTGTGTAAATACGTGTTGATTACAGCTTTCTGGCTCATATTAAGCTCTGAGCATGCGTTTTTAATGTAATTATTTGATCTGTTTGGACAAATCTTATTTGCTCTGGCTTGCTTTGGCTACCTTATGTTACAAGTTTTATAGAGTGGTCTGGATTATAGAGACTGGACTGGATTATAGAGACCAGACTGGTACCGTTAAATGTAGGCTACTTGAATATTGTGGACATATGATTGAATCCCTCATGTTAGGCCGATGACTTCACTCAAGGCGTCTTCTCAACACTCTTTTTCTGTTTCTGATCTTTTATCTTTTTTAATGAAGCCCCTTGATACATTAAAGTGTCCTCTTCCTGCCTCACATTCCGTAAGAATAGCCCCGGGAACATTTTAAATAATGTAACACAAAGTTCCGGGGGTTGACTTTTCCGTTACAAAAGCTATCGGTGCGCCGCGGTTTCACGCGCCTTATTACGGCGTTCTGTTCACACGGTCTGACCCTCCCTCCAGCTCCGCTGCCGTAATGAGGCCGCCGTCCTCGTAAAGCATCTCCCGGCGCCTTCCACACAAAAAAAAGCGCAGAACACCTCCGACGGAAAAGTGGAAAGTTAGACCCGACGTTGCAGAATGCTCTGTGGGTGAGATCACGACCCCCCCCCCCCCACACACACCGCGTGTGTTTACCCCGGGACCGACCGCAGGGCTCTGACTCAGGGTAACCCGGCACCGGGCCTGCGCAGTGGGCCGGTTCCTCCCAAAGAGGAACCGGCTCAGGAACCCACTTCCCCCCCCCCCCCCAAAAAAAAAAAACCTGATCCAAATCAGTGAATTCAATCAGCATGTGGAAGATATTAGAGATGTGGAGAATCAACCACCGACCTCTCTCATTTTCCTGTGCAGACGATCGAAAGACTGACTGGGTGGGGCGCGGGGGGTTGGGGGGGGGGGGTTCTACCTTGCGTGCGGGACGGGCGCCGTTCGAACCCGCGAAAGTCGTACTCCCACTGACGGGCGCCGCAGAGGACGAGTCCGTCGGGCTGCAAGGTAACGGCGCTCCGCGTTGCGGGCTATTAATCACGGACTGTCTGCCTCGTACACGCACGCAGATCTGTCTGTAATCTAACACCCCCCCACCCCCCAAACCTGTCTGTTTTTTATGTCGCTGGTGATTTTCCCAGACTCGTTCGCTGCGTGGTCGGTGCCCCGGCGAGGGGAGCCGTAGTTATTCATCGTGTTCCATCTGCTTATTGTTGCTGAACCAAAGAACCGTGCTAATTGAGTGTGGCACATCACCACCAAAACCCCCTTATGTCTGACCTTTGTTTGAGTGTGTGTGTGTGTGTGTGTGCGCCTGTGTGCCTGTGTGTGTGTGTGTGTGTGTGTGTACATCCACCTCTGTGTTGTGTAAGTGCGGGACATTATGAGGCCGGCCCGTTGGACACAGGCGGTGCACGTCAGCAGTTGTGAATCTAAACGCTGTTCACGTCCAATAAAACCGGCCGCTCGGTGCACCCTAAACTACGCCGTGAAAAAAGGGAAGCAGCTGTGTGTGTAGTCCCTCATTGTTTACATCCCCCCCCCACCACCCAACCCACCACCACCACCACCAGCACCACCACCACCACCACCACCAGCACCACCTCGTCCACCACCACCAGCACCACCTCCACCTCCACCGCCACCACCGCCTCCACCACCACCAGCACCACCTCCACCACCACCACCATCACCACTACCACCACCAGCACCACCATCACTACCACCACCACCAGCACCACCACCACCAGCACCACCACCAGCACCACCACCACCACCACCTCCACCTCCATCACCACCACCAACACCACCATCACCACCACCACCACCACCGCCACCGCCACCGCAAGCTACACCACCGCCACCACCACCACCACCAGCACCACCTCCACCACCACCTCCACCACCACCCTGCGCTTTTACATTCTATGCCCCTCCACCCACACACCTCCCCCCTGCCGACCCGAGTCCCAGAAATCCCTGCTTGCTCCTTGTGTCCAGGTTTAGAGTCAGTTGCTTTATCCATATCCCTATCGATGCATACACAATGCAGCGCCCCCGGGGTCAGCTAGCCTGTCTGGGATATGTTTACCGCTCCGAGAGCACAGAGCTGCTTTCCAATGAGTTGGAAGGGAACGAAATACTAAATCCCCCCCCTCCCCCCCCCCAGCTTTCTTCCCAGCATCCGTCATGTAATTCACTACAGACGTGGCTTGTATCTGATTATGAGCCCACGTAATAAACACATTTCCAGAGGGTCGGCCAACAATAGCCGACATTAGCGAGCGGTCGTCTCTTTCCTGGGCTCCATTGTTCCCCCCCCCCACCCCCCACCGTAATTCCCCCCGTCGCTGTGATTGTATGTAAAAGCCGTTATCATCCGGGGCCATGCTAATCATGTTTGGAAGGTAGGCACCGGAGTGAAAGCTGCATTTTCCCCAACAATGCGAGGACACGTCTGGATCACTGCGGATTCACTGCGGATTCTCCTGATCCCCTGATCCCGGGCGCTGTCTGGCTCCAGGGTAACGGACCAGCAGAACGTCCAGGTCCTGTTACCCAACGAACGGCTCCAGGAGGAACCAGATCTATTGTGCAGGGGAACCCGATCGTCAGATCACGTAATCCAGTGGAGGCAGAAGACGGGTTCGAGTTAATGACTTGTTTGTTAGACTCGAAGCACCTTGTTTGGCTTTTGTGCACACTTTGCTTCGCGTGTTTGGCTCAGAGAAGCGGCGAGAGCAAGAGAGAGAGTGAGAGGATGACTTTGCTTGGGTTAGATTTCGTTTGGACCAGATAGATGTGTTCTGCACACACTCGCTGCTCCGTGGAATGATTCATCTGTTTGTGTTACTGTGATATTATAGTGCCGTCGCAGCAACAGCTGGCTGGGAGTTCACCCTCAGCACTACGAAAAACAAACCCAGGCTGCGATGCTGCTATTTCACTTACACATAAACAAAAACATTGGTGGTGCGCAACATTCTTCCTCCGCCGCCACTAAAGCCGGCGCTCAGTGTTGTACACGCGGCTGCCATGTTTTAATTGTATTTTTCTGTTGCGCTAACATGAATCCAATTGTCGGAGTTCACTACGTTGTGCTAAAGGAATGGCATTAAAATAACCCACGGCAGCGATGGTTCCACTTCGCTGCGCTGCGTTTGAATTAGAGGGAACAACGCATGAAAAGTTGCGAGGGTTTTGACGACTCTTCCCACGACGGTAATGACAGGGAGGGACGAGAGGAAGCGAGCTCACAGTTGTGACACACAAAAGGGGGATGGCGGGAACGAACCACCGTACAATAGCAGCGAGAACGCTACAACAAACACTACACTTAAACGAGATGAAAGACAAAACAGGGAGAGGATGGGCGGATACAAACAAGGAAACAAACATCCCAATGGGTCTGTCTGGCAGCCGGGTGTACCGAAATGTGCTCTTGATAAGTGAACATTCAATTAATACCAACAGAGATCAGCTCCAAACCCTTGACAAGGCACACAGAGAAACTGGAGTGGCTTCGGTAAGTAGAACCAGGCTACACACACATGCGTGTGGGTGTGTGTGTGTGTGTGTGTGTGTGTGCGTGTTTGTGTGTGTATGTGTGTGTGTGTGTGTGCGTGTGTGTGTGTGTGCATGCGTGCCTGTGTGTGTGTGTGTGTGTGCGTGCGTGCGTGTGTGTGTGAGTGAGAGTGTGTGTGTGTGTGTGCGTGCGTGTGTGTGTGTGTGTGTGTGCATGTGTGTGTGTGTGTGTGAGTGTGTGTGTGTGTGCATGCGTGCCTGTGTGTGTGTGTGTGTGTAAAAGCAACAGTGATAGAAATTGTTTTGGTGTTGTATGCTGACATCAGAATATTGTCAGGAGGACAAAAAATCTTTCTGGTTGAACGCGTGCACCCACACACACACACACACACAGCACACACACACACATACAGCACGCACACACACACAGCACACACACACAGCACACTATCACCCCTGTGAGGACATCTCACAAGGCTTATGTAGCAAACCATGTGTCTGTATCATAACAAGTGATGCCATGGTTGGCGTGGTTGTGGACAAATAATAAATGCATCATTCATAGTTGGCTTAATGTCTTGCCATAAGACAAAACCCCCTGGATGGAAATGGAAAAGCCCGCCAGCAACTCTTTAATCCCTGGCATTAGGCCACCGTGTATAGTCTTAGGGGATTCATGGATTTATTACTTAGTTCACTCATTGATTGTACTCAAATGACATATTAACTGACTGCAGGAGATCTATTATTTATCTGTATTCGTTTATTTTGCCCTTGAAAGATTGTGTGTGATTCAAAAGACACGTTGGTCTATTCAACCCCTCTTATTCAGGATTGGTTCATTCCGAGGGATCAAGGGATGTATAAAAGGAGCACTCTGTTGCTGGTAGAAGAGAGAGAAAGAGAGATGGTTATGTGTTCGGTTGCTGCGAGGTTGTGTTGTGTCCTCAGTGTTTTGTTTCTGCTGCAGCACACAACCTTAAAGGGCGACCGTGACCGCATTCTCCTCCGATATCAAGATTTTGTAAATGAATCAGTGTGCGTTACCTGGCAACCTCAGTGTACGACCACCAGTCATTTCACCATCACCACGCCATTAGGTATCCGGTAGACCGGCCGGCCACACGGCCCTACAATGTTAGGGCCACCCCTGGGTAATGCGACAGTACGTAGCATCCCTGCTTTTCTATTTCCCATTCGTCATTAGGGTGCTGTGGGACTTTGATGCAGTGATACTGCATCTGAATTTCAAGATGCAGCCCATTGTTTACGCTCTCTCTCTCTCTCTCTCTCTCTCTCTCTCTCTCTCTCTCTCTCTCTCTCTCTCTCTCTGTCTCTCTCTCTCTCTTGGTCTCTCTCTGTATCTCTTTTTTTTTGCCTCGCACCCCAATAGAATTGCAGATAACCCCCTCACCCATCATTTCTCAGTACACTTTAAGTGCGACCATGGCAAATGGTACCCTTCTTCCCTCAAAGGAATACGGATGAAGTAAAAGGGGGTTTTGATGCGGCATCCTCCTGAATAACCCTGTATTATGAATATCTTCAGAGAACTCACCCGCAGAAAAAAAAAACATACACACAGAAATGAGAAGAGAAGAAAAAATGCTTGCACCAGTTGCTTAACTGTATGACAAACTATCCTGGTCTCGGAAAAAAAAAAAAAAAAAAGTTCAAGATCCAAGATCCTTGTGGATTCACTTTACGTTAGTTTTTTTGGCACAAACATGTCACCAAAGATCTGTTTAGTTTAAGTTACAGAATTGAATGCTCAGATAACTCCGGTGAAATGTTATGATATATTCCGAGCGAACGGTTTCGCGATGATGCCAACGACCTTGATGGACACGGTGCGTGGCGGAATTACAGCGGGCCTTTGATTGAGTTTCCTGCGTGGACTCACGGTT
>JAXIVH010000010.1:5070940-5073440 GCA_036785325.1 Urophycis tenuis | reverse complement strand
AAGAAGCTATTCTCTCCCACAGCACCCTGGAAGAATGACACCTCAGTGCTGTAATTCTGTCACCCTTTCAAGTCTGGCGAGGGCTGGAGGTAGTGCAGTCTGAGGAGCACGCCGGACCCAAGTGGAAAATCACTGGGAAATATTTTTGTCTTTACTGTCTCATTTTTATTCTACCATTTCTTAGTGGTTCACTTGTTTTGTGTTTGTTAGCGGAAATATTAGAAACGAGCGGCCATAACATTTGCTGTGAATGGGATTGAGCGGGTTAGAAAACACGTCTCTCTTATGACATTGAAACGCAGTTTTGATCACAGCTCTGGCTTCGGCTCGAATGGAATTGACTCAATTGAGTTCAGACATGTGAGCGGTGATGAAGGCTGAAGGAGGCGATCGGCCAGATCATCAGCATCATCACATCAACGTCGCCTTTTGGGTGTCTTGGTGATGAAGGCTTGTGGTCGGGGCTCCAGCGATCAAGCCTCAGGTCAGGTGTTTTAAGAAATAAATGTTTCAGTGTGCAGCCTCGGACTCTGGGACGAGTTTGTCAAATGCATAACAAGTACATACTTAAAATAAACTCTTAAAAAAAAACAACGGCTGAGCCTACCACCTGGACGCGTGCACATTGGCAAAAACTTGCCAACTGTGCATCCGATGAAACGTTCCCACTGGAATGGTGCTGTGGTGTAGGCGTACAAGACAGGTCCAATTTGAGAGTATTCATAGAACGCAATGAATCGTGTTGTGACAACGCTGACAAAAGATTGTATCGGGGTGTCATTTGTGGTTGATTTCTGCCCTTCAATGCCTAAGTACACAAGTGGAATGTGACAAAAAGCTTTCCCTGCAATGCAAGGTTTTACTTGTTGCTGCCCCCTTTGAGGAATTTATGCTAGCAATAAATACCGCAGCGCACTTTTTCGCATTCACTCTTTTCTTTTAATGTTTGTTTTTTTTATGTCTGTCGATGTTTGTTGACTCTATTCTACTGCGGTTCCCAGACACCCCTTGAGATAAACGTCTCAAGGCGTGTCTCGTAAAAAAAAAAAAACATATCTGGAATCCACCAATAAAGATAGGCACCGGTAAAGAAGTTTTACCACCGATTTTTCTTTTTTTGTCTTGCGTAATCGCGTTGAATACGACGACGACGTGAACAAACGGCGCGGGACCCTGTGTCCGCGGGTCACACGCTCTCTCTCCCGCAGCTACACCCCCTCTCTCTTCGGGAATCGCCGATCGTGTTCCTCCTCCCCCCCCCTTCGTGGGAGGACGAATATGGCTCTCTGGGAAGAGTGTGACTCACGAGAGGCGCGCGGAAGGGGAAGGGAAGGGAGGTGTTGGGCGACGCGCTGCGCGTGTGTGTGTGTGCTGAGAACGGTGTGAGATTGAGTAAGAGCAGCGCGTCTGCGTCTAAACGTCTGCGGCGGCGGCGAAAACAAAAAAAGAAGCAAAAAACACACACACGCCCCGTCAGGATCATATGCCGCGCGGAGCCCCACGGAGCCCCGCGCTGCTGCCGCGGAGTCTGACGGCAAAAAAGAAAAAAAAAAAAAAAAAGGTGTCTGGGGTCCTCGGCGAAGCCATCGAGGTAAAAGTAAACACACGGCGAGTGGGATCGCGTGGCGTAAATGTTTAGAAGGAGCGCAGGGAAAGTGATGAAGAGAGTGCGATCGTTAAGATGGAGAGGCGGGGGTCAGCCGCCTAACAGCGTGTGCATTAGAATAGTGGGCTTTTGTAATAACAATGACATTATTGTGTCGTTTGTCTCATCAAAATGAAAGCAGGTGGGAACATAAGAGCCACTGTGCTCGGTCTGGTATGTGTACTGATAACGCCGCGATTCTGTTTATGTCGCGCAAGGTCTTCAGTTACTGCCAGAAGTCGACAACAAACATCGAGCCACGGATTGTTGATGACAAGTATAATGGATGTTTGGAGTGTTAGGAATAAGGTTAATGTTGGATTGGTGTAACAACGTGAACAGCCATTTCCACTTTCAACCGCCGCTGTTGCTTGTGCCGTCTCACACCACGGAGAATGTGACTTTGGGTGTGACTGTAAAATAATACACTGAGAAAAGTAAGTGTGTGGCGTCCCTCCGTTCCACCCAGTGACCAGACACCGTCCAATCCAAACACTCAGGAAGTCCTGAAACATTGCAAACGCAGGCCAATTGAATGGCGTAAGAAACTCTGGCCAATCCATGAAGCCACTAATGAAGACAGTGGGGAAATGGATCTTGTTAAAGTATTAAGTTCAAAAGTCGAAGTATAAATCAATGTCTTCCTTCAGTGGGACGAGCCATCAAGGTGCATCTTCTCCCTGGTCCTGACGCACACACACACACACACACACACGAACACACACACACACACACACACACACACACACGCACACACACACACACATCCCCGGGTGTTTTTCCTCTCATTAAGTTCATTGATTACAAAGTGCCGGACAATGTACAATAATCTAATTTCTTGCCAAAAGGCAACAC
>JAXIVH010000010.1:5063440-5065940 GCA_036785325.1 Urophycis tenuis | reverse complement strand
CCTCTTTAGAAACATTGATAATGAAAGTTGTGAGCAACTATCATATTGGTTGGAAAAACCGCAAAAAAAGTGAAACTGCAAAACAACACATAATGACCAACTGATGAGGTCGTAACATGCTGGCGTTATTCAGTCGTCACTTTTAGTCCAAAGTTACATTTTAGGTTGTTTTTTTTATGGGACCAAAAGATTAAAAAAAAAAAAAAAAAAAGAACAATGAAAGATGATGCCGTAATAATCATCTTCAATTTTGAAATGCGTTCACATTTTGTATATCAATTTTAAACATTTAATTAAAATCCTTATACCTCTTAGCCTGGCTGACGCGTCCACATCTCGATGAGATGGTGGTCTGGGAACTAGGTGTGCATTTTCTCGTATTTGAGGCGTGGTTACGAATGCCTAGAGCCGTTTATTGGGCGCTACGAATGTCTATCAAATGGCGTCTGGTTCTTCACATGCTGCTTTGCGCGTGATAGCCAATTGCTACTAAAAATTAGCTACTAAAATTACATTAATTGCTACAAAAGCTACTTAATACACTTTCTAAGGCTGCATCGAACGGTAACGTTGTGTCCGCTGCCATGTTGGATTAACACGCTACAAGCTTCGTGTGTCGCGCATAGATGTCTTCATCGTCTTGCTGCCCCCGTTCTGTGATTGGTTCCCTAACTCAGGGGAAAATAAGGGCGGTGGTTTCCAGGCTGTCTTTGCAGTGAGAATGAAATCGCGCGCAAAGCAGCATGGGAATTCCCAGGCTATATACCTCTATGGCTCCAAAAAGTCTCTACCAAACGCTATCGTTGTGTTTCAATGCACCACGCAGGAGGGTCGATCAGCCATGATGATGAGAAGAAAAGCTTCTGATTGGCTGATGTAATGTGACGTACAAGTTGACGAAAGGCCACACAGAAGGTACACAAATAACATTTCAACCGAAATAAAGCCACTTGTCCAATTAAGACCATGATAAGAGATAGGTCATGATCACATGTGGAAGATCCCCCCTCGAAAAGAAAAAAAAACACAAAAAAAACAGAAAGAATAAAATAAGAATTTGTTATGAAATAACAGATAATCACATGGTTTGCTCACAGGAAACAGATGCAGATCTTTGTCAGAGGGCCGCTATGCGTCCGTGTAGTCCTCACTCTCATGGTGGTGGTGGAGATGTGATATCGGGGTTCCCGGGTATACCGGGGTGGATGTGTGGTGGGGTTGTGTGGTGGGGCCTGCGGGAGCTGGTGCAGCTGGGGGGGGCAGAGGCTCTGCACAGCTGGGGGGCTGCGACTGTTCGCTGCCCCGCCAACAAAGAGCCACACAGCAGATTGTGGAGGATATATGGAGGAGGGTTGAAATGTCAGCACATGTGACGCGGGGAGTTTTTGATCTGACACACACACACACACACACACGTATACACACACGTACACGTACATACACACAGACACACACACACACACACACAGTATCCCATACATTAGTGAACAGGTGTATAAAAAGCTGTGTGTGTGTGTGTGTGTGTGTGTGTGTGTGTGCGTGCGTGCGTACGTGTGTGTCGTCTATCTATAGTGAAAAAGCCCTCAGCTCTCAGCGAGAGGAGCAGGTTGCCGTGGCAGCCAAACAACGACATAAATCAAGAGAAAACTCAAACCCGAGGTGTTTGTGAGCGAGCGCATTTAAACTCCCATCCCGGGGCCGGACCTCCTATAATTCATGTTCCGGGGCCCTGAGTGGGCCCGGCTCCGGGCGCGCTGACCTTTGCGACTGACCCACTCCTGTGGAGGCTGCATGTCACCACCTCGGGACACTCCATCTTCCCTCCCCCCCCTCCCTCCCCCCCCTCCCCCCCCCTCCCTCCCCCTCCCTCCCTCCCCTCCCCTCCCTCCCCCCTCCTCCCTCCCCTCCCTCCCTCCCCCGGTCCCCATCGCGTGGGAGGGTCTCAGGGTGTGCTGTACCGGCCCGGGGGGGGGGGGCGGGGGGGGGAAGGGGGAGGGAGACGGCCCTCCACTGAGTTTAAAAAGTAACCGTACGGTACCCGAGTTTAGCACGCGCCGATTGATGGTGTTGATTTTTCGGCGTCCCAAATATCCAGCCCTACTGGGGGGGGGGGGGGGGGGGGGGACGGTGTGGTGGTGGGGGGGGGGGGGGGAATCCCTCTGTTTCCCGTCTCGTTTGAGTTTCCAGCCTCCGCCATCTGCTGCTCATGTGGCGATGCTCCACTTTCCCCTCACACCCCTGAGAATGTTTGTCAATTATTTCCAGAATGCAGACTGTACCGCGCTGGAATAATAAATATGTAATAATCCGCCACTCGGCGGTTTAAAACACTAAGAGAGAGTTGAATCTCGAGTTGGTTTGCGGTCTCTTTATGGACAGTCCCGTATAGAGTCCCATTTCAAAATATGAATATTCATAGTCATGACTCTGATGACCGGAATATTGGTTTTGAAACGCTGAACAGAACCCGTGTCCAGGACCGTCCAGGACCGTCTCGCTG
>JAXIVH010000010.1:5053440-5058440 GCA_036785325.1 Urophycis tenuis | reverse complement strand
ATATATTAAATAAACCTCTGACTTTTCCATTGTCTCTCTACACACACACACACATACACACACATGCACGCACGCACACACGCACACACACACATGCGCACAACGCACATACGCGAACACGCACGCACGCGCACACACGCACACACGCTGAGAATGGTAGTATATCAGTAGCACTTCCTTTGTTATGCCATTTTTCACAGTGATTTTTTTTTGTTGTTGGTGGAGGGAAAGCCAATACAAACACAGACAGAATAAACACCGAACCGGCCCGGAGGCAGATGCTTAAACATGGACGGCGAGGCGCGCGCTTAGAGACATCAGACTGCCAACATAAAACTGCCACACAAACACGCAGGCACACGGGGAGAGAGAGAGAGGGAACGTGCACACGCGTTGACGCTGAATTCAAAGCGATGGATTCGATATTGCGCACAGGGCCCGACTTTGTTCCAGCTACGTGGCCTGGCCGACCTTGTGAGGGGCTACGCACAAATGCGCGCTTTTCTTGTATGCATTCGCATGTAGGAATTAATAGCAGAATGCGTGAAACTACGACGCAGCCTTGAAGCCCTTAAGAACACAAATGGTAACGCGATGTAATGTTATTTCCACACTAGTTGGGCTGTAACGGATCTGAGCACAACACCGATGGAAACAAATTAAGTCATTTCTCATAGATTTTCTTGTATGTTCTTGTAAGTTACTCTATTATCCTATTTAAGACCAAAGTGTAATGAACGCCGCTGTAATAAAGCCGTTGTCAGCCGGTAGACTGCTTAAGATTTCCCAAGGGCCTGCACACCAAAATAGCAACTTTGTGGGAAAGGAACAATTTTCTAAAGATATGAGAAATTAGGGTCCAGCTAAAGCAGCACAAAGCAGGAACCCATGACTCCAAAGCACAGCAGTTCTTCACCAAAGGGGGATGGATGATTAAGTGAAGTCATCAATCATCACTCACGTATGTAAAGCATACTAAATACAAACATAACAAATACAGTTTAACACATAAATGGAGTGTTTGAGGTTTCACACATCTGTGCTTTTTTTCCTATTGTTTTTTTTTGTTTTTTTTAAATTATAGGCCTTATGGTGAAGAACATGAAGAACACATGCATGTTTAAATATTTTCACAAAACTTGTATTACATTTGAAACGTTGAATGCCATTCAAATAGTTAAAATAGAATATAGAGAATAATATGTACATTGTTATTCAAATGCGTGTCTGGCATTAATCAACCGAGCATCTAGTAGCCTATCATACAGTGTCTGTTCTACCGCACAGCAGTGTCACCGGTCAACCCCTTACCCCTTGTCAACAAAACACATGGCATCTCTTCTGTCTGTGTGTGTGTGTCTCTATGTCTGTCTGTCCCTCGCTCCTTCAGACAGACTCCGCCCCCCCCCCCCCCCCGCCCCCCTTTTTTTTTTACACCCACCATTTATCCCGGCGCCCTGCCTTACGTGACAGAGGTTCATATCTCAAAGAATAATTCATGGCGTTTCATGAATAAGAGATGTTCCCAGGGTTTCCCACTGATTCCGCCGCACGCGCGCAAACAGCACTGCGATATTTGGACAGGGGAGGATTGAGTGATCAGTGTTTGCCGGCTGGTTGTTGGCAAACATGTGCCAGCGAGACAGGTGTCAGAGGGATCCCCCGGGGGCGGTGGAGAGGGTAGCTGTGGGCTGGGGGGGGGGGGGGGGGGGGGGGGGGGGGGCAGAGCCGAACGCCAAAGAGAGCCCGAGGAACAGGGAATAAAGCAGACGAAGGGGTGTTAAAAGGCAAAGAGGCAGAGAGGGACGGAGGCGAGGAAACAGGAGAACGAGCAAAGCCAAGAAAAGGTGCGATAAGATAATAGCCGGCGTGAGGAATAAAGGAACGCTTGTGGTTTTGTAATCTTGTTGTTGTTTTTTTGCGTGTCACTTTTCAGTTTTACAAAGGGGGACGGCAACAAAGGGATTCACCAAGTAACACGCGGTCTTACATTGTCTGCGATACTTAATGAATGTGATGAACGTAATATTCAATGATACGTCATGTTGAACGTAATATTGTTAACGTAATGTTGGTGTTTCTTGATCATCTCCCTGAATGAAACGAGCAATCATCTTGTCACAAGACGTCCAAGACTGACGCCACCCCCGGGTTTGTTAGATTAGTTTTCCCCCCCTGCAAAAAAAAAAGAAGTGAGAATGAAATGACTCACGGAAGCGCTGTTGCTCACCTTCACCTTCTCCACCACCACATCCGCACACACTGGACACATCCAAAGCGCACTGTCTGTCTCAGGTGGCTGTCACCTGGGCTGCGCTCAGCTGTCACCATCCCTGGATGCCCTAGGCAAATGTCAGGCAGGGTGTTGATGAGTGAAGATGGGCAGCAGATGGGGCCCGCATCTTCAGACACTGCTTTAACTAATGTTTCACACTCCACACCACACGAGCGAGCGCGCGCACGCGCGCGCGCGCGCGCGGGCACGCGGGCACACACACCCACTAGGCAAAAGCATACACAGAAACACATGCACACATGCCGAACGGACTCTTGAAGAGAGAGATTGCAAATATAAATTGTCAAATAAAAGGTAAAAGATAAACATCATCATCACACTTTGTGAGGCTTTGCATTATAATGACAATAATGAGTCAAAACTCTCTCTTTGAGTGTTGCTTGTTTCATTAGGTTTAAGTTACTCTTTTTAATTGAAGTGCAATGTTCATTGTTTTGTTATTTATTATTTATTTATACGGGTGGTGTTATACGACTAAAATATTCTAATCACAGAATATATTGGTTCTCCTTCCAGAATAGACCTTCAGTCTTGTAAACAGAAGATTGAACATGGATTCTGGAAGGAGCTTTGCTTGTGAAGCCTTATGAGAAACTCTCTAAGATTGAACATGGATTCTGGAAGGAGCTTTGCTTGTGAAGCCTTATGAGAAACTCTCTGTTTAAAGCTCTGTCAGTTTGCTGTTGTTTTTCTTGTGTTGTCACCATCCTAAATTAAAAGTCCAGCTGTCACTCAAGAAAATACCTGATGGTTAAACAGGCTTGTTGTTGCTGGTGAGGCTTTGTACTCAAGACCACTCCTTGTGTTTACTTATTTAAATCACAGCCTCCATTTTGTGCCCAGGGCTTTCATTGGCTTTGAGTTGTTCCGTATCAAATTCAATATAATTGCCACACAAACTATAACCAAACTGTGGTTGTCTCCTGACAACAAATATCATATCGGGGCTGGCCTTGCGACAATTTACAGCCCAGAAACAGCTTATTATCTATCATACATGACTTGAGTAATCTATTTCAAACATGCCATTTTCCCGTTAGCAGCCTCTAGTGGCTGGAGTTATAGCTGCAGTTATAGCTATATCATTTTCAGATCACTGTGGACCAGTGGACCAGAATTAAACCATTTATGGAGAAAAAAAAAATCCCTGGATGGATTGACTCATGGAGAGAAGGAGTTTTGATCTTAACAACCCTTCGAGTTCACTTTTTTTTTTAATGGAGTAAATAGCTGCAGCAGAAAAGTTCCATAGTGTGAGTTTAATAAATGCAATTATAAATCCAATTAGCTGAGTCAGAAACACTTGCAAGCTGTCCTTCCAATTGATATCCCAGGCTGCCGGGATATGCCCCTCACTGTGGGAATCTCTCTGACAGACGGGAATAATCCACTGTTTGTTTCTCAGTGTGCCCACATATGGAAAGAAAGTGCTCCGAAAAAACTCCTTAGAAAACCATTATCGGAAGAATGTCGCCCGCATCAAAAAACCAGCTGTCTGACAGTCAAAGTGTTCAATAACAATTTATGAGCGCTGCTCAGATGCGAAATCTAAGAAGCGCGACTCCGTGGCAGCTGTTTCATTCTGATGTTATGGACACAGGTCTGACCGGCACACACACACCGGCCGTGCCGCGGAATCCATGGGTATCAGTTTCCGCCCTGGAAGCCAACCTTCATCGGAACCCAGACAGACACTGCCTCCTCCTCTTCCCAACCCTCCCAGCCCGGCCCGGCCCACCACACGACCACCACCACCACCACCACCACCACCACCACCACCACCTCCACCACCACGTCCACCACCACCACCTCCTCCCCATATGCACACACACACATGCTCGAGATTGTCTCGTCTATCCATGAGAGGAGAGGAGAGGAGAGGAGAGGAGGGGAGGGGAGAGGGGAGGGGAGAGGAGAGGAGAGGAGAGGTGAGAAGGAGAGAGAAGAGGAGAGGAGAGGTGAGAAGGAGAGAGAAGAGGAGAGGAGGGGAGAGAAGAGGAGAGGAGGGGAGAGGAGAGGAGGGGAGAGGAGAGGAGAGTAGAGGAGAGAAGGGGAGAGAAGGGGAGAGAAGGGGAGAGGAGAGGACAGGAGAGGAGAGGAGATCGAAGAAGAGCATCAGTCATAGGATAATGAGAGGCGAGCCTACTTCCAGATTATATATAATTAATTTCCTGCATAATGTGTTTAGCCGGAGCCCTGTGTTGTTTCTACTTGTCTAGGTAACACTGAGTAAATCGTCTCCTCCAGTTCTGTATCATCACCAGAGATCTTCAGAGATCCACTCAATTCCCCCAAATAATGAAAGCGAGAGCTACAGCCTAATTTGGTCTGATCATCCCATGTGCCAACAGTCTCAGGAATCAGCTCATCGGCTCAGTGATACAGAGTATCACCATGCTTGTGCAAACCTGCATGGCTGACTTGGTATCTCCTCTGACGACACGAAGATCAAACAGCAGCTGTGGAAGACATTCCACCGTTGGCCACACGTTAGTTCAGCTCTGCTCATACCATCTTCAGCTTGACAGCACGATAAAATGAAATGCATAAATGACGACATGAAATAGCACGTTCAGGTTTTCACCATCCACATGGTCCTGTAATTTAGTATAGTTATGATGTGATGTAAAGGCAATATAATTTAGTGTTATGGCGGGTACTGGGTACTCTGGGCAGGTTCACAGTTACTCTCTCGCTCTTTATG
>JAXIVH010000010.1:5038440-5048440 GCA_036785325.1 Urophycis tenuis | reverse complement strand
GAGTGCTATGTTAACATGCCCTCATGCCGCTGTCCAACCCAACCACACAGCGCCTTATACAGTCAAACCTGTGTTCCTGGTCGGGCCAGTTTGCTTTGTATTTGTACTGTAATCAAACACACCGGGGTTGTATTTACATTACCAATAGGTCGGCCTATAGCGGACGCTTGTTGAGATCGTCCTGTCCATGAGCGATGGAGGAGGAACCTGATGGTTGGAGAAATAAACGAATCAAACTCATTAAAACAAACCGATACCAAAAATCTAATCTCAGGGAGAGAAAGCAGCTCCAACAGCCATACTGTTAGCCCATATCTCCACCCACCGGTATTAGTGCTGACAGATGTCAGTGTGTGTTTGGTCTCTCAATAATGGAAGAAGTTCATTCAGTTTCCTTCAGCGAGGGCTGACGGGAGGGATACGTTTCAGCAGATATTCAAAGGTTTTGATTCAAAATAATTCAAATGTCCCAGTGTCTAACTGAATTAGTACGTGTCAACACGGGCAATGGACGGATAGAGATTGTTGAAGCAGAGCAGCATAACACCGGTACATTCATTGCTTACCTTCATTTTGTTTGCACATTTATTGGGTTCCTCATCTCTCTCTATATAATTTACAATGATGTAGTAGGAAATAGAGTAATAGACAAATATTTTAATAGATGATAGCTCTCTGCCATGAGGTGAAACAACTTTGCTACATTATTTGACTATACAATGAGACAGGAAAAGTTTGTTTTAAAGTGATATGTGCTGTATAAGACTGTGAAACTTCTGGATATGTATTGGTTCATTGAATCTGCAATTGCGAAACGCTGTCTCATTACAATTGCATGTGAACACTGACTTTGTGCACGGTGGAAGACCGAATAAAAATAAGTGCTCACAATACTGCAAATGAATCCCACATTGTTGGATTCAATGAACAGAACTACATTCTACATTCTTTCGCCGAGTGATTCATAACTCTTTCAAACGATGATCCTCATACACACAAAGGAAATGTTTTGTCATGTCCTGAATCCTCAAACCCACTACTGTTACTGTTGCATTGATCAAAGCAGCAGCCCTTAATGTTAAACACAGTTATACATGAAAACATGTAAGAAAAGAAGCTGTCTCCGGTTAACTTGGGCATCCACCAGCATGTGTTTGTCTCTCTCCGTTTACCAAGGATTCCCTTAGATGCAACATCTCCAGGGAGGGCAGCAGCAGCAGAAGAGCTGTCTCAGAGGGTTCTTCTTTTTGTATCTGGCAGCCAACTTGAACTTCTCATTGGAGGCGGCCACAAAGTCTGAAGTTCTCTCCACGTTGGTCTGGATGTGGTCAATGTGGGCCCCTTGCTCTTCCACCAGCAAGTAGATGTCAGTGAACAGATCCCTCAGCTCCATCATGTTGTTCTCCAGGTTGAGAAGCTCCTGGTGGTGTGAGACAAGCACGAGACAGCGCAAGTCAGCGTTGAATATTGCAGCGGACGCTTAGACGTTTTTGGTGCCTTGTCCATGATTAGCACCTTGTGATCAATTCATTGGGTAAATATTGAACATCCAAGTGTGAATGTAGAATTTAAATTGGATAATTCAAGAGAAGCCATGGCTCCATGTAAAAATGTCAAGAGAAACACACACCGCTACTTCTACAAAATAATTGGATATTATGTGAAACTACCACAGTTATTATTAAATCAATTCAATTCAATAATGAATCAGTAATACTTTTGAAATCGCGCTCTCCAAGAAAACAAGGACCGTTGGCTACGCCAGTTGAATGAGACTGAACAAGGATTTAGTGAGTGTTTACCTTATCCTCATAACTATGGTTCCTTGAGTAGGAATCAGGCTAATCACTTATCATGATCATGAGATCACCTCCACTCCAATCCAAATCCACTGCGAGGTGAACACTGTGACCTGGACCTGACACCTCGCCAGAGGAGGGGCAGGTCCGACGTTCCGACGTGTAGACATCACATAAACGTGCGCGGAGAGTTCCAAGCTCGCCGGCTGATTTAGCAGGGCCTGATTTAGCAGGGCCTGATTTCGCAGGGCCTGATTTCGCAGCGCCTGATTTATCAGGGCCTGATTTAGCAGGGCCTGATTTAGCAGGGCCTGATTTGGCAGGGCCTGATTTAGCAGGGCCCGGGGAAGCTGGGGCTCCACTGGTCGAGTGGATCTGTGCAAACCGCGTGGAACCTCTGGAGTCGTGGCCCGCCCTGGTCCCCGCGGGACAAAGGCAAAGACACGGCCGGCCAGCCAGGGCTTTCAGCGTCCGCGGCGCCTTTCCCCGTGATGAACACAACCTGCAGGCGGTCTTATGAATGGTCTTATGGGGACGCCGGGATGTGTTGACCCCACTGGGGAAACGCTGAGTACTGTACTGTACTGTCTGGGACACACACGGACATCCCCCCGGACGGATGAGAAACGCACACCCACTCAACGGTTGGAAAGGAGTTTCACACGGGGACCCTCTTGAAAATGGTACTACTTTACAAGAGTAGTGGAAGCTGAGCAGGTGAGCTGTAACTATCTGCCTCCCCGCCGCAAGGCTGTTGGAGGGCACGGCGTTCACCTTCGCAGCCGTTCGGCAGGATTGTAGTAGTTTTGGATTGGATTAGACGATCTAACGAGCAAACACTGTGACGGATCACAGTTCCGGATTACCGACCGGAACGTGTGGTCGGTGTGATTTGTCAACTTCTCAATGACATAGCAAGGGAGGAAGCGGAGAGGGAGGTGGCTATTTTTGGGTGTGTTTATTTTCAAAACCTTGCTCTCTCTTTTGCTTTGTCCTGCGCTCGCCTTTCTCTCTCTCTCTCTCTCTCTCTCTCTCTCTCTCTCTCTCTCTCTCTCTCTCTCTGTCATTACCACTACCCCCGGGTTCCAACTGCGGCACCAGCCAACCAGTCAGGTGCGCGGTGTGCGTGTGTCACATTGAGGATCACCTCCCCCCCCCACCCCACCCCCCCCCCCCCCCCCCTCCTTGCCTTGTGCCGCTGCTCAATCTCGGACAGCTGTGACCGCGTGATCCTGGCGTCGTGGAGCAGGTTCTCGTTGAAGACCTCCCACTTTCCGGTGGCCACCATGTCGTTCACTTCCTCCTCCGTCCCCTGGCGTCCCGACACCTCCAGCTGGCGGACGATGAAGTGCTTGCACCGCTCCTGTTTAGTCACCAGCGCTTGATTGTAGCTGCACATAACCTGCACACAATGAAGAACACACACACACACACAACAGAGGGAGGGGAACAAAGCCATGCTTTCAGGTGAACAAATAAAGGCGTACTTAAATACTTTTCTTATGAAAAGGGGTAATACGCCGAGGTTAAAGCGATGGACAAAAGAAATCTGGGATTTACTTCAACTTATGTCATTCAGGGGTTATCAAGGAGTGCATGTAGCGTCTGAAAAACGATGTTCCATGAAATCCATTTGCAATCTCAATGTCATTCCAGTCCATCAATTTCCTTCTGTTCCTCCAAGCCTATTTTTCGCCGCGGGTGACTGACCCATTACCGTGCAGTCATGTGTGCAGTAATGACAGTACTGTACAGTCAGGCCAGTGACTGTACACACAGTACAGTCATTGGCCTCTCATTCCGAGTTCGAAGAAGTACAAACTATTGGAAACAGTGGTAGGGGGCGGTTTCACCCCTACAACCCGTCTTACGTATTTTAGGTCTTCAAGATCCTGAGATAACGCAACAGGAACAACGAGCGAGGATTTTGAAATGAGTAACCAGTCACCATCAGAATCCCCTCGATGCACTACTCGAGCAGTCAACAGCGGCGCAATGCATCATTCATTAGGGGCAGCCGCGGCCCACTGGTTAGGGCTTCGGACTTGTAACTGGAGGGTTGCCGGTTTGAACCCCGACCAGTACTAACGGCTGAAGAGCCCTTGAGCAAGTCACCTAAACCCCTCAGTGCTCCCCGAGCGCCGCTGTAGGCCGCTCACTGCCTCGGGATTAGTGTTTGTTTCACCTCACTGTGTGCCTCACCATCACTGTGTGCTGAGTGTATTCCACTAATTCACGATTCGGTTAAATGCAGAGACCAAATTTCCCTCACGGGATCAAAAGAGTAATTCTTCTTCTAAACAACGGCACAAAATGGATGCTGTTGACTTAGACACGCCTACCGTGGTGCCTACCAGCCAGGCAGGCGTGTCTCCTCACCTTCTGAAACTGGCGCAGGAGGGCGGCGTGCTGCGTGCGTTGGATCCGGCTCACGGCGGCCACGGGGCCGTGCTGCTCCTCCGTCTTCTGGGCCTCCTTGGCCAGGGCGCTGAGACGCTTGTGGAGAGCCTCGGCCCGCAGCTTGATGTCCCGGGTCACGCTGCTCTCCTTCTTCATCACGCTGAAGCGGCGCATGGTGGCCACCAGGGTCCTCTGCTGTTGGCTGAATCTGAGGACCTGAGGGAGGGGGGTCTCACAGGCGTCAAGAGAGGGGGGGCGGGGGGGGGGGGGGGCACGCCTCACCTCAGACGTCGGTGGTCTGGTGAACTTGAGGGAGGTGGTGGGGAGAAATAAGACGATGACTCACATCCGCGTCCAGCTCTGAGATCTCATCGCGGACGTGCTGGGCCTCGGACAGGAACTTCTCGATCACGGGTTCCTCCTCAAACACCACGGCCTGTGGCGCGCTGAAGCGCACCTCTGCGGGGTCAGCGGGGTCGTCGACCCCGGGGGAGGGGTCGCCGCCGTCCTCGCCGGCGGTCTCCGGGGCGCCGTGGGCCTTCTGCCGCAATTCCTGCAAACGGTCCCTCATGGCCGTCCGTGGTCTTGATCCCCGGCTCCCCCCACCTGTAGGTTCGACAATCACTTACTGGGCATCGAAGGGACGGGTCGCGGGGGAGATGAGGGATCTCTTGCCGGGGTTCACTTTCAGGGAAAAGTTTCTCAACATCTCGTTCTCTGGAAACCGCCAAACTCTCCTCCTTCCGAAAAAGGCCCTGTAATCACATGCAGCACACGCTGTGTACACAAGCCGGGCAGCTCTCACTGTCCAATGGGAATGATTTGGGATATTATTGTAATGCATACGAACAGTAAATCTCAGCCGATGATGCGTACCGCTATTGCTAGTGCCCCCTGTCTATACATCATAAAACGCATCATTTACAGTCAAAACAAAAACAGTACGAGATAAATGGACAGTCAGCTTGCCTGCAACATCAATCAGGTTGACTCTGGGTTATTTTCCCGTGAGAACTTTGTTTAGTTATGTATCCCCCTTTGCCAAACATAATCTCTCATGTCCAAACCAATAACAACATTATTAAAGCGGCGAGGCCGTCTCATTCACACAGACAGTGCGGAGTGCACATTTTGACAGATCTATGTTTTCCAAAAGGGACTTCGTGGACTTGAGGGGGTTCTGATGGAGAAAAACACCGATGGGTAGTTTTCACTGTGAAAATGTTGCAAGATAACCAAGCCAAGGAGAAACATTTGTCAGTTAAACCGACATATGTCTACGTGAAACACATGTTTCTTTATACTGTATAACAGTGTCAACGTCTCCAACAAAGTTTGCATTGTATATCTATATCTATATATATATATATATATATATATATATATATATATATATATATATATATATACCTATATATATGTGTGTGTGTGTGTGTGTGTGTGTGTGTGTGTGTGTGTGTGTGTGTGTGTGTGTGTCTGTGTGTGCTATAAACTGTGTTAGTAATGCTATGGTTATGGTGGGTATGGCTCTACAATGACAAGCTTGTGTTGTGCGCTGTGAGATGCGTGTGTATTTATACTTCTAAAGTGTGCGTTCCACAGTGCGCGTGCGCCTTCGGTGGAGCCATTCAAATCCGCTCAGAGGCACAGCTTAGGAACATAAAAGTTTTCATTGTTCTCCGGGAACCGAGCCACCGCGACTCGAGGTGAGAGACCTAGTGGGTAATTTCACACCCTCCCTTTAATTCTCCCTCTCTCTTTTCCGTTATATTTTCTCAGTTCCTTCTCATATTGCGTCCTCCTACTCGTACCCTCTCTCTCTCTCTCTCTCTCTCTCTCTCTCTCTCTCTCTCTCTCTCTCTCTCTCTCTCTCTCTCTCGCACACATCCACCTACACCTCACCACCCACCCCCACCCCCCCACCCCCCCACCCCCACCCCCACCCAGGGGGGCTGTGGTGTAAAACTGTTTAGTGGTTCTTTAGGAAGCAAAGCGTATTTCCTCGGCTTGTTCCGACGACGTTGTGGAGCCGCGACCGAAGGGACTCCGGGACGTTTTCCGTGTTCTGTGATTGGACTGGTTTGTTTCCTCCTCCCCCCCCCGTCTCCCTTCCCTTCCCTCCCGCACCTTCAACCCGACGGTGGCTGTGTTCACGAGGGAGCTGACCGTGTTGACACTGTGATGCCTTCACCCCATACCAACGCCGCCGCCACCGCCGCCGCCGCCGCCGCTGCTGCTGCTGCTGCTGCTGCCACCGGGGCCATCGGTGTCTGTGTGTGTTTTGCCTGATTGGTCGTCCGGCCGTTTGAGTTTGTTTACCGAAGGACACATGTATTGTGTTTCCACGCGCCAGAACTGAATCCGAACGTGGTGTCTACACGTCTCTTGTTATTGAAAAAATAATGGAGTTGATTAAATAAAGTGAGAGAGTGAGATAAGCTTTTGCGTTTACCTTATTGCTGTCGGTGCTCCATGGTGGCAAAGGTTCCCCTTGTGTTTACCCTTCAGCTTTAAACCAAGCTTCACTTCCTATCACCGGCTCACTCTGATCTGCTGCTGTACTGCTACGCTGGGTTCATTTGACTGTTCCTGTCACCGTTTAAGAACAATGCAAACATTTACAGAGAGTAAGTACAGCTTCCATTTAGCTCCAGAAGACCCATATCAACACACACACACACACACGCAGGAAACAGTAAGACTTCTTTGGAGGTTTTTGTTTGGAGGCCTGGAACTCCTCCTCTACTCATGCAGGAGGCCTCGCTGCAGCCAATGAGACCAGAGGGAGACCAAGGCTCCGTTCGCCTGCCTGAAGAACTGACAAGTGACGTAACGAGGTAAACGAGAGTGGGAGAGGCTGGGAAATGTATAAGCCCTACCCTGTGGCTCCTTCCAGGGACAGGGAAACAGCACAGAGCAAACATTGAGCATTGTGTTAGCATTGTGGACGCACAACAATGGGTCATGGTGTTGGCTGTCAAGAGCCCAGGCATAAGGTTTCTGGTATTGGGTCCGAATCATGTCACACACACTTTCTTCTTTGTCGGCTCGTACACTCCGTGGGTTCACAGGTTAACACCCGGGCTCGATTTGAGGGGCCTTTCGGGCTGTAATCGGACTTCCCTCGAGGGATTTTGATGGATTCAACCTGACAGTTTTTTTTTAAATCCTTGCCAGACGAGGAAGTAAACCCAGACACCGAGGGCCCCAAACAGCGAAGCCAGGAGTTTGAAATGCTTTGGTTTGTCACAGGTTTCGGATATTGCAGAAGTTAGCGCAAAGGGGGAAACAAACAAGAAAAAAAAAAAAAACACAGTCAAACTCTTGGCGGCACAACTGACAAGGAAAAAAAGGTGTCAACTCTATCGGAGGGCAACAGTGTGTGTGTGTATTGGTCTCTGATGTGGTTGTTGAAGCAGACGAAAAGGAAATTAGCTATCCGATGATTATGCAAAAAATGCCAGAGAAGTTGTATGGGGGTTGTTCCAGCTGCTGCCGTATGCCGCTATACTGCTGCAGTACTGTGGTAACGGTGAGTCATCCATCCCTAATGGCAAGATATTGTGACAACAAAGCAAAAAAGCCAGTTCTCACTGTGTCAGGAGTGTCAAAATTCCCCCTCCTCAGCATTGGAATAGAAAGTTTACTTTGCTGAACCTGTTTCCCTCTTAGTGATACCTATTCAGCTGTTGTCCTATGTATTGGATTTGTGTGTGTGTGTGTGTGTGTGTGTGTGTGTGTGTGTGTGTGTGTGTGTGTGTGGGTGTGTGTTGTGTGTGTGTGTGTGTGTGTGTGTGTGTGTGTGTGTGTGTGTGTGTGTGTGTGTGTGTGTGTTGTGTGCGTTTTGATCAGAATTTGTATCTGTTCACAAATGCATAGCCACACCTCTGCTCGCAAACTCGGCAAACAAAGAGTCACTAAACTATTCAAACTATTTTGGATAACCTCTTGGATGACCTCAGGAATCCCGAGGTAGCCTTTTGCATCGCTGGTTAGTTTGGCAAAAGGGTTTGTTTTGGTAAGAGTGAAACAAGAAGTCGAAACTTTAAAGTTAATGGGAGATTCCTTGTGACAACGTCGTATCTCACAAAATGTCTATAAAACTAATAAGCCTAGAGTGCCAAGCCATCACTCCTATTACTGCTATCCCAGTTATTCTATCTAACACCTTCATTAATCAGATGAAGCACAGCACAAACACATCTCACATCAGCAACTTGTCAAAATTGAAAGACTTGCAGCGAAAATGGCAAATATTTGCATTTTCCACTCGAATGGATCAGTTAAGTAGTCACTTTTTTGGACAATTCCACTCTTTTTCATCTCTGACAGTCTTGTTGTTGAGTTTGAGTCAAAGATGTGTGCTTTGTTGTAAGCTTTGCGCTGTGCTTTGCAACGTTAGATAATGAGCACTGTGGCACGGGCTTGCTGATCAACTAAACCATAACAGCACTCAACAATTCAATGTAATTCATGTGTGTGTGTTTCCTTAAAGTCTGTACAGACTTTACACCTACACTCTTTGGAAAGTCAGTTCTGATACTGCAGAGAGTAAAATTAAGTATTCTAACCAGAGTGAGAAAAATAACTTTTAGAAAAATAACAAAAGGTGCGAATAATAATAGACACCTCTAAATACGAAATGATTTTGACATTTACCTTGGCATAGTGCAGCATTGTACTTCCAGCTTCCAAAATGAAGTGGATTATTATGATCTGGCTCTGTTTTAGAGTAAATAGTCAGTTTCGGTGAGATTGCGGAACCTCTTCTGCAGCGAGAGCCAACGTACCCCGTCCCAGTGTGTGGGAGTGAGTTACACCGAGGGAATAATAAACTGAATGTTCCACTGCCAAGAGAAGGCGATAGTGAACGCGAAATAGGCCAGTGGAGAGAAATTGGTCACAGGAGCAAATATAGGTCACGGGGTTGTGTTGTTGCTAAACCTCTTGCTCATGATGAAGAGTGATCTGTCTCGCATTCCACCAGCTGCCTCCCAGAGCGCATTGTCAAACATTTATCTGAGTTTAAAACACAAGTGTAGGTGTAATGTCTTCATAGGGGATGCTTAGTGTTGGTCTTTTTTTACCACATAAAATCCGACACGCTACATCTTTGTGTATGCTATTACCTCTTAGTGTATGCCTGTATGGATGTACATTTATGTATATTTCTTTATATATATATATAGTATATTATATTACATAGGTTTATATATTATATTTATATATTCTAACACTCCACTATACGTAGAGTGTCTGTCTCTTCTTTCTTTTTTTCCCTGGAGTATTGTAACAAATGCAATTCCCCTCAGGGATCAATAAAGTATGTCTGTCTGTCTGTCTGTCTGTCTGTCTGACTATAGGCCTACAGTGCCTCTGCAGTCTAATACAAACAATTGTAATTGTAATATAGCGGATTAATTTATTTTTTTTAAAATTAGAAAAACACATCTATAATACACAGTCTTCTGTCCTCTCAAAATAACCCATAATCCAATGTGTTGTGTTGTGTTGTGTGTGAGTACAGTACCTCCAATAATGGCGTTATTCGACAACGCACGATAAGATAAGACCAGACAAGTGCTTCCCATGGCCCCATGGTTGGAGAGCCTCCTCTGTGTCAGCCCGGCCGTGCCACTAGTTTTCGGCGTTACCATGATATCATGTTGCTCTCCAGAAAACGTATTCTTATCTCCCCCGGTAACCTTTAAACAAAGTGATCTGGCATACTCCAGGATTAATGCAGGACATATTGGAATTTAAGGAAAAAAAAAAAGGGATGTCCAAGTCTTTGTTGATAA
>JAXIVH010000010.1:5008440-5035940 GCA_036785325.1 Urophycis tenuis | reverse complement strand
ATTTCTAGCGGGGACGACCTATACAGTAATCCGTTGTGTTATGAATGTGCAAACTACAGCTGGGGGGATTCGGTGTGCTCGATCCCAGGCAGACTTTCACAGGTCAATGATCTCCCATTACAAGCTGGAAGCTCTGAATGCCGTTCCCTAGCAATCCTCTCTTTTCACTGACACATGGCAGATAAGTATAGCAGATAAGCCCCATGTTGCATTTCACCTGCAGGGATGCGTCCCCACACACTGGGGGAACAGGGATATGCACTGGGGTTGCACTGGATCTGTACACTGGGTTAAGGCATTAGAAATGGGGGAGTGGGGGGATAAGAGATTACAATAGATTTTGAATTGCCCTCCAGAGAGGAAATCCATTGCCGGCTAAAAGAGATTCTAGCATAACAGGTGCTCTATTGAAAACAGATGACACTCTCCGGTCCAAACACAGCAGCACTACAAAACACTTTCACAATGAAATGCCCTAACTGAAATATGACTGTTTTGGATCTCCGCGGTTACCCCCGACGACGGGTGATTTTAAATAGCTTTAAAATGTTTGCGGCGCACGGCGACGGAAATATTTCCCTCGCACGGAAAAGCAATTAAACAATTTAGCTGTTACAAGGAGGACTGGAAATACACGTTGGGAACGACTCAAGTTGGTCCCGCTTCTCATCGGCAGCTCTAGGAACAGAAACGGCCAGTGCCATGCCAACTTTTTTAATGAGCAGAAGGAATCGGCGTAGGAAATCTCAAAGCGACGTTTACACGGAATCATATAGTGCTGGCGGCTGGCCCGCCCGCGCGTGTGCGGTGCGGTGCGGTGGTGGACATTTCCGACGGTAATGTGCAGGTAAATGCAGAGAGGCAGGTTAATGCTGTACCCTCTCCCTGGAGAATTAATCACCCGGTTTCCCAACTATACCTGCCAACATAATCGAGCAGGGAGATAGCGAGGGACTGCCAAAAGCAAACAGAAAAAAAAGAAAAAAAAAAGAAAAATAAGGAAGGCAAACATTTTTGCATAAATCTCTGTTTTTGCATAAATCGCAATGCATTTTGACACCATTGGTTTCCCGGCGCGGAGCGGCCGTCTGGCTGACCGCCCGTTTTCCATCTTTTTTTTCACTGCCACTTTCGAGATCATATATCAGCGAGTGATCAGAGATGTACACAAGGATATGACTTTCTGGTATAAACAGAGGGGTGTGCGTATGTGCGTGTGTGTGTGTGTGTGTGTGTGTGTGTGTGTGTGTGTGTGTCTGACAAGATAGGGAGGGAGAGAGGGAGAGAGAGAGAGAGACAGAGAGAGACTGGAAGAGGACGACACGACGCGGCGAGCATACTGTTCCGGAGACCCGTCGGGTCGGGATTGAAGCGCTGCCATTTTGTGCCCGCTAGCTCTCTGGTGGGGGAGAGTTTGTCTTGGACGATGTCCTTCACTCCCCCCTTAGCGTCTCCCCCCCTCCACCACGCTCTCCCCCCAAGGCCCTCTCCCCCTTTCCTCACTGCTCCTCCCCCCCCCCCCATCCCTCTCATGGACATCATAAATGTCTGAATATAAAGCCTTGTTTCCAGTCCTTTGGATGCGCTCGCTGACACCAAAGGCCTTCGGATCCTCCCTGTGCGTCCCCACCAGCGCTACCGAGAAAAACCTCTTTTATACGCTTGCTTACACTCTCTCTTCCTCTCTCTCTCTCTCTCTCTCTCTCCTCTCTCTCTCTCTCTCTCTCTCTCTCTCTCTCTCTCTTCCCCCACCCCCCCCCCCTCTCTCTCTCTCTCTCTCTCTCTCTCTTCCCCTCTCTCTCTCTCTCTCTCTCTCTCTCTCTCTCTCTGTACATAAAGCAGGCGTGGGGGGGGGGGGTTCGCCTTATGGAGATGTCGCTCTCAAAGAATGCAAATGATCCACAAGGGACGTATCTTAAGTACCGTGGAGGAACAAAGACATAGATTATGAGCGGAGTTTAGCCGAGGAGCGTGGCAGAGAAACAGACAGGGGGCTCGCGTCACGCTGGTGACCCATGGGGCCTCGCGTCATTCGCTACACCGCAGCGCCGGGACACTCTGTCAAACGTCTCAACCGACCCCAAAAAAAAAAAAAACTCCATTGCATTTTTTTTTCTTTTTTTTTTTTTCTTTTTTTCGTGCCACCGTCATGTCAATAGTGTGACGCAAAAACCTAAAAAAAAAAGCTGCCCCCATTCAGCTGATTACTGAGAAATCGCCCTTCCGGACAAATAAAGACAAAAGATCCCTCAGTGTCTCATCCGTATTTTGTCCCTGGTAACTAATTGCTTTGCAGTGAGGGGGCGCCTGTCTAATTGAAGAAGGATTCCTTGTTCGGACCGGAGGACCCCTGATTCAGCAGGTACGTATCGACGGCCCGCGGCTGCGGTCGGCTGCGGCACCACAAGCCTAGCATGCGGGGGGGGGGGGGGGGGGGGGCGCGTTTGGGAGGCGGGGCCGTGCAGGATTGCGTCCGGCCGGCCCAAAGAGAGAGGCTCCGGTAGAAAGGAAAAAACAAGTCATGAGGGGAAGTCGGTCACCCGAGCTATTCTTAGACAGGGTGGGAGGAGGGTGATTGGAACCCGCAGTATTGTGGGAAGGTGGAAGGAACGCTCGGAGAAGAAGGGGATGTGGCACGGGGATGTGGGGCTTGTGCACGCCCAGCGCTAAGTCATGACCTCCCGGGCGTGATCAAAAGCTATTCTGAGCGCCGACAGAACAACATGGCCGACGGCCGGCGTATCTCGAATCTCAATTGAATATCGGGCTGGCTTTATGTGCGCTTAGGAACTACTCAGACGGAATTGTTTTCGTGACAAATGGGATAAAGATTTGTCATCAGGGGTCTTCAGATTGACTCATTCGTCACACACAAGCGCGTCGACCGTCCCAAGAGGCAGCCATGTTATTTACCAAACACTGTCACCCAGACGTTGTTCGAACACTGCAGAGATGTGATATGACCAAAAACACCGGCTTGTTCATGCTATACTCACTCCCACAGAATAACAACCAGTGCTTTTTTTTTATGGTCACGTTTCTAATATTGTATAACCTCTCTCATGAGTCTCGGTGACAATATTTGAACGCATGGCATGGATCAGTGGAGGTCTTGGCCTTGAACAAAGACACGTAGAGTAGCTGATTAATCTTTGTCTTACAAAGTGCTCTGTAAGACACTGGAACCTTTAAGGCTGTTCTCTCTTGCATAACTTCAAGGTATTACACAAGCTAAAGGGCAAATTGAAGAGTGGGACAGGGGAAAAAAATGATAAGAACAAAAACATTTCAATTGCTAAAGTTTGAAGGATGAAAAACAACTGTATCCGTTTTTTTGGAGTTCCGTGTAAGTTTGAAGAGTGTTGCAGTTTTTGTTTTGTTTTTCTGCGTCAATCTCTCCTTTTTTTTTTAATAAACTTTTCAAACATGTGATGCAATTTTAAAACATTTACAGTTTTTGATGGCAAACCTCAAAGGGGTTGCAAGAGTGGAGCTATGAACAGTGTGTCTGTTGAAAGGCACCGAGGACAAGAATGGTTGCTGGTGGTGTGCTACTGAGGTGTACATAAAAAGACACTACAAAATTATGCAAAACTCACTGCAGCTTTAACATGTGAGGAGGGGGGGGGGGGGGGGGGTTGGTTGGAGACAGCACTCACTGTAGCCAGCATCTTCCGTGGATGCTCTTGGTCCGTCATTGAGTTGGAGCAGCTGTCTCCGGGAAAGCTGTCTCGCCTTCACTTGGCGAGCGTCACGCTGGGAGGTTTTGTGTGACGCAAGAAACAAGTTTGTTGTGTGGCAGACATAATGTCCCGGTCCGGAAAAAAAAAAAAGTGTACGAAATAGGGATGATCACTTATGATGAAATGAGTTCCCCGTCTCCAGTGAATAGGCTGTGTTGGGTTTTTTCTCCACGTTTTTGACATGAAGCATGCTAAATATCGTTGTGCTATGCTTCCTCGCAGAAGAGCACATTGGCCAGGGATGTCACACTACATCAAGCTGAAGCATCATTGATCAAATGGGGGGGGGGGGGGGGCTTTGAGCAGTTCTCTACAACAGTGTTGTGTTTCGCTGAGGGGAACGCCAGCATTGGTTCTGCCAGTGCTGAGTGACGTGTGTGTGCGTGTGTGTGTGCGTGTGTGCGTGTGTGTGTGCGTGTGTGCGTGTGTGCGTGTGTGTGTGCGTGTGTGCGTGTGTGTGCTTGCGTGTGAACGCATACACATTTGAAGGTATTAGAATATAAAAAAAAGCATGCATTGTCTATACGCCAGTCAACAAATAGATGTCGATGGGTTCATCCTATGTCAAAACCCATCTGTTCAAAAGAGTTGTGTTTACATAAATAGGCATTTTTGCCCCCCACCCTTCTTTGGTTACCCTTTCTTGTGTTTCCATGTCTTTGTGTTGCATCTCGGCAGAAAGGCACACCCTTGCAGGGCTATAGACAAGCACACAGAGGTAAAAAAAAAAAAAAAAGTGTTAAGCAGAGATGTGTTTGTGTCAGGTAAAAGGTGACTCATTCGCTACCTGCCGGCTCTTTACATCATAGGCAAGGCAAGGCAAGGCAAGTTTATTTGTATAGCACAATTCAGCAGCAAGGCAATTCATTGTGCTTTACATACATAAAAGCATTAAAATACAATAAAAGCATAGCAAAAAAAAAAAATAAATAAATAAAAGAAAAAAAAAAAAAAAAAAAAAAAAAAAAAAAAAAAATAACACATACATACATACATACATATACAGCATTAAAAGCATTGAAATTAAAATACAAGCATAAAAAGGAAATTAAAACATGTTAAGATAAGCTTAGGGGAAGGCTGTAGCAAACATAAAGGTCTTTAATCTGGATTTAAAAGTGGTGAGTGTTTCAGCAGACCTACAACTTTCTGGCAGTTTGTTCCAAATATGTGGCGCGTAAAAACTGAACGCTGCCTCTCCATGTTTAGTTCTGACTCTGGGGACAGTAAGCAGACCCGCCCCAGATGACCTGAGAGATCTGGATGGTTCATAGAAAATGAGAAGATCTGAAATGTACTTTGGTCCCAAACCATTCAGTGCTTTATAAACTAACAGCAGTACTTTAAAGTCAATTCTCTGACAGACAGGAAGCCAATGTAACGATCTGAGAACTGGAGTAATGTGATCCATTTTCTTAGTTTTTGTGAGGACTCGAGCAGCAGCATTCTGAATTAACTGGAGCTTTCTGATGGACTTTTTTGGGAGACCAGTGAAGATGCTGTTACAATAGTCGAGCCTACTGAAGATAAATGCGTGGACAAGTTTCTCTAAGTCCTGCTGAGACATCAGTCCTCTGACCCTTGATATATTCTTTAAGTGATAGTAGGCAGACTTCGTAATCATTTTAATGTGGCTGCTAAAATTCAGGTCTGAGTCCATGACAACACCTAGATTTCTTGCCTGGTCTGTGGTTTTTAACATTGCCAGTTGCAGCTGAGCACAAACTTTTAATCGTTCTTCCTTGGCTCCAAAGACAATTATTTCAGTCTTGTCCTTATTCAACTGAAGAAAATTCTGGCACATCCAATCATTGATTTGGTCAATGCAATTACTCAATGCTTGTATTGGACCATAGTCACCTGGGGTTATTGTTATGTAAATTTGTGTATCATCTGCATAATTGTGGTAGCAGATGTCATTTTGCAGGATCTGAGCCAGTGGGAGCATGTAGATGTTAAACAAAAGAGGCCCCAGAATAGAGCCTTGAGGAACACCACATGTCATTTGCGTTCGTTCAGATGTATAATTACCTAGGGAGACAAAGTAATCTCTGTCTTTCAGGTAGGATTCAAACCAGTTTAACGCTGTGCCAGAGAGGCCAACCCAATTTTGTAGTCGATCTAACAAAATATTGTGATCAACTGTGTCGAATGCAGCACTGAGATCCAGTAAAACCAAGACTGAAATTTTGCCACAGTCTGTATTTAAATGGATGTCACTGAGGACTTTAACAAGGGCAGTCTCGGTACTGTGGTGAGGTCGAAATCCTGATTGGAAGACATCGAAACAGTTGCTTCTTGCTAGGAAGGCATTTAACTGTTGGAAGATAGCCTTTTCAATTATTTTGCTTAGAAATGGGAGGTTTGATATGGGCCTATAATTGTTCATTTGTGATACATCTAGATTGTTCTTTTTAAGGAGTGGCTTGATAACAGCCGTCTTCAAGGCCTGTGGGAAGATACCTGACAGAAGAGATGTGTTGGTAATTAATAAAAGATCTGAGGCCAAGCAATCATAAACACGTTTGAAAAAATTTGTTGGAAGAATATCGAGGCAGCAGGAGGAGGATTTTAGGTGTTCTATAATGTCTTCTAAAATTTTGTGGTTGATCCGATTAAATTGTGTCATGGTGTATGGGGCTAATTTAGTTGGACAGCTGGCCTGTAGGTGCCCAGGACCGAGGGTAGAGGGGCTGAGCGACTGTCTAATTTTCAGGATTTTGTCAGTAAAGAAGGTGGAAAATTCATTACAGGCCCTGGTGGAGAGAAGTTCAGGTGCTACAGACACAGGGGGGTTTGTTAGCCTGTCGACAGTAGTGAACAGGGCTCGTGCATTGTTATTGTTTTTAGCAATGATTTCAGAAAAGAAGGCTTCCCTTGCGTTTTTCAGATTAAAGTTATAAATACGGAGTCTCTCTTTATAGATTTCGTAATGGACCTGGAGATTCGTTTTCCGCCATCTGCGTTCAGCTCTTCGACACTCTCTTTTTCCAGTTCTCACCAATAAAGCATTTCTCCACGGAGATCTTTTCTTACCTTCGACCACCTTCACCCTCATAGGAGCAATTGCATCAATAACATTTTTTGTTTTGATGTTGAAAAGATCAACAAGCTCATTCACCGAGACACCAGAGAGGACGGGTGTAGAGGAGAATGTCTGAATAAACAATTCACTGGTGTTTTCAGAGATACACCGCCTTGTTATGACTTCACTGAGAGTATTTCTTTTTTCCATCAAGATAACACACTCAAAGAAAACACATGAATGGTCAGAGAGAGCAACGTCAATGACGCTAACTTTCGAAATGTTCAGACCCTTGGAAATAACTAAGTCCAGGGTGTGCCCTTTGTTGTGTGTGGGCTCCTTCACATGCTGTATGAGTTCAAAGTTATCAAGGACACAACATAGTTCTTTGGTTCCTCTGCCCTGGGGTTTGTCAACATGAATGTTAAAGTCACCGACAATAACTATACAGTCAAAGTCGACACATATAATAGACATTAGCACTGAAAAGTCATCAAAGAAGGTTGAACAGTATTTGGGTGGCCTATAAATATTTAGGAACAAAACTGGAGAGGAGGACTTTAGCTGCAGAGCCACATACTCAAATGAATCGAAGGATCCGAAAGATGCCTGCTTGCATTGGAGTGAATCATTAAACAAAATGGCTACGCCTCCTCCCCTTTTATTCACTCTAGCCTCACTCATGACACTAAAGTTGGGAGGGGCAGCTTCAATAAGAACAGTTCCACTGTTCACTTGATCAAGCCAAGTTTCTGTTAAAAACAAGCACTCCAGATTGTGCTTGATTATAAAATCATTGATTAAAAAGCTTTTCCCTGCCAATGACCTGATGTTTAGTAAAGCTAGATTAAGTTTATCATCAACCCTGGGTTTCAGAACATGTTGTAATTGTTTTGGAATAGGCGCTAGATTTGATATGTTTGCTGAAAAAGTTGGGTACTTCTTGTTTGTTCTTCTTCGCTCAGTTATCACAACAGAAATCTCTGCTTCCATCGTGGGCCCCGGCCGGTCCTGGGATGAATCATTATAGTAATTGTTTTCACAGCCTGGACCCAACAGATATCAGACGGAACTTGGTGTGTTTTGCAAATGAGTGACTGATGTCACTGTGCCTTTTCTAAGTTGTGGAGAGGGGCGTTGGGGGCGGGGGGGCGGGAGGGGAGAGGCTGGAGGGGGGGCGCGGCTTTGCGTAACTGACGGATGTGGAGGTAGGGGAGGCAATGGGGAGCTCCGGGAAATGGAGGTAGGGAGGGGTGTAAGCAATGGAGAGCTCCGGGAAATGGAGGTAGGGAGGGGTGTAAGCTCAAGCCTGTAGAAGGGGGGGGTATCTGGGGAGGAGATCAAGCTGGATGGGGTTTGGGGTGCAGGGGAAGGCTGATTTGATGGTGAGGGGGGATCTAAGGAGGAGATCGAGTTGGATGGGGTTTGGGGTGCAGGGGAAGGCTGATTTGATGGTGAAGGGGGATCTGGTGACTTTTCCTCCGAATGATGACGTCTCTCAGGCTGAAGGTCTTCCTGGAGCTGGGGGGGAGGGGGATCTTGTCTACGTTGCTCGCTGTTATCAGCTCGTTCAGATTCCTGTGGTCTGTTGGCCTTGACAGAGGGAACAGATGGGTGACGCAGGAAATAAAACAAGTTGGAGAGGAACAGTTGTACTCCTGACCTGTTAAGGAGGACTCCATTTCTCGTAAAAAAGTGTCTGCGGTCCCAGAAAAAGTTAAAATTGTCAATGAAACAAACAGAGCGGGCAGAGCATGTTGAGTAGAGAAACGTATTCAGATTCATCAATCTGCTAAATTTCTCATCTCCTCTTCGGATCGGTGGCAAAGGCCCACTGATGGTCACCTCAGCCTTCAGGTAGCTGACTGTGTTCAACAGGTCAATGAAGTCTTTCTTCAGGACCTCAGACTCACGTTTCACAACATCATTTGTTCCAATGTGCAACACAATGTTTTGGACATTTGGGTGCTCCTCCACAATATTCCCGATTCTTCTTGTCAAGTCTGACACTGTGTCGTTTGGATAGATCAGCACTTTAGTACTTGTACTGCTTCTCACATTCTTCAAAGTATAATCACCCACATCATAGACCCTCTTATGTGACAACGTGTTGAAAGCTTTGTGTCTCTGAAGTAGTTGCTGTGTTTTCTTGTGTGGGTAAGTTTGCGTGCCCTCTGAAGTCACTTTGGAAAAGTCGTCATTGAGTTCGCTAAGGTTGCGCCAAGGCTAAGTCAGTGGTTATCAAATCAGCAAAGCAAACTTGGGTTTCAGGGCCGTGCGTGTGTGTGTGCATCTGGTTCTCGGAAACCCAAATCTTGTTTCACAATTAGCCATTTTGGATGTGTTAGCTATTTGAGGGCACAGTGATCTCCTTTCTGTCCATTGATATCATTTCTCTGAAGCAAGGGCTCACATGCTTCAGTGAGAATAGCCAATATAGTTGTTTTATCTCTTTAATAAAATAAGGTTATTTTAATAACTGTGAGATCTGAGCAACTTTACTGTAGGAAGAGAATATATTGGAGACTATTCTCTCACTAGCCTTTCCCAGAGAGAGTTCATAAAAGTCATAAAGAACACAGGTAATTGAAATGATAAGCCAAAATGTCATCGATGTGATATTGTGCCACAGGTTTTTTAAGCTTCAGTTAATAGGATCAGCTCACAGATGAAAAGACATTGCCTCATTGTCTGTGGGGAACACAGTATCCCCAAGGCAAATTTTAGTAATCAAGTGTAACAGCTCACCCTTGTATGGCTTGTACAAGCTTAGATTTACGAAATGTACACAATGATCAAGGGCTACGCCATCTCGTGTTGTGTGTGTCAAGATAGCAAACATTCAAGAAAATCCCAGGAATCGTAGACATAGGGAATGTTTGCGTATTTATTTAGGTGATATGTGGTTAGTAAAAAAAAAAAGAGGATTCGATATGAACACATTATTCAGCGGTCTCTTTAGGTCTGGGTAAACAGCTACAATAGCCTTGCATTTCCCCCACCAGCAGAATGTTAGTCAGTAGATATGCTGACACATAAATTAATTATTCTCTCACTCATTCTATTTCTCTCTCCCCCCACTACCTGAATCTCCCAGTTGGATGCATATCAGCAGTTCCCCCCAATCCTATTTGTCAAACATATGAATAATAATCACATGCTGTGGTAATTCATTGTTTCTCTTCAGCCATATTAATGTGGAACTCATGCATACTTAAACTGCTATTATTCCGATATGGGTCATTTCATGGCGACAATGGCTTTTTGCCTTTCCAGGTCTGCTGTTTACCTCCGGTCTCCGTAGACCTCGTGTTGCCTGTGGGGTCCACAAACCATTTCACTGAGCAGTATCAGAGAGAAGCCAAAAGCTTTGCACTAATACGCTTTTTTTGTGTGTGATTCACCTCTGGAATGAATACAAATGTCGAGAGGTAGACAGTTTGCATAAAGAAAAAAAAACAAAACAGATTGAATATGAAAAAAAAAACGCCAACAAATTTGAATACCGGTGTGGGTTGCTGATGTTCGGCTTAGAACAACGACACGCGCAGAATTAATAAATAAAGACCCGGAAAACGTCATCGCTACCCAGTTAGCGTTCATCGAGTACCGCGCGTCCATTTCAACGCACACACGCTCTCTGAAGAAGCGCTGAGTCGCTTGCCTCACATGGCGTCAGGCACCATGAGCACAACACCAGAGTGCCCCAGTTGCGGTGAACAGGAAGTATAAATCACCACGTGGCGGTTGACCCTGCCGTACCCCCGGCGAGGTGGCTTTTCTGGGGCTCCTCCTCCGACGCCAGGTAGATGCGGTTGCAACCGCTTCATGGAAGAAAACGTGTCAGCCAGAGCAGGTGGTCTGTATTGGCATGTCGGAAGCCCCCCCTCCCCGAGTGTGTGTGTGTGTGTCTGTGCGTGCGTGCGTGCGTGCGTGCGTGCGTGTGTGTGTGTGTGTGTGTGGCGATTGGCTGGCTTAGCATGCGTTGCCCTGATTACCAAATGCCACACAGGTGCGCGGGCCCCGCCCACCCAGCCCCAGAGTCCAATCAGTCGGACGCGGGTGGGTGAGTCGGGTGAACCCGGCGAGGCCGCCTGAACCAGCCATCCACCGCACGCACACACACACACACACACACACACACACACACACACACACACACACACACACACACACACACACACACACACACTCCACACCCCACCCCCCCCCCCCCCCTCCCCCGGCCCCCCAACAACAAATTGAGGCTTGGGCGAATCCCCAGCCGGCAGCCTCCTCCTCCTCTCCTCCTCTCCCCCCTCACCCCATCCAAAAAGAAATGAAAAATCCCCCCCCCCGCGCCTCCTCCTCTCCGTAGTGTAGACTGGGAGGAGGCTTGACAGCTTGGGGCCACGGCGGTGGCAGCTCCTGAGAGGGGGCCGGCTCAGCCCTGGGTTAGGGCCCGGCCCACCACCACCAGGGGCCAGGAGGCGGTCCTCACCATCTCCCTCCCTCCCTCCCTTCCCTCCCCTCCCGGGGCATCGGGGGGCTGCTGGGCTGGCTGGCAGCGCTGCGGCCGGTGCCGGCTGCTGGTTCCCTGGGCCGTGGGCCACAGACGGTGGAGGGTGGGGTGGGGGGGTTTAATCGACCTGACTCGGGCCAGGTGAGGCTGCTTGAGCCAGCCGAGCGTCTCTCACCAACACGCCAACGCGCGCGCGCCACCACACCAGGACTGGAGTGTGTAGCGCATACAGGAAAGATAAGCTTTTGTTGTTCGACATCAAGGCACAGTGTGTTTTTGAAGAAAACAGGTGTCTTTTTGTGTACTTTTTGGAGTTGTAATGCCAATGTGGGTAACCTACGGCAACAGGGGGAATCGTAGTGTTTATTGAGTGGCTTGTGCATTGATACTGCGATAGTCTGACATTATGTGAAATTTGTATTGCATTTCAATTTATTAACGATTTAAAGTGTAAACATTTTTATTTATCCGTTATTTTTGTTTAATTTATTTGATTTATCTCTTCCCTTTTATCTTCTATAAGTGCTGTTCTTTCCTTGACAGGGTTGGGGCGGTTGGGAGGGAGTGCCGGCCAAAACAATTTTGCGGTGTCAGTTGTGACCTAGAGTACAATTTGTCTTTTTGACTTGCAAACCCGAGAACCAATAAATACATTGTTTAAGAAATACAACCGCCCCCCGCTCCTGACGACACCCTTCTCAGCACGGTCAACAAGACACAGCGCGTCTCGCCTCGAACCCCCCGACGAGCACCCAGAATGCACCGGTAAAACACTATAATCACCCGCTGAGGGCTCGGGCGGGTGTGGCGAGGAGGCGGGGTTTTCAGGTTTCAGGACGAGCAGAGGGCCCTCTGGACGACTGACACCGTTCACGGTTCACGGTTCGGTGATGCGACCCTTTCTGACCGTCGCCGGAGGGCTGCGGTCACGGCCTCCATTCGTGTCTCCGGTCGTTGAGTCGTTGGCATCCTGTTGGTTTTTTTTTTCTCCACATAGAGTTTATGATTTGCTGAATTGCAGGAAACAGGGTAGCACCGTCTGCTGATCTGCATGACGCCATGTCACGGAGGATGTCAGATGGATTTTTGGTTGTGGGTGCAATTCCAGCAGTACATTGGACTCAATGCTCAACAGGAAATTGCACTGAAGTTGCCTACTTTTATTGTTGACACATTGAATGCATTTCAAATGGTACATCTATACTTCCACCCCCTCTGCTTGTCCTAGACGACACATCAGAAGCCTCGTCTGATTTTCTGTGTTGTCTTGATGATGAAAACCTGGTGACGGACAGCGTCGCCTTGTGATGAACCACGCTGCGATGAACAATAGTCACTCAACTATTTCGAATTAGCGCTCTCCGCATGAGAAGCGGTATGCACGGAGGTTTGAAACATTGCAGAAATATTTGTTCCCGCGTCCTCAGACTGAACCCTGTGTTTATCTTGACAGCAAACTCTCCATGGGGCCCAAGCAGTATTCCATACTCCTGCACATTTTAAAGGGGACAGATTTGCATAATCTGCTGTGTGCTGCGAGTGTGAGGGAGTGTGTGTCTGTGTGTTTGGGCAAGTCGGATCCGTGTGAATGGTTGTTTGCTTAAACTTCCACTATGTCGCATTTCTGCAGCAGCTATTCACTCCATTAAAAGTATATGAACTAGAAAGTTTGTCATGAATAAAAAAAAAACAGGCTTAAATCTTGCCAACAACTCTATGAGCAAGACATGCACAAATGAGGCACATGAAGCATAGCCATTGACCGCGAACCCGGTTGTGATAGCAAGGTGCAGACAAACCTTTCCGCGGTGGGTCACTTGTTTCCCTCGATAGTGTGAGTTGATTTTTTTTTCCCCAGTGATGTCCGGGGCGTGACCGAGCTGCCACTGTAAGGATAATTAAAGGCTTAAGGTTTCCCCACGGCCATGCATCAGTGTGGAGGGCACGGTAGACACAACACACAGGGGTGGTTTTGCATTATGTGGTTTCTGTTGAAAAAATGTAAAACGTGTTCGTCTTTGCTATTTAATCTTTAAATTGAATATTTTAAGTGAGGAAAGTATTGCATGATTCAGCTGGGTTTTTTTTTCTTTCTCTCTATTGCAGCTGATAAATGGATTTTGCAGGGTGATTCTGTGGAGGTATCTTGCGATATTTTTGTTTTTCAAAAGAGAAAACCCAGATCTTGGTGCAAGATTTTGACAAATGGCTTTCCATTAGAAGGCCATCACAAATGCGCTGGTACCAATTAGCATCGGTCCTTTTTTATTATGGCGTTTGTGTACCGTGGCCATACTAGTAGACTTTGCACACACACACACACACACACACTAGTACACACACTAGTCTTTGCACACACACACACAAGTACACACACTATTTTTTGCACACACACACACACTAGTACACACACTCGTCTTTGCACACACACACACTAGTAACACACACACACTAGTTTTTGCTATGTGCAGTTGTTTTCAAAGGCATGTCAACATAATTGTACGAGTTTCACAGGCCCATTCATAGCACCCTGCCAAGTAAGATACACACACTCACGGTAGTACACTCCATTGATATCATGGTCTGTAATATGTTATTTCACATATTTCTTTATTTACCAGGGACAGTGCACATGAATCAACATTTACACATCAATTTCAACGGGCCATTTTCAAATGGGCAGTTTTCACCCGTAGCCCCTGAGCAGGTTATTACAAATCGGTGGCCTAATATTATCAGTACAGTGCAAGCACTATGGTGCAGCACAATACAAGACATAACAATACAATGCAACACAATATGCATGCAATACAATTACATACATACATTCATTACAAAGGTAGCAGATATACTAAAGAACTGTGAGAGCATGTGAAGGCCAGTCAGAGATGAGATATGGTGAGATGGAAAGTCTGGTGTACTTCAAGCCATCTCTTAAAATGTTATGATTAAAGGTTAATTCATTAGTAAGACGTGTCCGCTTTACGCTAATCGACCAGCGTAGGATTTACCGCGCACATGAAGGGCCCCAGTCCTGCCGTTTAGCAACCATGCCGGAAAGCTTGGATGCTTCAGAAAGCTTCGTCTCATCATCACTGGCTGCCACCGCTAGCTGTGCCCCCACTTCCCCCTTTAGCGCAATTTCACCACCGTCTAGACTTCTTTCAACCTCACACCCTTTAAACTCCTAATTATCTTGTTCACAAGGAGAATCACGGGGGGCGCTTCTTCTGCCAGAGCAGATTTTCCCCATCAAGATGCGAGTTCAGACCAGAACAGTGCAGGCAGGACAGGAAGGAAGGAAATAATTTGTCTCCGTCGGTTGGGTCTTTTGGAAAGTGGTCTTAATGACAAACCGTATCACCCGACGTTGAAGAGGCTTGTAACTAAAGGCGCCGCAGCCTTTCGCAAACTTTCGATGCCAGCGCCAAGTAAGGGGTTCACTGGTAGCATCTGAGGCAGACTTAAATAAGATGTAATATATACAGAACTAATAAATACATATTGTATGCACAAAATTGCCAAAAATAATTAATTTGTATGAACACAAAGATGTCAAAATCAAGTGGATGTCAGTTTTCAGTTTGTGAATGTGTGCTACGTGATGACTAAAGTTTCCATTTTGTCGTTTGGCGCCCATATCAACAAACGCAAAGCGTGGGTTTAAGTCGTCCGCACTTGTTTGAGAAAGGCTGGTATACTGTGTCGCAAACAAGTAACATTCATTCCCTGTGTGGGGGGGGGGGGTTCGGCATACAGAAAGGGGTCTTGGAGATGCCAAAGACCAACAAAGGAGACTTGGGACTCTTGAGAGACTGAAGCAGCACTATTTAGCATAAACACTTACAACATGTCATTTTCCTTTTCACTCTCACTGCTCACATAACTGATGTTACTTCAACTTTGAACCAGAGTCATAGTCAACAGCTTAATCGAATTACAGGCTTAATCAAATGCAAAAATGACTTAAAGGTGGCTTAAATGTCATTGCATCGTTATTTCATTAATTTTGCGGTGGTCTCTAGTTTTAATGAATGCCCTGTGAGCTGGTTTTGGTGAAAAAAAATGCTCTGGTGCTCCTGTTTCAGGCTGTTCTAGTTTGGTGAAGGAGGTGGGGTGGGGGGGAATGACAGGATTTCGGCTCTTATGAATATTCATGACATTTAAATGACTTGCCTCTGACTAATTTTAAGATGTATATCATTAGATTTTTGACACTTTCCTGACAAGGCAATCAGAAGGTGTGTGATGGATACATCCCTCTGTGATATGTCATGGTTATTTTATGTTTGTAGATCCTGTTGTCCTTGACTTTAAGTCAAAATCAGCCGATTTGATTTAGCTTTGTTGTTATATATGTTAAAAACGAGATATATATAGTGATGTAATGGGAGACTTGGTGCCAAGCTAGAAATAAATTCACCATTCTCTTGCATGTCACCCCTTGATAGATGTGCTATGAAAATCAAATTTCCCAAATGTAAATTGTAACCTTTAGTTAACGAATTTCCAAAAATACACAGCATAAGCAGGTCAGTGAATGAGACTAAGTGGCCTGTGTTCTCTAATCGCATCACAAGTGTGTGGGTGGAATACTGCGTGTTGAACACTGCATCCTTTGGGTTGGTTAGATACCTCTCCCGTATCGTCAGAGAACACAAGCTTATAGCTGTTACATAGCATACACCATGATTTACAAGTATTATGAGTGCTTAATGAAAATGCCAATATTATAATTGTATCAACTACCACATTTGCATAAATAAATACATTGAGTCCAAGTATCTCAGAAGCTCTCTCCTAACATTTTGTCATACTTACCAATTTACATCTAAGTTTTTTTTTTCTTCTATCAATTACATAGTCTTGCATTCAGCCTTTTATATTGTGCCATCCTGCTATTTTGCTCCAAAAATGTATTTGACAAAAAGAAGTGGGTTATGGCTACTGAGGACAAATGTGGTCTGAATTGAAATCCCCAGTGCTCAAAAGCTCATATTAATCACAGTGGGATGAAATTATGGCTGAGCATTGGAGACTGCAATGATGTAATATGCCAATATTTCTATTGAGAAAAACTAGGGTGTAAAAAAAAACACTGTTAAGTCTTACATTATCCTGGGAACTGGTAGAGTAGAATGTGTGTGTGCACGTGCATATCAATATGCACATCCATGCAGAGTAGTGTGCTGTTCATTTGTCTTTATTAAAGCAGGTATGATTGCGCTGTTAATTTGGGTTGGCATATCATTATTACACAATTACATGTGTGCCATAATAATCACTTACTTAACTCCAGCTATTAGCTCCAAATGTGTTGCCCAATACTCAATACTCTGAATACTGAATACTCTGAACCCACCTCACCCCTTCCATGGAGCACGGGCTCAGGCCCTGCCGATAATCTGAATTGATAACGATCTTATTTGAGAATAGCACTAAAAACCGAAGAGGCGTAAACCCATCCCTGCACCTCACAACCCAATGGTGTGTACACACCGCCGTCCCATTGGACGAAAGCTCGCCGACGCTCAACTTTTTACCACGAGAAACCATGCCCCTGCACAGACGATGGCCACTCAGGGGGGGTGGGGGGGGGGGGGGGGGGGAGAGAGGAGTCTCTCTCTGGAAGCCGGGCTCGCTCGCCCGTCCGCCATTTCCATGCACAGCGGCTTTTCTCTGCCTCCTTTCTGCATTCCATGCTTGAACACTTTTCACACCACCAGGAGATTAGTTCCCCCTGAGCGCTGGCCACTCTGGGAGAATGGCCTCATTACCAGCCGGCAGCGGCGTGCTGAGGGCACTCTCACTCAGTCTGCCTTTAGTCCGGGCCAGCGCGGCCTTTAATCTGCCGCCGCACTCCAGATATGATGGCGGGGAAATTGAAACCCTCGACAGCAGGGAAGCCCTGTGTTATTATAACATAAAGAATGGTTATTAAAGTGTCCGGGCGGTGGGGAGTCTATCCTATTAAGGCCCTCGCACAAGGTGTCTGGGTAGGTGTGTGCGTGTGTGTGTGCGTGTGTGTGTGTGTGTGCGTGTGTGTGTGTGTGTGTGTGTGTGTGTGTGCGTGTGTGTGTGTGTGTGTGTGTGTGTGTGTGTGTGTGTGTGTGTCTGTCTGTGTGTGTGTGTGTGTGCATGTGTGTGTGTGTGCTTGTGAATGTGTGAGTGTGTGTGTGTGTGTGTGTGTGTATTTTCGATAGCTCATTCATTCTATTATACTCTCCGTCTGTTCTCTCTCACCTTCTCTCCCTGCCTTCCTTTCCATCTCCTTGATGTAATTGTAGTTCCTTCACCAGCCTGCAAAAAAATGCGCTCCAAGACTAACTCGGGTAACCTGAAGATTTTGGCCAACATATGTCTACAAACTATAAAGTTGTTGAAGAAAACGCTAGCGAGCTATGTTCAGATAAAAGAACAAAAGTGGCAAAATATATACATGTATATCTAAGTCAGAACATTGTCATATCCTTACAGTGGCCATCGTACATTGGTGTCCGTAGAAATGACGAAGACAATAACACAACGAAACAGAAACGCAGTACATCCAAGTTTGCAAACATCGTCAAGGCATGTGGTATCATATTGCAAAAAAAAAAGAAAAAATAAACTGTACAGGCCTATGCCCTTATCTACAGTTCTTAATTTCACCAGCTTGAATTCTGTTCCCTCTTCCTCAGATTGCTTAATTTGTCAACATGCCAGCTCCTTTGCATAGAATTGCATGATTACAAAATGATTTATGGGATGCAAGTACCACATGGAAGCCTGGCACCGTGGCGCCGTGGCGCCCAGCGAACGGGGCGGGGAAACGGGGGGCACGCATCTGTCGGAGCTGTCTGAGGGCGCGAGGCTCCGCCTAGCCATGGGAAAGGCTGTTGAGCACGCGTGAGTCACACCGTCTTGATCAGACTGCAATCGCCGCCACGCTCCGTGATCATAGATGAGTTATTGACCCCCTCGGAGAACACAGACATTTTGGGAACCCAGAGCCCATTCATCATGGGCTGTGACTTGAAAGGAACGGCCCTTCTCCCTCCATGTTTGCTTTGTTCATCGAGGGGGGGTACGTCGTGGCATTTACCACCCCAGGGGGCGCTCGTAGTCATACGTGTGCGTTACTCCAAGAGGAAGGCAAGGAGGAACCCAAGCAGCCACGACCAGGTCATGCTTGTGTAGCGCTGTGTAGACACACACGAACATAATGGCTGCACCTCTGTTCGACGGGCTGTGTTCGTCCCGTTCGTTGCGTTCGTTCTGTTCTGTTCTGACAGCGGCTCAGACAGCTGGAGATGAAACGCCGTTATCAAGGTGATGATCCGCGCTCAATTAGTCGTGTCTGTTCCAAATGCACTCGTCAATGCGGGAGACGGGCAGAAACTGATCAATCGGCTTGGCTTTGCCAGTCAATGTTGCCGCGGTGTCTGGAATAACAGCGCTGACCTTTTAACGGCCGTTTTCCCATTAGCGCGAGTTCCAGCCCCTCCTATCCGAGATCAACACACGAGTAAGCCCTGTGTGGCAGCACCGCTGGGCTGAAGCTCAAACTCGGCTGCCTTTCAGTCCAGTGCCCGGATGACGATGGAAACCGAACCCCTGCTCTGAACACGGGTTCCCGCTGCGCCGTGCAGCAGAATGGAGAAAAAAAAAAAGTGGCGTGAGATAGCAATAGAATGCAGTGAGAAGAAAAGGTGAGTGTTTTTTTAGCAGTTTGCAAATGCATCGCAGATTGATCACTGTCTGGAGTTTATGGTTATTATTCAGAGCTCGGGGGGGGGGGGGGGGCGGTAGGGAGGGAGGCTTCACAGTCTCGTACCTATACGTGATTTATGAACATCCGTGTGTCTACGGTTTTTCATGCAACATGCATTTATGGGGGGGGGGGGGGGGGGGGGGGGGGGGTTCTATTGTAAAATGGATTTCCATCTTTCATGCATAACTGCATAAGGTGCATGCTGGCAATTTTTCATTATGCACAGTGTGTGTTGACCTTAGTAAAATATGGTCTAGTGGTGTGAGTATACCGCGCAAAATGCACACACAAAGTGTATGTCATCAAGTCACGTCCGCCACAAAGTCAAACATAATCATCCATCCCTTGCCAGAAGACTCCGTTCGTCTCCAGCATTGGACCGGCCTCCCCGCTGTGGCGGTAGTTTGTATTTTTAGAGCGGGGGAGCGGCAGATGGACGATGCCACGGCGAGCCTCCTGCTTGGTGCCATCATGGCGCTGTCCATCACTCCTCCAGCGGCTGCCGGTTCCTCCGCCCGGGTTCTTCAGAGAACGCCTGAGGTCTTCTTCAGAGAGCTCTCGCTCTCCCCACGGTGATGTCTTCTGCCGCGAGTCAAGTGGCTACTCAATAACGACGCCATCTCCATGGACCCTTGTCTTGTGGCGAGGTGAAGAGCCGGTGACAGCCCCCCCCCCCCCCCCCCCCCCCGGAAAAACATACATTTATCTGGATGATGAATTGCTGCATGTTTTGGCATCTGACAGCTGGCGGGATGGTGACTTTGCGTGGGACTCTGCTTGTGTTGATGCGCCTGGTGGAGTGTGAGTGTGTGTGTGTGCTGCTGTGTCAAGCATGACCAGTATTGTATGTATTCTCCTGGCGGTGTCAGCTGTCCTACCCCACCGCCATTGCCACCGCCACCGCCACCACCGCCACCACCACCACCACCACCGCTACTTCCACCCAGCTGTGAGCCATTGTCGATAACTGTCTATTTCTGGCGTAAACACTCTCAATTCAACCTCCTCTCTGTTTGATGGAGAATGAAACATGTTTGTATATTAGCAAGGCCATTAGCTTAAACTAACTAATGGCAGCGGTATGGATTGAGAAACAATTGCTTCAGAGATATGATGCAGAGAAAATATGGATTTCATAATGAGCTGTGAAGTCTTCCTGCAGAACAACCAACAAATCATCAGCATAGGGTAGACTTAAATCTCATTTATGTTAATACATCTAGATCTACTTTTTATCAATATTCAAGCTCATGTTTCCCATGTCATTGTGAATTGTCCACTTTTACCCATCACTGAGTAGTGTCACAGAATCGATACCATAAATAAATGACAGGTTCTCCGCGGTATTCAACGTTAGATAAGAGAAAACACCTTATTTCCCAGCAGTCACTTTTCAACTGTATTTCAGATGTCAATATGCCAATATACCGCATAAACAATATGTGTGGAGAAGAAATGTCAAAGTCAAATTCAACATGCCACACAACAAACACAGCTGTGACACAATTTTCAGCAGTATGGTGAATTTAGTGTTTGTAATTTGTCCCCGGGAAGAACCAGCCAACAGTGAGAGAGAGTGTTAGCTCAGCTGTGGTGTCAGCAGATGGCAAGTGAGAGGCAAAGGTGCGCATCGTGTCCTGTGCCTTCTCATGTTTATTCCCGGCATTAACTTAGCATATATCTCCGCGCGGTGTATGGTTGTCTGAAGTTGCATGCCGCCCGACCTCCAGCGAAGCCTTGCAGTACCAGAGCTTACAGTGGCGACGTCGTTCACTGCTAATTTATCAGAACTTTGAGTTTTGGGCAAACAGAGTTTATATTTAGATTTGTTTAGATTTAGAGTTAGAATTTAGATTAGCTTTTTGGGTTTGTATATATATATATATGTATGTATGTGTATGTGTGTATATCAAAAAAAAAAAAAATATATATATATATATATATATATATATATATATATATATATATATATATATATGTATCCAAAGCTTCTGATGTATGTGTTGAGAGTGAGAATGAAGTGACGAAAATTTGAGAACTTTTTTTTTTTTTTTTTTTTTTCCCTCACGTATCCTACAACATGGCTCTGTCAAAGCTGCACTGATTTTTCAATCATGTCGGTCTCTCTATGGGAAATCTAGCTTGAAGAGTCCACCTGGACACTATTAGGCGAGAATCTGCTACTGATTAGAAATTATACCCGGAGTCCTCTGGGAGTCCTAGAGTTTCAAATTACCTCTCAGTACATGGTTCCACACCAAGGAGGATTCCTTCTCCAAAATATGAAGGATGCTTCAAACCAATTTGCATCTACTTTATTGCAGTCCTGGGGGGGGATTACGAGTTAGGAGGGGGGTGTGGGAGGGGGGCGTGGGGGTGGGGTCACCTCCTACCCACATGTTTTAGAAAATTGTTGGCAAGTTTAGTATTTAAAACATTTTCTTTTGTAAATGAGCCAAAATACTGAAATCACCCCGGAACAATGAAATCAGGGCCTCATCAGAATGCATGTTCTAACTTGTGAGTGTATTAACTTTAGAACTACAGTAGGGTGTTGTGATGTGCACGGCCTATCTCAGGGTCTAGTGGAATGGGCTGTGAATAGTCATTTTAAAGCCATTGTATCCAGCATGCGGCTCGAGTTCACCCATAAAAGTGTGTGTATCTATTGGGAGCCTGTGTGGTGCAACAGATTCATCGGCTACATATATTTGCTGTGCCGCAAACGGCTGCCTAAGGTGTAGGAAAGTAACGGCGCCGCTGTATTGTTGTTCAGGAATGCTGGTGAGGGCTGATAAGTAGGCTGGGGATGGAAATCACTAAAATACGAGTGAGGGTATGGTGGGTTGGAAGTGCACAACACAATCACTAATATTCATATTATAAGTGATTCAAAGACATGCACCCCCGAATACTGAAACACAAACACAAACTAACACCAAACCACAATAACGATAACTCAAACCGCAAAGGGTGGGTACAAGATTTCTTGATGAACCGATGAGCAGAACATTGCACAGTGTCACTTCATTTCGTCGAAGCCCTCAAGAGGAAGAGCCACGGTCGCTCAAGTACAATGAGTCATGACACGGGACACGTTTGTTTTTATTCTAATGCATGACATTCATATTGATTGCCATTTTGGATTCACTCTGACTCAGCGGTCTCTTTTGCTGTTCTCTAGTCGGTTTTAAAAACGTCCAGACTGTGGCTTCCGTCATCCTCAGAGTGACAGAGCGTCCAATCAGAGACCAGGGCCGTGTTCCGATATCCGTACTTCATGAGTACACTTAAACGTAGTACACTATTCGTACTCACTAAGTGCTCAGATTTTCAGATGTTAGTGTTGTTCCAAATGGTGCACTTACCGGAAATTACTATCAGCTGCCCGGCCGCGTCACCCACCAAACACACGGGAATCCATTACGCCCAACTGAGGGAACCGAGCGCGGATCAGCCTGGCTCCGCCTCTTCCGCTACGTAGCTAAGATGGCTGCCGTTGTGTACGGATAGTGTACACCGTTGCACACTCAGCGTACTAACCATTTTAAGGGCAACATCCTTTGAGTACACTTCTCTTCGCGGTGATCGTAATCGGAACACCCTACGTACTCAAACTAAGTATACTAAGTACGGGAAGTATGGATATCGGAACACGGCTAAGGAGACTTTTACAACCATTCCCGGTTTGACTTGACGTGTGGTTTTGCATTAGTTTGTGATTTCGTATTGGTGGGGCGTAGTCATGGTTTGTGGCTGAGTTTTGCTCTTCCAGTTCCCACCATATGTTAACATGGCCCGGACTGCCAACATTCATTATGACCACGCTCTCCGATAAATCCCCAGTGAAACGGGAGAATGAAAGATCACGATGAAGGACGATAAGGACTTTTATTGAACCGCTCTGCCAAACCCCCTAACATATGATGAATGCTGCTTTAAAAGGCACGCAGGTATTTAGGGTTATGAGGTAGCAGCGGGGCGGCTGGTCGGTTGAAGTTGACAATACCTTATACAAAAGAAAATCGTTTTTTTTATGTATTTTCCATATGGGGCTGGGGGGTCACACATGCCCCTCAAAAAAAGAAAAAGAAAAAGAGCTGCCATCCCAAGTGCCACCAAATCCCACCATCTGGCAGTTGGTGGGATTTGAGCTTGATGAAAAATCTAAATCAAAACAGAAGGGTTGTGTTTTATCCACACAAAATGCTCCACCATGTTTTTAACTGCACACATTCTCAGCCCCAGCTTGCGGACCCCTTACCGGATGCGATGTTTGTCATACTGCGGACGCAATAGGGACATTTTGTGTCATTATAATAACGCTCGGTATTTCATCTTGGTGTTTTAAGCTGCTGCCCGGGGACTATTTGTAGAGTGCTACGGCGAATCAGCCAAATAATTACACCGCACACACAACCGACACAAAACAGAGGCACGATATTCTGAAGGGTTTCTGCGGCACTTTCAAACTACACGGGAATTAAACCTCGGGCGACCTTTGCGTCGACCTTTGCGCCGGCCGGCGATGCAACAAAAGCGCCCGGCGGGGAGGCGGGGGGGGAGGGGTCACTCGAGGTTAAAGACGTCCTCGGCGCTGAGGATTTTTTTTCCCCTCGCTGCTCGATCCCGTGGATTCCCACATTTCTCTCTTTACCATTTCCGCGAAAAAACCCAAAAGGCAGCCATGTGTGTCCCCCCCCCCCCAGCCCTCCCCACCGCCACACCCTCCTTCTCCGGTGGGTATCGATCCGTGGGGGGGGGGGGGGGGGGGGGGGGGGGGGGGGGGTCTCGGTCTCGGGCGCGAGGGGCCCGTTATTGACTCGGGCGCGGCGGGCGGCGGCGTGTTTCCGCATTAAGGGGGAAAGATGAGCGTGTCTGTCCCGTTATGATGGATTGCTGCGGGGCCGCGGAGGGGGCTAATGGGCCGCTGATGAGGCCGGCGGAGAGAGACTGTAGCGCGGCGAGATTAGCACATTAGCGGGGTTAATCAATGAGGAAATGAAGGCACGCCGCTTCTCCCCTCGCACCCCTGCCCCGCCCCCTCCAACCCCACACACACACACACACCCAGATACACACACACACACACACACACACACACACACACACACACACACACACACACACACACACACACACACAGCCCGCCCCGCCCCGCCCCGGTCAGTCTGAGTCTGGGATCGCGCCCGCCCCGCCTCTGTTTGGGACCGTCGGTCGGTTTTAAAACGTACGTCCCGGTTTTTTTAGCGAAAGGGGGCGGGGCCTGTGATCGCTGTGTGTGTGTTTTTTTTAGCACAGGCGTAATGAGTAACGACCGCGTGTTTCAGCACTGCCCAGGCGTTCGGTGTGGCAGTTCTCAAAGGTCCTCCATATTGCGAATAATTTTGTCAACCCAAGCAAAATATTGGTATTTCTTGGGCGGGGAGATCTGCCGTACATTAATTTGGCTTAAATGTAGCTTGTCGTGATGTAAACACGTGTTTATCCTAATGCATTTAGGGAGCCTGAGTGTGACATGTGCCGTGTGTGTTCTTTGGGGCGACAGATTCTGGGGGGTGACGGCTATTGATGGAGACGTTTTCCGTTCACATTATTCAGCGCACGCTGTGGAAATTACTGTGGGAGAAAATCTTCAGATGGGCTGGATGTAGTCAGATCTTCAACACTCACTATTCTCATGATAGAGGACCACTTGATTTATTATGAGGATGAAACTCTTCACTACGTATATGGAATAGAACAAAATATCAAAATAAGCACAAACACAACGAAGACGTTAGGATTACTGAAGATGCTGAGATGCTCCCTGGTGCCCCTAAAGTACAGCAAGAAAGTCTTTTATCCTATGTTAATCTTAAATCATGTCAATGATTCATGATGATAACAACATGAGTATGTCTTACAAAATCAGGATCTTTGCCACTAGCCCTGCCCCTGCTAGATCTAGTTCTACCATGGATATTGGTGGCAACAACCTCCTCCTATTGGTGAAACTGAAACAATTACATAACTTTCCGTTATACCATTACTTCTTATAATAAGCGCAAGATATGATGAACATAAATGGCTTGATACTACTTCTTATATTTACATTGTATTATGACAATTACACTGATTATACTCATTGGGGAAACATCTCCTGCATGATCTTAAACCCACAATCTGACATGTTTTGTTCATGTTGTGCTTTTCAGAGCTGAACGCGGTTATTCATTTATAACGAGACATGAATGTATTTGTGATTCACAGTCAGACGGACATTTTCACAGCTCTCACTGTTTACGTTTCCCGTTCCCAGCATATTGAGCACTTGTATCCATGAGAGTGGGATGGAGATAGTCTGCAGCTGTTTTTGGCCTCCACGGTATAGTCCCCAGCTTCCTGTGAATGCACACAGTGTATCCTATTTGTATAATGACAGCATTGCCCCCATCCATGATTTCACATTCTAAACAATGTCCAAAGGGTACAAGCTTTTTACAAGCTATATCGTATATAGATTTGTATTGATAGTTGAAGTCCATTGATTGAATGTATAATGATGCATGTACAATTTAATGTACAACAATATGCATGTCATTGTGTATCAATGTGAATTGTGATAAAAGTCTATTGATTACCTATAAAATTAGGATTCACTGTGAGTCCCCCTTCCATTTCAAACGAATCACAGAATTTGCCCTCTAAAATCAATGATCATTCATGTTGAAGTGTTTTAGAATAACAAAGGTGATGCAGTCCTAGGATTTACTGAAGTCCAAATCCATTGGCCAATCAATGTCATATTGACCGCGAATGCAAAGCAAATGGAAGGCGTAAATATTCAACAGATGGCGCGCGAGGATTTGGTTGTGTGAATGAATGAGGAATTAATCAATGGACAATAACCTTGAAAAGGATAATTCCATCCCACACTATCACAGCCCTTATCTAACGTCGATATATCCCTTTAATGCGTTCCCGTCTAAGTGAGCCGGATTCCTTTATTACAAAGTATGCAGACATCCACTCACTCCATCCATCATGTGAAGTATTAATGCTCTCCCTTACGAAATCATTGGCTGCTGAGCATGTGCAGCCGTTATTGGTATGAAGTCATGTGTTCAAGGACCCTGATGAATGCGGAGTGAACAGTATTCCTCGCCCCGGTGGTTATCCCCGTCCCGGTCGTTTGGGATATAAATGCCACGCATTGTTTTCAATGCTTTCTTCAGCCTATCGTGAAAACAAAACCCTGCACTCATGACTTTCAGAACGGGGTAAGCGAGGGGGGGGGGGGGGGGGGGGGGAATAGAGCACTCATTCAGAGGTTAATATTCCATCTAAGATCACATCAGTCGTGTGTCTACAGGAAAATGCCAGCGATTATTTTCCACAAATATTCACCGTGCACTCGTCACATGTGTCGCTGTTATGCTGCTTTTGGCGCATTCTTCATTTTGATTTTTAAAAGAGGATCACACATTCTGTCTCTGGCCTACAAAAAAAGAAGAAAGACGAGAAAGTTGGGCTGTAATGTGCTTTTATTCAACGTCAAATGAACCTCTTCCCGTTTTGAGTCAATGCTTGAAGAGCAACGCGTTGTGGAACTTTTTCTCCCCCACCGCGGCTATGTCTTTCTAACAACCTTGTCTCGCGCCGTGTGTGTGTGTGTGTCTGTGTGTCTCTGTGTGTGTCTGTGTGTGTGTGTCTGTGTGTGTGTGTGTCTGTGTGTCTGTGTGTGTGTGTGTGTGTGTGTGTGTCTCTGTGTGTGTGTGTCTGTGTGTGTGTGTGTGTGTGTGTGTGTCTGTGTGTGTCTCTGTGTGTGTGTGTCTGTGTGTGTGTGTGTGTGTGTGTGTGTCTGTGTGTGTCTCTGTGTGTGTGTGCTTACTGGAGTCTCCATTTATCCCCCGATGATTCTGCTCGCTGCTCTGACTTCCTGTCAGGGTGACCCCTGGGGTGAACTCTGCTGCTCCCTCATTTGCATGTGATCCGGCTGTCAGCTCACTTGTAGTTCACACGGATTCTCTATCCTCCGCTTTCCCTGTCTCTCTCGCTCCCTCTCTCTCTCGCTCCCCTCTCTCTCTCCCTCACTCTCTCCCATACACTCACGCACACGCTCTCTCACACACACACACACACACAAACTTGTTCTATTTATTATTGTTCTGCTTCTGTCTTCTTTCTGTCTCTGTCACAGCTGCAGCCTGGAGTGTCATCACTGGTGCTGTCTGCCTTGCTGATCCTGTGGGCTCTCTCTCTCTCTCTCTCTCTCTCTCTCTCTCTCTCTCTCTCTCTCTCTCTCTCTCTCTCTCTCTCTCTCTGTGTGCTCTCCGTGCGAGAATTGCAGAGCAATCCATCAAACATATGCGGGGAGTTTTGTGAGCACAGTTTTGAACTTTTAATCAATTGTTTCTATTACATATCCTATATAATATATATTTATATGTATATGCCGCACAACAGACAAATGAGATGAGATGTTGGAGATTAATT
>JAXIVH010000010.1:4957197-5008240 GCA_036785325.1 Urophycis tenuis | reverse complement strand
GGAGGTGTGATGGGAGGAGTGGACGTGTGATGGGATGTGGACGTGTGATGGGAGGAGTGGACGTGTGAGGGGAGTGGACGTGTGATGGGAGGAGTGGACGTGTGATGGGGGTGGACGTGTGATGGAGGAGTGGACGTGTGAGGGAGGAGTGGACGTGTGAGGGAGTGGATGTGTGATGGGAGGAGTGGAGGTGTGATGGTAGTGGACTCCTCTGGGTGGAGTGGACTCCTCTGGGAGGAGTGGATGTGTGATGGCAGTGGACTCCTCTGGGAGGAGTGGACGTGGCAGGAGTGATCCTTCGAGGTGAGGGTGACAGACAATAGCTTGACGACAACAGACTTATCCGTTTGGTTTTTGTGTGCGCAAAACATATTGGATCCGTCGGCTCACCAAATAAGGAAGCAGCGCTATGTTAGCGCTGCATGGTGTTTCTACACTCTATCCTATCACTATAGTATTTATTCGAACGCGTTCCTTAGAATTCTACGCGCGTCGCCGCTGCCGTCTCGCGCCGCTCGCAAGTCGTTAATGAACAAGAGGCTGATCCTCCGGGGCGTGTTTTACCAGATCCCCGGGAACCCAACGCAAGCGCTGGGTTGTCGCTTCGAATTCCTCCCTCGTCAGCTGTCAGCGTTTTGTCGGCACGCCCGCCCCATGCCTATGGAACAGCTTGTCTCTCGCGCTGCTCAGTTTCTGCCCTGTGTGACATATAGGGAGCGTCAGGGCTGTCTCTATAGTGGGGAGCCTGCACCTCCCACAGAGACAAACCTAGTGAAGTGATGGAGAAATAACAGCCCTGTATTTCCCCCATGAATGGATGATTGAGTCAAAAGAAAAGGGAGATAAACAAGGCTAGGGGGGGTAGGCAGGAGTGCTGTGCATCCACTGCCCGGTCTATGCAAAGCTACGGGGATGACAGCGGGTTACGGTGATGATGGTGGTGGGGAGGGGCAGAGGGGTGTGGTCCAAAGGCTTCTGACACGCCCCACCTTGCAGCTTGCTCTTGACCCCTCCCCTCCATGTCGCACACACACACAGACAGACACACACACGCACACACTAACACAAACACACACACACACACACGCACACCTAGGTCCACGCCGCTTCCAACGACTTCAGTTACAATAATAACAGTGATATTTAAGGATTGGCAAGAGAACAAAATACAGAACAAAAACAACACTTACACACTGTAGTTATACATAGGGTCAAAAGCCTAACATGTATCCTATCTATTAGGGATTCGGGGCCGACACTGTTTGTATTACAAACCGCCAATCTGTTTCCACTGCAACAACGTCTACAACAATTGGAGGACCCTGATTGTGTTACAAAATATAATTACCTCACTCGCGTGTGTCCTAATGAATGCCAAAACCCGTTGTACGGCCGCTAATTAGGAGGAAACATAATTTTGTGACTGATATAATTAATTAATTCCAAATTTGCGTCAGCTTGTTGTCTCGCTCCGCAACTGTCCAGTGGCTGACGGAGGACGTCTCCACAGCAGCTCGGGGGTTGACTTGGAGATCACGCAGGCTTCTGGAAAGCCGGTTGAGATGGTGAGACAGTTACCGCCCATCTCATTGTTATATGTTGGCGATAGCCTTACGTTTGAGGTTTTCTATAGTTGTGTTTTTATGTTGTTGTGTTGTGTGTGTGTGTGCGTTCACATGTGTGTGTGTGCATGTCGTGTTCATGACATAACAGAACAGGATTTTCTATTCCTTAATGTTTGAGCTATTAGAACAAACTGACTTGGGGGGGGGGGGGGGGGGCGTTTGCCTGTCAACTTTCATTAGTGCCAGTGTTATTCGTTCTACTCCATTAATTTGTGCCACCGCAAACTCTCCACTGCGACTTATTTGTTTATTTGCTATGCTATCGCCCCTAGCTACCTGGGACACCATTGTTAGCTACTGTGAAGGCACTTAAGGCTGTCAATTAGCCTAAGTCACAACACATTTAGGAGCATGTGTATATCTGCTCTGACGGTTATTCATCAGACATAGACGTGAGAGTCAACAGCCCTGATGCAGTCATTTACTCGTCAATTTTAATGACCGTTGGCTGTGTGATGACTTTGCCAGAACGTGGTTTCTAAGAAGCGTTTTTTTGTGGTTGGCAAACTCCAAAGTTACATGAAAATATGAGCCAATATTCAACACATTTCTGTGATAAAAAAAAAACGGATCCGTGCCTTTGTGTCGTTTCGGTTACCTTGGATTGAAAAAACGGGCTTTCTTGATTATGTGTTTTGAATAACTGAACATGATGATTCAGTTGTGATTATTCTGATTGATGTTTGTTTACGTTAAGTAGTCCATTGGTTTGCTACAAAAATATATACAAAAAATAAATATATATATAATTTAATATAATAAAATATGAACATATAATAAGTACTAAAAATACAAATATAAAATATATATATAAATAAAATATAAAAGGGCAAAAAAAAAACCTGAAAAAAATACAAATCACAAATCAATGGAAAAAAAAAAGTATCTTATCAGATGATAACTCTGGATGTAAGAGAAGAATTAGATGCTGCATCAAACCTGTCACACTGTGACACAACAGGGGGTAGGGGGAGGGGGGTTGCCCAGGGGAGGGGCAATCAGGGGGGATCGGTGGCAGCAGAAGTCCAGCCCTCCATCGGGAGGTCTCCATGGGGGGTCAGTGCAGGGCGTGGAGGCCCCCCCGGGGGGTCCAGGCACTGCTCCCCAGGAGGAGAGGCGCTGATAACATGGCAGTAGCTCTCATGGAGCCAGGGTTTAATAAGGAGGCCACACAGATAGCAGCCCCGCTGATAGGGACAGTGTGGCACTGGCTGCACCGCTGATAAGAACGAAGGACATGCCCTCTCTCCCCGAAAAAACAGCCCAATAATAATTTTAGTTGCTGTTTTTTTTTTTTTTTTTTTCTTTTTTGCTTGGTCTGTAGGCTACTGTTCCTTTCTCTCTCTCTCTCTCTCTCTCTCTCTCTCTCTCTCTCTCTCTCTCTCTCTCTCTCTCTCTCTCTCTCTCTCTCTCTCTCTCTCTATCTATCTATCTATCTATCTATCTATCTCTCTCTCTCTCTCTCTCTCTCCCCTCTCTCTCTCTCTCTCTCTCTCTCTCTCTCTCTCTCTCTCCACACACACGCATCGTATTCACATCGGGGTCAGAATGAAGGGTGGCTTGGGGCGGTTTGCACCCCCCCCCCCCCCCCCCCTCCTCCGCGCCCAAAAGTAAAATCCTAATTGCCCTCAAAATTGGGATGACGGGAGCCTTGCCCCCATAAAGTTAAGAGTTGACTTCTGTATTGTGCTCTGTGTTGGCCAAGCGGTCCGCGTTTCCTTAAAAGAAAAAAAAAAATATATATATATATATGCACCGCAAAACCTGGGGTGACACAGGGCCAAAAGAAAAAGCCCTGGTTAATAAAAGTGAACTTCCCACCCTGAGCTACCTGAGGAAGGAACAGAAAGGAACACAAGTGGACCGGCACCAGGAGGGCTTTAAACTTTAAACCGCGCTACGCCCCGTTTAGGCGACATTACGTGAAGCACAGCAGCCCCAAATGCTGCATATGTAAAAGCCCCCCCCCCAAGGACAAAGTGTATTAGGCAGAACTCAATTTGGCAGGAAACACATTTGTTCTGTGATCTTCCCTGTTTAGCATGCGTGTCACTCACGCCGTCCCACCTACTAAGCTATGCGCCCACTGTTGAAGCTAACCCGGGCTGCCAGGCGCCTCGTTAGCTCGCTATTCACGAGTGAATTACGGCTGGTACCACCAAAAAAAAAAAGCGCATCCCGGGCCATTCGCAAAGAGGTGACTCACAGGAAAAGGAAGTGAGGGTTCCGCGCCCACGCTGGATAAAAAGACACAAACCCCGCCCCCCACATCCGCAAGAGATTAAAAAAAAATGAGCGATGGCGTGCCCACAAAGTGCGCATGCCAACTGCCAAACGAAGGTGACGGCGAGGCCTGAGGTCCGCGGGACCCACCGCCATCCCAGACAGGCCTCGCCAGATGGAAGTCTTTTTTGCCGGAAGAACAAAGAGATCAAACCGTGATGGCGCCGACACGATGTGTGTAACTGTGCGCTTCTGTCTGTCCTGGCAATTGCGAGACGCAGCGTGAGACGAAACTAATTAAAGGCTGCCTGTCTTTAATTAGCGCTCAAACAGGCGCGGAAATGGTTGGGATCCGGGCTGGGCTGTGATGCGGTGTGTCGTAGCGTGGGGTGTGTCGCTCCGGGGGTCGGCCCTCGACCGCAGGGCGTCCTGGGATGACTGGTGGAGTTGTAGTTCGCCAGACCAGTCTCGGGACCACTTTCACGTGGTCTTGGTCTTGTCCCGGACTCGGCTGTATTTGGTCTCGGTCATAGAGGTCTCGAGGTGGTTTGAGCATAAAGCTGTGAGCTTATGCTCATCACAAAACCGTATATATGACACAGGACTCGTACACTACGCGCCAAATATGTTACATCGTATATATTTTCCTAACGACCGCACCATTGTTCACGTATTGGTGTAACTTAAACAATAGTCAGTTTTTTTTTTTTTCTGGCCTCGACTTGGTCTCGGTCTTGGTCTTGACTTGGTCGGTCTTGGTCTTGGTCTTGTCTTGGTCTCAGTACCCTCTGGTCTTGGTAGTGTCTTGGTCTCGATACCCTCTGGTCTTGGTAGTGTCTTGGTCTCGATACCCTCTGGTCTTGGTCTTGGCCTTGGTCTTGTCTTGGTCTCGACACCCTCTGGTCTTGGTAGTGTCTTGGTCTCGATACCCTCTGGTCTTGGTAGTGTCTTGGTCTCGATACCCTCTGGTCTTGGTCTTGGCCTTGGTCTTGTCTTGGTCTCGACACCCTCTGGTCTTGGTAGTGTCTTGGTTGGTTGGTTGGTCTTGGTCTCGGTTTAGGCGGTCTTGACTCCAACTCTAAATTGACTGGTGGTCGGATGTAGTGGCACCCTGCTACGTTTCAGCCATCCTGTCTGCAGCTGATGGTGGGTGCACAGAAATATCACTATAATAATAATAGCAGTCCAACATACTTCTTTTGCAGTTGTTTTGACAGCCTGCACACAGTAGTGTCAGCGTTGGCCAAGAGTGCCCATAAGGTACAATCGTGGTCGACTGCCAGATCTTCACCTCACGGCAAATCCATGTATTTTTTCATTTTACACTTTTTTTGTCATTTTTTTTATCTTAAGCTCATATCCCTTCTGTTGAGAACCTCTTCATATTTGAAATGCAAAGCTCTGTTTCCTAATCTTTTTGGCCGTGGAACGCACCTTTGAGTGTAAACAATAATCCACCCACGAGTTGAAGGCTTTGCTGACGGCAACAGCGGGTTTAAAGTAAACCCGAGTTGCAGCATTTGTTTACCATAGCTAGCATAGAGTTCACCCATTAGCTTGACTGCAGCAATAGCGCATATACACCTTATGAGCCGTCCTTTCCGTGATTATGAATGGTGAGAAAAAAACTACTACTGGTTAGGGCTTCGGATTTGTAACCGGAGGGTGGCCGGTTCGAACCCCGACCAGTGCGCACGGCTGAAGTGCCCTTGAGCAAAGCACCTAACCCCTCACTGCTCCCCGAGCGCCGCTGTTGCAGGCAGCTCACTGCATCGGGTTTAAGTGTGTGCTTCACCTCACTGTGTGCTTCACCATCACTGTGTTCTGAGTGTGTCACTAATTCACAATTGGGTTAAATGCAGAAGACCAAATTTCCCTCACAGGATCAAATGAGTAATTCTTCTTCTTCTTCAAGGATGAGGTCATTCTTTGCGGATAATTGCTTCTCGTCTGATGTTGAAATTTGATTGATTTGACACTTTGTGGAGCACATCATGGCGAATTGACCAGGTAAATTGAATTGACAGATTTGACGAAAAAAAATGAAATAAATAAATATATACATACAGTATATATGTTAGAACACTGCATATGTATGAACTCAACTTGGCAAAGATCGCCTGGACAATAGCAAGCTTATGGTACAATTCACCGGAACTGGTGACTGTAAAGTGGGGACATCACAAATCCAACCCAGGAGGTAGCTTTGAATCGAACACGCTGGCCACTTGGTTATCCAATCCCATGGCTGTGTTTTTAAAGGGGACATGCATCAGTAGCAGGTTCTTGCTGAGCGTTCCCTGCGGTACTGCGCGGTGCTCTTTAAGGGGCAAATCAATCATGGATACAACAGAGATGAATAATGTAACACGGAGAACAGTTTTGCAGGACCAGTTGCATGCGCTCCATAATTGGCTCTCACAACAACTGGGTTTGGGGATAACAGTCACGCAATGAGCAACATTTGTGATAGTGGTTCTCTGAATGGCATTTACCATTCGGATCTTTTTGTGTTTTCCAAGTCTGACGTTATCGACAGCCACTGCATAAAAAAAACCCATTAAAAAAAACAATAGCTATATATATATTCTTTGCTTGGCTCTTCATGCCTCAAGCACTGGGCACAAGACCTATACATTTTAGACATCCCTGTCTGGTGAAAGGCGCCTCTAGCTGACCCTACCCAAGCCTTCCATCATCCCACACAGCATCACTGTTCAGCTTGACTCCTCATTATACCTACAAGGTCTTCTAAAAAGCTTACATTCGCTGGCCATGTTTCATCTGACGCCTGTTCCCACACACGCTTGCACTCAACTACTGCTGCAAGGATTTTTTCGACACGAGACCTCTCCTGCACTGAACTCATTCGCAGTCCTTTCTCTGGTCATGTGTGTTACCTTGAGCCACCTCCGTGGTAAAGCCTCTGCGAGAGACCCATCTATTGGGGGGGGGGGGTAAACACACCTGGCTTTCGGGTGTGATCAAATTGGAACGCCTCACATCCTCCGTCCTCGTAATGTTATCTTAACGTCTTCCGATCGCTCGCTCGCTTTTCCTTCACGTTCTTTTAAACTTAATTCTTCTTCTTTATTCTTCTTCTTCGTTTCTTTTCCTCTAGTGCTCTCTCTCTCTCTCTCTCTCTCGCTCGCTCTCTCTCTCTCTCTCTCTCCTTCTTCTCGTGCGTGTGTCACCTTCACCAGCCACGTCTCCATCATCATCACCACTGCCGCCACCACCACCACCACCGCCACCACCCCCCCCTCCTCCATCACCTCCCCCACCACCTCCTTTTTACGGCTGGGCGCTGCTATTCCGCTTGGCTGAAGAGGCCCTCGGCTCCTCTTGGTAATATTTCATTCATCAGAACAATTAAAGCGGAACATTGGTTTTTCAGGGCGATAATTACAGTTTGATGAGTGAACCTGAACGCCACCAGGACAAGACAGCTTGATTGCTCCCATCGGTGGCTCCCCTGTGCTATTCCAGGGGTTATTATCCATTGTCTTTTCAAGCAAATATTGGACGAAAACAGCCATGAAATGGAGAGAGGTGACAGAGAGCGAGACGAAGAGAGAGAGAGAGAGAGAGAGAGAGAGAGAGAGAGGAGAGAGAGGGAGAGAGAGAGAGAGACGCAGGTGAAATCGAGAGAGTCCACGTGGGAGAGATTGCTGGGAACAAGTGGCTTGTAATGGAAGCTCATTTATTGAATGGTGATACACCACATTAACTCTATGTCCTGGCGTGGCAATGTGTAAACTAGCCGGCTTCTTTCTGTTGTTGGCTGTTTAGCAACAGCGATTCAATCTGTTTGTGTGCTGTATTCCCTCCACATAGAGGGATGGTTGGTGGGTGGTTCGCAATTCTGGGAAATATGGAAATGTCATCCAAGCTCAAGAAATGATGCTTGTGTGTTTTATCAGATGTCCATCACAAGCTAACTTTACTTTGATTTTTTTTTCCTTTGAATGGCAGCCAACCAATCAATGATGTCTTACTTCCTCAAAGTAAGGACACAAATGGAAGAGACTTTTGACTTGACCTCACCGAAAGGGTGTGTGTGTGTGTGTGTGTGTGTGTGTGTTTGTGTGTGTGTGTGTGTGTGTGTGTGTGTGTGTGTGTGTGTGTGTGTGCGTGTGTGTGTGTTTGTGTGTGTGTGTGTGTGTGTGTGTGTGTGTGTGTGTGTGTATGTATGACTGTGCATGAAATAATATGTTCCTGGAACAAGGAAAATTGTATAGGTATCAACCCGGGGTAATTCCTGTGAGAATTAAACGTTGGATCGGGGATTTTTTTTTATTCCAAAATGTACCAACTTCTAAGTTGTCAGTTATGGTTTCAGTGGGTGCCTTGTGTTTTTTGTCATGGATGTAGATTTTGGGGACTTTTCCCCATTCGTAATCAGAATGTAATATATCATGTACATAGACTAAATATACTGACAATAGGACATACTTGAGACAACACATGAGACAACATAGTTTGTTGTCTCACCCCATCCAAGACAACAAACTCCTCAGTGATTCTGATCCTCTGATAAATCTGATAACGCGCCAACACACATCTCCCGGGACCCTGGACCACCCTACAATCATATGGGCTCAACAACCTTGTTTCGGGCGGGCAATTGAGAGAGAGAGAGAGAGAGAGAGAGAGAGAGAGAGAGAGAGAGAGAGTGATCGATAACAGGGTGGTAATCGATCAGCCAACGCCAGGTGGTAATCTGAAAAACGTGCCCCCTCCCCCCCTCAGTGTGTTGGCCCCGCCTCCCGTGTGTTGGCCACCCCCCCCCGGCATGTTGAACTCAAACCCTCCCCCCCCCCCCCTTGGTCGGCCCGCGGTCCGTTCCTCCTATTATTTTTCCAGCAGAAGAAGTCAAGTTCCACAGAGTCACCGGCGCCGACATCCGAACGGTAATCCTTCCCCAATCCGCTCCATTTGCTGAACGATTAAGTGCAGGGAGGAGGCCACAAAATCTGATGCTAATTTGAAGCTTTAATGAGGCTGGTAATTAGAGCTAAATGTTAATGGATATCAGGCATTGGGCGCCGACCGCTCAAACAGAGATGTTCCCGTGAATGCGGCGGGACAGGACTCCGTTGGCGGTTGTCAGTGATGCTGAACTGTGGAGGAAAACATGTCAGATGAGATGTGCGCCCACCCCCCCACCCCCACCATGAAGATGGATAGTCACATTTGAGCAAATAGGGATCAGATATAAATATACACTTATTTTGTCAAAACCTGCGAAAACCTGCCCCCCCAAACTAGTTTGTCGCAAACTTTAGCTAATAATCTAATAATAATAATCTAATAATCTAATCTAATAAAATAATAAGATAATAATGTGGTAGCTCAGTGGGTAGAGCGGGTGGACAGAGCGGGTCGTCCACTCACCGTAGGGTCGGCGGTTCGATCCCCTTGATCCCCCCTTCCTCCTCCAACTGTCCACATGTCGAACCCCACAAATGTACTGACTGTAAGTCACTTTGGACATTAAAAAAAAACGTCTGCTAAATGCCCCCCTTTACCCTTTTTACTTAGCGATCCAGGCCGTGAACGCCAGGCCTCAAATAACACGCGTGTATTTATTCATACGGACACAATCGCGTCGCTCGACCTCGACTGAACCTCGCCGATGAAGGAGGTCGACTGAGGCAGACCTGAGCGGCTCGAGGTTCGGGAGAAGAAGTTGGATTTGCGCAGAATCGCCCTCAGATAAAGCGCTCATACATTGTCCATGCAAAGCGTTTCAAATGCGTACGTTTCGGGCGATGACGTGAAAATCAATGGGAGGGCAGCGTTTGAACACGGAGGGAGAGGAGTGTGAAGAGAAGAGACAGGGAGGAAGAGTGTGTGTGTGTGGGGGGGGGTTAGAAGGAAAGGAAAGTGCTGTGGGGGGATGTGAGAGGAAAAAAGACATGAAAATAAAAAAGAGATGGAGCTGGAGTGTGCGTAATGTGTAGTGTGCACGTGTGTGTGTGTGTGTGTGTGTGTGTGTGTGTGTGTGTGTGTGTGTGTGTCTGTGTGTCTGTGTGTCAGTGTGTGTGTGTGTGTGTGTGTCTGGGACACAGAGAGCGAGAGAGCGAAAGAGAACGAGAGAGAGAGAGAGCGAGCAAGCGAGAGAGAGAGAGAGAGAGAGGGTGGGGAGAGAGAGCGAGAGAGAGCGAGAGAGAGAGAGAGAGAGAGCGAGCGGGAACAGCGTTCCCTGTAGCAGTCTGTCTGCTCAGTGTTCACGGTGGCTGAGCAGAGTGCAAGGCGCAGGCGCCCCGCTGGGAACACTTGGCACGCGATGGGCTCGGAAGCCGGGCCGCCTCACAGCCCAGCCCAAACACACAAGCACTGGCGATCAAAACAACGCAAAACAAGCATCGGTCTAACACGCGATCGCCACAACACATGGGAGGAGGAGGAGACCCCCGCCGCCGCTGGAACCCATGAGCAAGGGCAGCAGTAGCCCGGGCGCGTGCTGCCTGCCTGCCTGCCTGGATGGATGGATGGATGGATGCTGCAGAGCGTGGATCTCCAGGCCCCGGCTGCAGCTCACTTTCGTTTGCTTTAGTTTGAGTCGGGGTGTGCAGGACAAAATGTTATTAGTGGCGTGTTGACGTATAGTTGTAAAAAAAATAAATAAAAAAAAAGAGTGCTCCTTAGCAATTCATTTGTGTATTTTTTTTTTTTTATTGAGAGGCAATTAGCTCTGGGAGGTCTTTTAAAGAATTGCGTGTCTTTTTCGGGGCAGATGTCGAAAATTAATGACTGAATTCAAATTGGGTCAGAATATATTTGAATAAACCTACATTTTTTAATTAAACAGAGAGATCTTGCGTGAAATGTCAATGCGATGGGGCCTTATTTTTATGCACTAATGTGAGTGCATATTCATACATATCATACAACGCAGCCAACATTACAAAGTCAATTAAAAATTAAGCCAAATCAGAAATGTGTTTGTGGGGTATAGGTGGTGGCGGTGGGGGGGTGGGTGGTGGTGGTGGTGGGGGGTGGCGCTGGTACAGGAGCCACTGTTTATCTGCAGTCGTTGCAGACGGGCTCCTCTAAGGACACCTCAATATACCACCGGTGGGGTCTCACTAGGAAGCGGGTCCAAGGTCCCCCCCCCCCCGGGGAACACAGACACAACAAGGGCTATTTATTGCTCTCGCTGGCAGGAATGTGTTGACTAAAGAGGGATGCTATTTCAGGGCTGACTTCACAGCCTGCAGGCTGCAGGGGCTGGGATGGCAACACCCCCCCCCCCCCCCCCCCACCTGAATGAAGAATGCCAGGCAGCGGCGTGCAGGAACTTTGGAATGCCTTGATTGAGATGCATGACATGTTTCATCAGCGGCTGTTCAGGCATTAGCGACGCGGCTGTGCTGACCGGACGTTGTTATTGTCGTGAGGAATCGTGAGACCACCCCCCCCCCCCCTCCCCCCCTCCTGTAAGCCCCCCCCCCCGTGTTGCAATCATGGACGGTGTTGATGCATTGCCGTTGCATCACTGTTTTGCATAATGCGTTTCAGAAAACACGTTTTTCAGAAAGTTTGGCGGAGGGTACGGCTAAGAGTTCGACTCCGATCGAATTGTGGTGCTTGTGTGAAAAAAAAAGGTTACGTTGATTAATGGAACATTAAATAATGCAGAAATGGAAATGGTTCACACAGCTATTGGTGAAAACCAACCGAGAGCAACCGATCATATTCCAAATGAGTCATGACAATGGTGACAAAGTAACCCATTCATTAATTTCCACCAAACAGCACATGCACCTGGATAGAAACTAGAAAATGCAGTAGCGCAAATTAACAATTGTACCTTTAGTTTTTAAAAAAAGACCCAAACAACACTGTGCCGTGGGAAAATCCAGGGCCACTCATCCAACATGTAAAGACGAATAAAAGACTTACTCCTTAATCCAATTAAACAGGTTGTCAGGTACCAAGATCCAAGCCAAGAGACCTTCATTAGTCCCCCATTTTTTGGATCCGATTCTCTGCGGTTTGACTTCTATATAATTAGACAGGTGTAGCCATTTTTGATTGCTTTCCTTCACATTAATTACCTGTGGTTAATCAGTGAAGAAGAACACTAATGTGGAGGGCTCAGCTCGTTTCCCTGAGAATGTGTCACGTTGCTCAGTGAAATGTTACCCAACTTTTGACAGGAGCTAACAAAGACAAATCAGAAGGGACACTGACTTCACTAAAGCGAACGCTCCTATGCTAATTCAAAAGTCCCTTATAACAAACAAACATTATTTATTTTTTTTATATTGCATAGACATGGTGATGCGGGTTAAAAAGTTGAGACAAAGTAATTTCGATTTCAAAATGCTTTTTTGTTGAACTTTGTTGAACCCATTTTACAACGACGACGATGTCGCGAATGCCTGTGACTCACCGTCTCTCTCTGGGCATGTGCGAAACACAAACTAAATAAAACCACTCACAACTCTCCCCTTTTGAAAGTGGCCCTCACAAACGCTACATCTCCCCATAGATCTCAGCCATTGAGCTACTCTTCCTGGTTTGTCGAAAGATAAGTTGAAGGGATTCCTGGTTCCTTATCATGCTACTGCAGTGGTCCAGCCTTTTTCAAACCAATATCTTCAAGGTCTGAGTATTAATATTACCTCCACCATCCTCCATTGTTTCCACGTCAGTCCATCCTTCACAGTTAATGGTCCCTAGGGGTATTCAGAGGGGCATCAATTAAAACTAGTGGAGCCTGATATTGTTTTATGACATGTTTACATTTTAAAGCTTGATTTAATTACCTCTGGCACTGAAAGCTTCCGCAGCTGCCCTCCCTTATTCGCTCACCCATAGATCACTTTTGGACTTAAAAAATAAGGGTATGAGAGAGACAGAGAGGGAAAAAAAGGTACTAAGATTGCCTCAGAAGACCAGCCTGCCGCAGAACGGTCAATCTTATCGTCTGTCGTCTAGCTTTTGCATTTAAATTGAACGCCACATTTCTGAGTTTGTTTGGTTCGGAGAATTACCCTGCGGTACTTTCCATGCGTCTTTGGGTATCCTACGCCGCACACCACAACTATAACGCCATTTTGTTCTTTACATTCACAACAATCTATTGTAACGCCATTCATAAAGATTGCATTGTGGGTGATTGCATTGCGGATGGTTCAGATAAATCACACGATGAAGTCAGATGTTATGTGAAGATGTGGCAGCTTTGAAATAAGTTGTTGCAGTTAGATGAATGCTGTTATAGTTACAGATGTATTTGTGTTGCTGAAGCAAGGGTCAAGCCTTCACACCTCTAACCACACTAATTAATGTCTATCATTATTTATAATGTGTTTCATTTAGTCCATCAAACATGATTCTTGGTTGCATGACTTGGACGATGCAACGATAGCTCACATCGTAAGCAGGTAATGAAACTAGAGAACGGGAAAAGAAAAAGATGCACAACTACACCTGTGACAACAAATATGTAATCACAAATACTGAAATATTTAATCTTATAATGTTTGGATTATAAATAATGGATTTCCACATGATTAAGATCTGCATCCTTAGGTAGGCCTCGCTGAAGTACCTCAGCAGACACAGCCAGTGTTTGTGTATCTGTGTACATGGGAGCGTGTCTTTGAGTGAGTGAGTGTGTGTGTGTGTGTGTGTGTGTGTGTGTGTGTGTGTGTGTGTGTGTGTGTGTGTGTGTGTGTGTGTGTGTGTGTGTTGTGTGTGTGTGTGTGTGTGTGTGTGTGTGTGTGTGTGTGTGTGTGGCGGGAGGGATGGGGGGTTGGGGTAGAGAGAGAGAGAGAGAGAGAGAGAGAGAGAGAGAGAGAGAGAGAGAGAGAGAGAGAGAGAGAGAGAGAGAGAGAGAGAGAGAGAGAGATGAGAGAGAGAGAGAGATGAGAGAGAGAGAGAGAGAGAGAGAGAGAGAGAGAGAGAGATGCCAGGAGTGCTGTCCAAAGTGCTGAGGTTTAGTTGGTGCAGTGCATTTCAGCCAGTGCTTTTAGAACCCACAACACACACAGACTCACCCCCAGCCCCCCCACCCTCCCCCCCTCACCCCCGTTAGTAACCAGCCCCTATGCAACGGCGGTGTACTGACCCAAAGCAGGAGCGTCAAGGTCATTCAAAGATGTTCCCACTCGTTTCAAGATTGATCCAGCAGCAGCGTTCTGACCTCCATGGCAACATAAGAATGCATGAGAAGGTTGTGCAAGGTCACATGTGCTAATTTGTGTGCAGCCATCGTCAAGGGTTCAAGAATGGTTTGACTCATTTCATGTTCCATGATAAGGCATGAGATGCACCTGTACTAGTTAATAGTACTTGTGATTTATATTTTTTTCAAGTGAACCCCAACGTCCATCCACGTCCATCCACAACAATTCCATCAACATCAACAATGAATGAATGAATGAATGAATTGCGCATGCATCAGTTGCATATGCATACAACAGCACTTCTTGGCGCGCGCGGTACGTGTCCATATGTCTGGGGTATTGCTAATAATACGGCTGGACACCTTTCCGGCGCGGACTGAACCGTCAGCATTTCATATTGTCCGCAGCCGGCTTAGCGATGAAGAGGGGGGGGGGGGTTAGTGTGGAGTCCATAATTATAGAGGATAGCTGGGAGTAGCCAGAGGGCGTCCTCGCTGCACGGGTCCATATAAGATCATCAGTAAAAGAACCTCCCACACATAACCTTGACGATTTGCGCTTCCTGCACTCCAAACAAAATGCGGGCTTGAAATACACTCTGCTGCCCTTCTGCTTGTTCTCTGCAACGGCAGCCTGAACATCCGGCCAGGGCAGGTCCACGCGCGTGGAGGTCAACATGTGAACGTCTGCGTGTGGGGGTGTGTGTGTGTGTGTGTGTGTCTTTGGGGCTTTGGGTGTGCAGGTCAGATAGAAGTCTCGGTGTGAACGTGTGTCTGTGGTGGTGTGTCTCTGTGTGTGTATGTGTGTGTGTGTTGTCTACCATTGTGAGTTCCTTCTATGCTTTTTCGCTGTCACTTAACCAGTGCCTCTAGTTGTACGTTAATTAGTGCACAGCGTATTTTGTCAAAAGCAGGTCTGGAGAAACAAGACACATGCAGTGTGTGTAGTACGACTTGTAGTCTGTCACTCAAGGTGCGACTCTAGATTATAACTTGTGGTACCGTCGTTCTAAAACATAACCTTTCCTCCGACAAAAAAAAAATATATATTAGCCTACAATGCACTGGAAATGACTAATTGCTAGAGAGGAAAGGAAGTGAAATCCTGAAGTGAGGTGCAACAAACACAAGAACCAACACATGAAGGGAGCGCTCCGGGGCTCCATTACACCCAACACCACTATTTCCCGTGGAAAACGGTTCCGTCTGGGTGTCGGGGAACATTTCCGTGTTATTTCTGACAACAATATATAAAGTTGTTAAACGGGGGGGGGGGGGGGGGGGGAAGGTCTGTTACTTCCAGCCCGAAAACGCTCTCCCAGTGGAGTGGAGCTTTTCCATTGGCTGCGGGGCGCTGTGCGAGCGAGTGTGACGTGGCTTTTTGACAGCGTTTGACAAAGGCCCCTCACACTTCTTCGCTCCTGCGGAGGCGGCTTTTTTTTTTCCCCCTCCAAAACCCTTAAGACTGTCACGACTGCTCTGATCACATTTATAATAATAATAATAATACATTTTATTTGTTAAGCGCCTTTCGAGACCTCAAGGTCGCTTTACATAACACATTTAAAATATATACATATATAAAATCAACAATAACAACAATAACAAACAATGAAAAACATTTAAAAATACAAGTAAAAAAAAAAAAAAAGTAAAAAATAAATACATTGTTATTAGGTCGGAGGTCACCTGCTAAAACCGGGGCTGTCCGTACTCGTGAGACTATAGACAACGTACCGAGATGCTGGCGAATGGATGGATGGATGGATGAAGAGGTGGAAGATGGATATGTTGGTAGTGGACGACAACCTCCGCACCTTAGTATTGAGGTGATATTGAGTGGGGCACGGTTGGGAAAAGCAGACAGGTCGTAGAGAAACAGAAAGACCCGCAAGGCATTAACGGCATCTGTATGTTCAGGTGTGTGTGTGTGTGTGTGTGTGTGTGTGTGTGTGTGTCGATAGGGTTGCAGGGGGGGGGGGAAGGGGGGGTGGGGGGGTCAAAGGGGATACCATGTATTAAGTCAAGGGGATAATGGTGTGTCAGAGTGAAGGGGATACCATGTATTAAGTCAAGGGGATAATGGTGTGTCAGAGTGAGTGCAAGCTGTGAAAATGTGAAAATGTCTTAGGTGGCCTCTCTCTGACCCATGTAGTTGAAAAAATTAAATTGGTGACAAGTCAATAGAGAGATGGTTTCAATTTACGTCTATGTGGAGCCACATTGATTCGTGTTTGAAAATCGGGACGGGGCCAAGGCTCGCAGACACCAGAGGGAGGTTCTCCTGCGCCCCCGTCTCCACTCCCACTGCATCCAAGGGACGTCTATTAGCAACGTGAAGAAAGTATCGCCACCATTATGTCTTGTATATTCAAATCAGGCCGCCGCAGGGTCAAATGTCTGAGGCCGAGCCCCCCTCCCGGTGAGCAGACGGGTGATTTCGGATTGCAGATGTTTGCCAACGCTGTCGCCGAACTGCTGGGGGGGGGGAGGGCTGCATGAGGAGTGGAGGATCTCGCAGGGTTATAAGGTTTTTTTTTTTAATAGATCCTGTGGACTCGGGACAAAGTGTTCTTTTCTCATGAAAATGGACCAAAACAGTTGTGTGTTCATAATAAAAGCGTTGATCACAAATGCAAGGTCAGTGAAACATGCCGTTAACGAAAGCTTCCCATTATTGATACTGCGGTGTTGTGCAAGAGGAGCCAACAATGCACTCTTAATCTGGAGAGATTTAGAGATATCTACACTGCTTAACATGTGGAGCAACGGACGGCAATGCAAATGCAAATGGTTGAGCCCAGCGGACAGCCGCGGCTCAGTGGAAGCCTCGGCGTGGACATGGACGCTGGTGTAACTGATCGTGAGCGCGGGAGGAGAGGAGAGAGAGGTAACAGGGAAATGGCTTGCCCCTGTGTTAAAGTGATGACAGTGCAACAAGACCCAGTGCAAATACCACCTGACTCCAAAACACACTCAAAACAATGCCGGAATGTGTGCTTAGCCAAAAGCCACCCGATATGGAAAATTCTGTTCCGCATTCATCCCGCAACATCTCTGCTTGTGACTGTGTTGTGCTATTGGAAAAAGGGACCGCAGTGAAGCAAGCTAAAAGCATCTATGGCTTGAACAGGCATCTGCATGCCATGCCGGCACGCTGCAGGCTGGGCCCTGGGGACTTCATATTCACTTTCAGACCCCATGTGGATGGTGGCTCACTACACAGTGGGATCAGGGCCACTCAATCCCAAAGGTTGATGAAGCAGAAAGAGAGACATTTGAAGTATATTTTAAACCAAACATTACACACACAAGCGCGCACGCACACACACACACACACACACACACACACACACACACACACACACACACACACACACACACACACACACACACACGCAGATGTACACAATCAGGCCGACACAGTTTTTTGTAGAGATACACAAAGAAAGTCTACATCAATGTCAATATCTTTCCACGCTGCTAATTATTAGGATGTGAAGCGGTTATAACATATATGTATATATCCAATAAATGAGCTTGTGTTGGATAATACGTAAATAAATACATTTCAGAACTGAGAGTAGGAATAGGGAGTATCTGAAGCAAACACACACCAGTGAACAAAAAAGAAATGCCTTTATACAGACACACAAGGAAACTGGCACACACACACAAACACACACACACACACACACACACACACACACACACACACACACACACACACACACACACACACACACACACAAACCCTTGCACACTAATGGGAGGCTGCAAAAGATACAGAAATGATATAAAATGAATGGGAGAGAGACAACAGGGCAAAGTAAACAGAACAGCAAATGCAGCAAAGTACTTGGGCTGAAGACATCATTGATTACTCAAAGGAATAAAGAACGAGAGAACATAAGAAAATTAGAATGACCTCTTGAAAGAACAAACAAATGATGAAAGAAGAAAATAAAAAAGAAACAAACAATTTAAACAAATGTTGGATGAGCAACATTTTAGGATTTGTGTAGAAATGTGGGCTTTGGGGGCTCAATTATCAAATGTTTACCTGGAGATGTTGGAATTAAAGCCAAGTGTAAAACAGTAGTCATTTTGACAAGAACATTTCTACTGGAAGGGAAAGGAAATTCTAGAGATTAGATATTGTAGAACTGTCCTAAATGAATAATATAGGGATGTGAATTAAGTAGACTCCATGGTAACTGAATTATCTTTGTTTCAGTTTTTGTGAACAAGTGTGTGTGTGTGTGTGTGTGTGTGTGTGTGTATCTGGGGTGCGCGTGTTTATGTGTGTGTGTGTGCTTGTGTGTGTGTGGGTGTGTGTGTGGGGTGTGTGTGTGCGCGCGCGTGCATGTCTGTGCTTGTCTTGACGGCACGTTTGTCATACTCCAGAGATGTAGCGTTCACCTTGGTCAGGATCAGCGAGGTTAATAGCGACCATATCATCTGGTGTCTTGAAAACCATTTAACTGTATAATTGATGATGCAATTACTGTCCGGATAGGGCAAAGTGCATTCCCTCTAAGAGTTGAGCTTGGCAAGCGATGCATTTTGTCAAACACGTCCATCTCTCTCATTTGTCCAGCCTGCCACCTCCTTTTACAGAGGAAACCACTGTCTCCAAAATTATTTTAGTCCTGGTGAAAAAAAGGGTATATTTCTGTCAAGGAAATTAGAGCAACATGTGTGTACAGTGAGACCATTAACGGAAATATAAGGATGCATGAACAACACAACAATCAACAATCCACTGAAATAGTGGGACTGTAGTTGTAGGATGAGTTTTGCTCGCAGTCCCTGTTCATGAAAGAGACAGGACCCTTGTGTCCCTTGTTTTAACTCTCTCAGTGATGTACCCAAGGCCAAGGAGGCCAGGTTATTAAGCTCTGTCCTGAAATTAGACACGGTGCTTTTGGTTAGTTGTTTGCAGTCACATGACACACAGACACGCCTGAGCTTCAGATGCTGGGAAGGAAGTGCAATGAAGGACTCTGCAATGTTAAAAATCTATTGAAGATTTATCGCATGATATGAAATTGTTAAAGGTGAAATGTGTAACATTGACAACAGGTGTTTAAAAATGGGTACTGCTGTCCAAATTCAATTCAAATTCAATTTTGAGAGAGAGAAGTTAAGGATCACCGAGCGAACACGAGGACAAGACTAGCCGAGTGCAATCGACGACAAATCCTTCACTGTAAGTTGATCAGCTAATGTATACAATTGTCAATGTATACATTGTTTGCAAATTAGGAACCATCTCATTGGCATGGCCTCTAAGCTGTCTCCATCTTTTAAATGCAACTCCAAAATGTACCCATGTTCGGGGAGAGTGTGAGGTTCTTTAGGGAGAATCTAGTAACATCTCAATTGATCTGGTTTGTTTGTTTTCTTCCATGGCTGCAGCTCATCCAGGGTACTCGAACCATTTACATTTACATTTACATTTAGAGCATTTAGCAGATGCTTTTATCCAAAGCGACTTACAAAGAGTACATCTGTCAGAAGAAGGTGAAACATTTCATTACTGGTAACACAGTAAGTCACCAAAACAAGTTTCAAGCATTTCAATCGGTAATTTAACCATTGCTAGTATACAACATCTCTGGCTAAGTGCTAAGTTACAAAGAGCAATTATGTGTGTGAATGATCACACACAGACCCAAACAAAACCACAAGATTCCGACCCAGAACAGGTATTACTGGCTGTGTCATTGTTGCAGAGAAGCCACAATCTTTAATAAGAAATGGTTGCGTTCTGATGACACATCTTGAGTCATTTAATGATTTAGTTCAGTACGTTTGTTAAATGTAAGTCCTTCAACGATGTACCAGCTATCCAGTCAGTAGACACAGTAAGTGAGTGACCTTGCACTGCAGACCTCATACCACACCAGAAATTAAAGCCTTCAAAAGCCTGAGGGCATATCATTTTTTTGTGTGCGGCAGGGTTAACAAATTTGGCACGGCTAAACAGCCCCGACCAGAGTGAAGTGTGTGCTTGTAGTTTCGAGGTAAAAATGTTTCAAAGTCACTCTGCTTAGGCTGGATAATCAACATGATTCTTTAATAATTTCTTGCATTGTCACCTTCTGCTGAACAACGCACTTTTATAGATATTTCAGTGTACTCTACAAAAACTGTATTGTCACACCGAAGCACAACAATACAATGGTGAAGAGTAATGTTACCTGGACTCGATGAATATAGCAGCAGAAACTTTCCCCCTGATTATCTTCCACAAAGGCCAGACAGGGATAAATTAAATTTTAAGCCTAAATAAATATTGTGAAAAGTTCACCTTTCTTTCTGTTATTTGTGCAACCTCTAAAAGTAATTACAGGTAAACTGCTGTCTGCAAATCTGTGTGCTTCCCCACTGTTGTCTAAACATGTTTCCCGAGTCCAGTTGTACACTCACAACCAGGGAGTTTGCACAGTTAACTGAAAGGGTACACAAGTAAACACATGTAAAATTGAATCGCTCCCAAACTGATTTGGAAAGTGAACGTGAAAGTGCAGGGTTTTTTTTATAAATGGATATATATGTAATTTGACATCACAAACCAATTAATTTCCTGTTATTAGCTTTTTTTTAATTAGCTTTTTACCACAGTTATGTGGGAGGGTTCTAATTATTTTTGTCCTATGGACTCCAGTACATTAATACATGCACTATAAATACTATCTCTTTTTGAGCAAAGAGTTGCATTTGTGCCTCTCTTTTCTTTTGCAAATCAACATCAGACTATGAGGGATGATAACTAATAAACAACAAATGTCTATTTTGTTGGTATATTCCTTGGTATATTCATTTAAATGCTGGAATCTTCCTAAATATTTTTTAATAAAAATGTTTTGGATTCATCAGCGAAAACAATTTTGCTGACCTCTATGTTTAACCGTAACTGTTAACTGTGAACTTTACAGTATCAGAAATTGCTCTCTGGGGTATAATAAGCGTCAAATGAATAATTACGAATAATAATTGTTGTTTTTTTCCGGCATATTCCTTTAAAAGTGTCCACACACCCAACGAAAGGTGCGCATCCCCGGTCCACAGGCAGAGGAATTGTTTTTTGTTCGGTGGTTAAATCCTGCGGTGAGTAACTTTGAAAGGTCATGCGGGACGCTGGGCAGGATTCACACTGAGAAGAGTGCATGGACCCGCCACGGGGGCCTCTCGGTGAGGTGGCCTCCATCACGTCGGCCGGCCGCCTCAGCAGCAGCCAGCACAGATAAAGCAGGAAAGTCAGGGACGACAAAAGCCTGCAATCCCCGGCGATGCCATGACCATCCTCAAAGTTTGTGTTTTAAAACGGGAAGCGTCTCCACCAATGCTCTTATGCACCTGTAACCTAATTTAAAATAGCGATGAACCAATACTTGAATAAATAACAGTAAAAAATATTTCTGAATAAATATTCTGAGATTAGAAATAAAAGTCCATAATTTAGTCTAATAAATAGGATCAAAAACAAGTATTTTCAACACAGTGGAAACCGCTTATAGTGATCACGAATATAGTTATCAACCGCTTATATGGATCAAAAGGCTTGGGACAGAATAATTTCTATACAAATGCTTTTTAAATAATTTGTTTATAGTTATCAAGAAATCCGCTTATAGTGTTCTTTTTTGGGCACTTTATGAATGAAAACATGTGCAATAAATATTTTAAAACTATGTGTATTTTATTTTTACTCCCGTGATTCCTTGCTGGACGTTTTCTGCCTCTAGCTAACGGTAAAGAGTTGACACCGCGCAGCACGTGCGACATTCGTGAATCATGGCTGGAAAAAGGAAGTCATTTTCTCTCAATGAAAAACGTAGTCTCCTCAAGGCTTATGACAAATAGCCAAAAACGAGCCAAAGAGATGCTGCAGCGAAACTTGGGATTCCTCAGGCTACCTTGTGTAGTCTAATTAAACAACGAGAGACAGTCATGGCAGTAAATGCTAAAGTTGTCCGTTTCGTTAAATTTTTCTCATTGAAAAAACAATACAAATGGCATTTAGATGATGTTCTGCATAAAGAATTAAGTGAAATAGTAAAAATTCGGTATAGTATAGTAATCAACCACCATGATCATATTGACTCCGGACCAACGTGATCACTAAAAGCGGTTTTCACTGTATTGATTCTTACAGGACGTTGTGTCGCTTAAATTAGTCAGCCAATCAGAGTGGCTGGTTGCAACTTCCTGTTTCGGGGAATGCTAGTCAGAGAGAAGAACGCAAGCTGAAGGAAAAGTAGGTTATATGAACCAGCGAGCAAAAACACGCGAGAAACGTGGAAACCTTTATTTTCTTTGATTTAAAAAGTGTATTTTGTTATATTCTGTCTGCAAGTGCCAGACTGTGTTTTACATTTACATTACATTTCGGGCATTTAGCAGACGCTTTTATCCAAAGCGTCATAAGAAGGTGAAACATTTCCTTGCTGCTAATACAGTAAGAAAGTCACCGGAACAAGTTTCAAGCATTTCAATTGCTAGGTGAACCATTGCTAGTATACAACATCTCTGACTAAGTGCCAAATTACAAAGAGCGATTAAAGTGCCAAGACGTACAACAAATAAGAGCATTAGGTTTTTTTTGTTTTGTTTTGTTTTGTTAGGTTGTTTTTTTTTAAGAGGATGGATGGTATGCAGAGTTCAGTTTTATTTAGATATTTTATAGGAGGGTAAAAGCCTGGTAAGAGCCTAGCCTCCCACATAGAGAAGAACCTTCGGAACCATCACCGCATTGCATCAGCTGCTGCCGCAAACTCCTGTGTTTGGCCCCTGCAGGGCTCCAGAGGGGGGCCCCGTAAGACTACATCGGGCCCCCCCTTCCCATCGTGTGGACATCAGGGACCCCCCCCCTCCTGGTCTACCCCGCCTCCCCCCCCCCCCCCCCCCCCCCCTGAAGAACACGCCCACTCTCTGTGGCGTAATCACATGTCACTCAGTGTGGAAACTCAAACGTGCGTTGCCGGTGCGATTGCCGCGGGGGGTTAACGTCGTTATCGCCTCTCCACCGGCCTCGCTCGGCGAGAGCAACAGTCAGTTGATGAGCCGGCCCCATAAACGGCGTGAGGCTTCCTGGCACCGGCGGCGGATTGGGGCATGGTAAATAATGTGCAGACAGGATCGGATTTCGCCACTAGCCACGAGGAGATGCATTTATTAGCCTCTCAGACAGACTCATAACACCATTGAGCCTCAATTACCACGTCTGAACGGAGCCGATAATGCACGCGGGTGGCTCCACTCGCCGGCATTACCAGCACCAGGAAGCAGTTTGCTTTTCACACTGTCTGACTGAAGCCACACTTCATTGCACTATAATTGCCAATGTCCACTCGCAGAGGGAAAACGCCACGGACGCCTCCCCTGGCGTGTGTGTGTGTGTGCCTGCATGTGTTTAAGTGTGTGTGTGAGTGTGTGTGTGTGTGTGTGTGTGTGTGTGTACCTGCATGTGTTTAAGTATGTGTGTACCGGCATGTGTTTAAGTATGTGTGTGTGAGTCTGTGAGTGTGTGTGTTTGTGTGTACCTGCATGTGTTTAAGTATGTGAGTCTGTGTGTGTGTATCTGTGCCGGCATGTGTTTAAGTATGTGTGTGTGTGAGTGTGTGAGTATGTGTGTGTGAGTCTGTGAGTGTGTGTGTGTGTGTGTGTGTGTGTGTGTGTGTGTGTGTACCTGCATGTGTTTAAGTATGTATGCCTGTGTGTGTGTGTGTGTGTGTTGTGTGTAACGTTCTCCCCCCCCTTATATGTACTGTAATTAAGGACGGATCAAAGGACCGTCACTAAAAGGGAAGCGGGCTACAACGAGTCCTTCTTTGTTAAACATTCCAGCCCAAACAATCCCGCAGCTCAACAGAACCCACGGAGACGTATATGTCTCCTCTGCAAGGGGGTGATAAAAAAAAAATCCCCGTATTAAAAGCCCTCGGCCTTGTTTACACCTGGCACTAAAAAGCGTCTCAGGTGAATCGATCACAACCCTGGGACTCCTGAATGGAGGCACACACATGTAAGCAAGCACATTGTCTGTGTAGTGTGAACGGTGTGTCCCTAACCTCATTACAGGCATAATGCGCCATTCATATGATTGTTTACACGCCTACGTAATCTGAGAGAGCATTCGGCGCGACGCGCTCGGCAATAAACGTCTGCATGGCGCGGTTGGTGCATGTTGTGGAAATTGGCCACGATGGGGGGAAAGAAAATATGGAAGAAAGGACGACGACGTATGTGTATAGTGCAAGCTAAAGCCCTGAGCATGAGCCCTGATTTTATAACTCTGAGACCATTTAGTGAAGTGAAGATGTGGTTATTTGAATGGTAAGTGAGGTGGGGCAGGCTGGGACTGCAGTGTGTCCCACACACACACACACACACACACACTGCCTGGATATCTGGACACAATACAGCAGGTCCCAAGGGCGTGTGTTTCACTTCCACGCTGGTGGGGGTTCAGTTTCCAAATTACTAACTGGCTTTAGGGGGCGTGGGGGGTGGGGGGGGGGGGGGGGGGGGGGGGGGAGTCTCCATATAAGATGAAAAAAAAAAAAGACATCCCTGTTCTGGCTTCCCTCACAATTGTCCGACCCAAAATATTGTGGCTGAGCTTGTTTTGGGTTGGATTTATCTAAGAGGCTCAAAAGTCCTAGTTGGGGCTGTCCTTTTATTAATGGGAACAATATAGGCTATTGTCACTGTGTTTATTTTGTTACATTTTCATCGTGGGGGGGGGGGGGGGGGGGGGGGGGGACAATTTGAGGCCATCTCAAAATTGGGGTCATGTTTCCCTTGAACCCCACTCCACTGTTCTCCCCCGCCCCCCCACCCCACCCTCACCTCCCACCCCCACCTTCCTCCTATACCAAGATGGCGGCTGGCAGTGAGAAGCCCGCGTCATGGGACCAAAGCTAAGGCCACTGCCTGGCTATTCAAACGCCAAGAATACTCTCAAACCCTACAGTCAGCCTCTTTCAGTATCTCCTTCCCCCTCTCTCTCTCTCTCTCTCTCTCTCTCTCTCTCTCTCTCTCCCTCTCCCTCCCTCCCTCCCTCCCTCCCTCCCTCCCTTCCTTTCGGCTGCCATCTCAAGCAGTGTCCCTCCATCCCGCGCAGCCACACATCCATACAGTAGGGCGGCACTCAGTCCACATCCAGCAAGAGGATGTGGGATGTGACCCCCCCCTCCTCCCCCCTCACCCTCCCCCCTCACCCCCCCCCCCCCCCTCCCCCCGCTGTGAGGGATGTCACATGTGATTATCATTATTTATAAAACTCACTCAGGCTCTGTGGCACAGCTCCCCTCGCGTGCCCCCCCCCCCCCACACACACACACACACACACACAACAGTCAATATTTGCACGCGATCCTGAACTGTTGAGAGTTTCCGCGGGTGGCGAGAGAACCTCCATTACATGAAATATTCAGGGGGCGGGCAGAGAGTCCCGCGAGGCCCCGGCACAGAGTTTTTTTACTTGGATTTGATTATACGACATGATTTTTTCATGAGCCGCAACAGTCCTGTTGGATTACAGTCAGCGCCGGAACCCGCGCCATGGCCACGGCACGCACACGCATGCGTCTCGTCGCTCGCTCGCTCGCTCGCTCTCTCTCTCTCTCTCTCTCTCTCTCTCTCTGCCTGGACCGGCTCTCCTCCTCCTCGCTCCTCCTCCTCCTCCTCCTCCTCCTCCTCGTCCTCCTCCTCCTCCTCCTTCTCCCGGGCGTATTGCTCCTCCTCCTCCTCCTCCTCCTGGCTGCTTCTCCTCCTTTCTCCTGGGAAAAAAAGGAGAGCAGGGGGATGAATCACACACTCTTTAGTGTTTATTTATGTGCGCAGTGAAGGAACACAAGGAGGGGGGGGAAAGAAAAAAATAGCATATCGAAAAAATAAAGAACATGCGATAATGTATTCGAGGATTTCACTTTTATTAACCCGGGTCGAACAACGGGTATGGAGATTAAAAATGTGTTTTTGCGTGGGTGGGGGGGGGGGGGGGGGGGGTGGTGTTGCGGGGTACAATTCTCCAGGAAAACAACAAAGACGGCAGAACGCGCGGCGTTTGGCGAGACGCACCCTTCGGTGACACTTGCGGTGATCAAAGTGCAGAAAAAGAACCGGCGACGTGCGTTGGGCAGCACGGCGTTCTCCTCCAGGGACGAGCGGCAGGAGACGGACAGGAGCCCCACGTAACGCACCCCCGCCCCCCCCTCCCATCCCCCTCCCATCCCCCTTCCCGTTCTGGGGAACATGATGCACAAGGTGAAGGGAAAAAACAGTAGAACGAGACCCACTTGTCTGCAGTCGTGTAAAACAAAGGTGCAGCCCATGCATTGGTCTGAAGACCCCTTTTGAAAGAGGTAGAAACCTCTGGGCCAAACGTGGAGTGCCGTTCACTCCAGCCCTCTCATACATGTGCCACCACTCGGGCTGTCGGTCAGTCCTCCTTTTAAGAAACCCCCCCCCCCCTTGTTTATGTCCAGATGCGTATGGTTTGTATTTCATAAGCTGTTATTTAACTGTCTTCCCCCTACATTTAAAACATAAAATGGATTTTGGTGTGTATGTGCGTCTGTGCATGTGTGTGTGTGTGGGTGTGTGTGTGAGTGTGTGTGCGTGTGTGTGTGTGTGTGTGTGAGTGTGTGTGTGTGTGTGTGTGTGCCTGTGTGTGTGCCTGTGTGTGTGTGTGTGTGTGCCTGTGTGTGTGTGTGTGTTGATGATTGTGTGGGGGAGGGGAGTGGGTCGATTAATCATAAAAGTGCTTCCAAAAACAGTGATGATATTATGAGCATAAAATGGTCATTAGCGGCGTGTGATGATTCAATCAGCCACAGTCACTCCAGTAGATTGTCTCAATCGCAGACTGGCTCGGCACAAACACAGGCTTGTGTTGGAGCAGACAGCTACGTGTGTGTGTGTGGGGGTGTGTGTGCGTGTCTGTTTGTGTCTTTCTGTCTGTCTTCTTCTCTCCGTCTACATGCCTGTCTATATGTTTCTGGATAACCTGTCCGTCTACATCCCTGTCTGTCTGTCTCTGTTTACCAGTCTGTCTGTCTATTTGTCTGTCTGTCTGTCTGTCTGTCTGTCTACATGCCTGCCTGTCTTTCTACATGTCTGCTTCTCTGCCCCTGTTCTGTCTCTCTTCCATTTTTTCTGTCTGTCTGCCTGTGACAATCTGTTGCAAGGGAAGGCAACATTTTGAAACAATTAAGTATCCTTAATTAATCTTGTATTTTCCTGTTGTCATCTCCAGTTCCTCTGTAAATTAGAGACACACTTTCATGTTTGTTCACGATTGGTTCAGTACACACGCAGGCAGCGACTGTCTGTCTGCCTGCCTGCCTGTCTGTCTGTCTGTCTGTCTGTCTGTCTGTCTAAATGCCTGTCTATATGTCTCTGTGGGCCTGTCTATCTACATCCCTGTCTGCCTGTCTTTCTACATGTCTGCCAGTCTGCTTCTATTCTGTCTGTCTGTCTGTCTGTCTGTCTGTCTGTCTGTCTGTCTGTCTGTGACAATATGTTGCAAGGCTAGGCAACATTGTAACAATCAACAAGCCATAATTAATCTTGATTTTCCTGTTGTCATCTCCAGCTCCTTTCTGTAAATTAGGAACACACTTCATTGGCCAACCCGCCATGAACAAATAATTAGAATCCTCTCCAGCTTTAAGCATATAAATGAGTAAGACTAAGTACAGAATAAGTAAAAAACATGAAAAATGAGTTTGGACTTGTTCATCCCTCCACAATGTGTGTTTATACCATTTAGGCCGATGTCAAATGTTATGTTAACGATTTGCCCTGTAGCGGAAACTATGCATGCAATGTATTGTGCTTATAGGTTTAGAATAGTGAATAATGAGTGACTGTCTGGGTACTTTTGCACTGTATTGTACTGTCAGAACAATATGCATGATTTATATTTTAACAGCCAATCTTGCATGTAGACCACTGTAGAGACCACTTTGTGCGGCCCTAAATGACCTGCCATGCCTGTCGCACCAGGCCTGGTCTCACTGGGTAGAGATGGCCTGAGGGAAGCAGTAGAGAACAATGGTAATATCACTTCAATTGGATCTGAAACGACAATAGAATATGTAGAAGAATTTGCACTTTTTCTATTTTTCGTGGTCTTTGTGTTTCTTTTATGAGTAACTCTTTGAAACACACACATATATATATATATATATATATATATATATATATATATATATATATATATATATAGAGAGAGAGAGAGAGAGAGAGAGAGATATATATATATATATATGTGTGTGTGTGTGTGTATGTGTATATGTATATATACAGTATATATATATATATATTTATTGTGCGTTCCTTTGGTTATCAGCGGCTGATAAATTATGCGCCGTAAATAATTTACACATACATATATGTATATATATATACATATACATAGCCTATGTACAGTATGTGCACCACTGTACAGTGCAGGACTGAATGACCTGCCGGCCAGCGTTTCCCCACCACAGCCTGGTTGCACATGGTTAAGATGGCTTGAGGGACACGGTACAGTATAATGGGAACGTCATGTTAATGGGGATTAGTGGAGGTTTTTTTTTTGTATTTGTAGTTTTTTTTTTTTTTTGTTACCCGGGGGGGGGGCTTTTATTGCAGCGGTCACTCACTGCCCAGGTCAACGTCAGTGGTGGGGGGGTCTTTAACACGCCCGTTGAAAACACTGGCAGGCAGGCGACACACACACACACACAGCCCCATAAACGTAACACAAACCAGTTGGATGTAATGCGCATAAACAATATACAGTATAACAAGTATAACGAGCAAACAGCTGTTCTGACTCTTTTACCGTCGGTGAGCGCTACATCTGCCGGATTCTGACGTACTCGTTGTGCAGCTAAGTTGTCGTTAGCTTGTGCTCATACTTCGCGCAAATGTTCCTTTCCCGGTGGATTCCAAAACTGTAGACTGAAGCGTGGCGTGCTTTTGCTTAGCTAGATTAATGAATATTGATGGGTAAATACGTATACTCTATCCCTCAATACATTTGAGGGATAAGTGTGTTGAGGTGTGTTAAAAAATGGAATGCTTCACATCAAAAATCTATTCCCTTTGTAACCCTTCAGCAGAGCTCTGTAATAATGCATGTACTCAAAACTAAAGGTCATGTTTGCATATTAACTTAAATTGGCAGGCGTTTTGTAAATGTCCACTTCAGATGCAAAATAGCATAATAGCAGTAAATTAGCATGTCTTTTTTGTTATCTGTTAAATAAAGTATGGATTCACGCTCTTGTTTTAAAATTAGCTCCGGATGAAGGCCTTTGAAGAGCAGAACATTCATAGGTCTTACTGCCCAGACCAAAGACAACGAACAGTATCAGTTTGGCAAAAATAAATGTGTTGTTTGTGGTTCTTAATAAATATCATGGCAGGGTGTCTGTGTGCACGTGTAAGTGTGTGTGTGTGTGTGTGTGTGTGTGTGTGTGTGTGTGTGTTTGTGTGTGTATGTGTATGCATGAATGTGTGTGTGTTTGTGTGAGTGTATGCATGCGTGTGTGTGTGTGTGTGTGTGTGTGTGTGTGTGTGTGTTTGTGTGTGAGTGTATGCGGGCGTGTGTGTGTGTGTGTGTATCGGAGGTTGGTGGTGGTTGTATGCAGTGCTGTGTCAGGGTGATTAAGGTGACACAGCTGCAGTAAAGCCCTGGCACAGAGGAAGTGAGGAAGCGAGGATGTATTTAATAAGACAGTGGCTTCCCGGACGGTCATACATGTCTACGTGAACTCCCCGCCCCCATACACACACACAACTAAAAGACTGCAATTACCGCGTCTGCTACCGTTATAATAATAACCAGAGGAAAACAGTGCAGAGTAATTATTCAGTCTTGTTCAGACACTGCGCAGGAGAAAAAAAGAGAAACTTTTATCCAATAGCGCAAGGCATGCTAAAGGAAACAACAGTCTGCTTTTAAAGTGTTACTACGAATTACTGTTATTATATATACTAATGATATATTATTATTATTAATATTAATATTATTATTATTATTGTTATCATCGCTATCATTATTACAGTGTAGTAAAGAGATCGTTTCCAGTCCACATTTACTACAGAAGAATCGAGGTAAGATCAGTTGAATGAAATTGCTAAGTTGTTTCGTTGGTGTCCTTTTTAAAAGCACATTGAATTTTTCGTTGTGTTCACGTGGTATATTTATTTACTATTTATTCTTATGAATTTGTTAATACTCTATTCATGTATCTATTAATGTTTGAGATTGCTGTATTTTTTTATCTTATAATCTATATTTTAATCATATAATCATAATATTTGGATATTATACTATTGTGTATGTGTTGTATTGCATACATAGCATCTACCCTTGATTGCAACTCTAAAATGTTTGTATTTTATATTTTATTTTCATCTCTAAAATCTAAAAGGTCTTTTATTTGATTATCCATGAAATCCAAAAAAAAATATTTTAAAATGTATTTCTTTTTAAGGTGCAGTGATCACTTGGCATTAACCCTGAATTGGATTATTTTTCTCTCCTTATATTTTGATTTAGACTGACTCAAACACTAAATTAACCTGACAGTATATCACCCAATATAAACCCAAGATATATATTTATATTGTACGTATGGTTTTATTCTAATTGGGTTCGCAAGCTTAAAGGCCGCTGACTTTCTGTCATTTAATTGGTTTATTAAGCCTTGCATTTTTCTTCTCAAGTTTGGCCCGTCTGACCACTGACGCTGTGGAGGATCTGCGCCCGACTGTCTATAAATGCTGCCCAAATAAATAAACGCCCATGCTGGCGTCAGTGTGACGGCCACGGCTGTGTCCATTGACAAACACACACATTGTGATAGGCGCCAAATAGTGAGACCAACCGCTTTCTTCTGGGAAATGGTGTTCACCAGTAGACTCCCCGCTAATCCATGTCCCATCCATTTAACATGACTGTAATTGCACATATTTGCTTGGTAGAGCAAAGAATAAAGTCAAATTCAATTAATAACCAAAAACTTGTTGTTGTTGAGTCAGCGTTCTGAAGTCGCATTTGCTAGAAATAAAGCCGTAACAATTTAGCGTCAACACATTTTACTCAATCAAACCGGCATCTAAATATCTAAACGAAACATCTTCCAGAGCCTGGAAGTGAAGCTTTGCGGCCATAAAGTTGTTCAAAGTGTGTCAATCTCTGGTTCTATAATCATCTTGTGTCAAACGTAGCTATCGTGACACATAGTTCCTGGAGAGATTGAATGAGGAGATGTGTGTGTGTGTGTGTGTGTGTGTGTGTGTGTGTGTGTGTGTGTGTGTGTGTGTGTGTGTGTGTCCAGAAGTCCCATTTAGTTTGAACACAAAAGTCTCTCTGCTTCAATCAACACATGAAAGGACTTCCCGGCACAACGTGGTGTGAGTGAGGGGATTTGAAATGGGAAATAAAAAGCTGAATAATGAAATCATCTTGCATGAGCTCCCCCCCCCCATGCAGGGAGCCGACCAGAATTCACCACCCCAGCCGTGTTTGTGTTGCCATTGCTGTGACTGTATATTAATGTAATTCAATCACAATTCAAAGTCACCCTGTTTCAACCATGGCCCCTCTTGGTGCACTACTACGGCAGCTATATTCATCAAATACGTTAATTTAACAATTTAATCAATGGAAGACGTCTGGACCGCTCTACGATGCAGAGAACACTTAAAAAAAATAACCTTTTAAACGAAGCTTGATTTGTTTGCTTTGATGTCCTTATTCCACAATACTTCTGTTATGAAGATGGTAAACCGTTTAAATGTTTCACAATGTTTGGCAAAAAACAACACCACGAGAAAAAAAAATGGCTGAGATTCGTTCAGGGAAAGTGTGAAAGCGAGGAACGTCTGAGAACAACATCAAAGCAAAAAAAAAAAAATTATACCTTTCGGCGCTGAGGGGGATTTCTGAACTGGTTCTTAAAAGTGTGAATATTTGTGAAAGGGAAAGAATAACAATATTTGTTTGTTGTTTTAAAATAGAATAACTAACATGAATGACATAAGTGGTGGTTGTAATCTCTAGTCACCGCTATCTCTATTAAATATGGCGTGCATCTCAATTGTTAGCTGAATTGCTATATAGAAGCAGAGCTGCTGGTGCACAGTGGAACAGGAGCCCGCAGACAGCCGCCCGCAGCACCATTAGCCAACTATTAGCAAGGTTTGTGTCTCAACACACAAGTAAACACACATGCTGACACTGGCAAGGATATGCAAATAAGTGGGGGTTGTATGCCACCAAGGGCACACACACACACACACACACACACACACACACACCCTCTCTCACACACACACACACACACACACACACACACACACACACACACACACACACACACACACAGAGACACGCTCACACACAGACACGCTCACACACAGGCAGGCTCACACACCTTTCTGTAACAGAGACTAGATTATTCCATGTCATTGTTGAAATCCCCTCGAGTATTGATTTAATGGAGATGGATAGCTGCCTCTAAACTCCACAGAGAATCTCCCGGGCGATCAGAACTGTGTCAGAGTTTTTTGTTCCTTTACGTGCACGGCCCATTTATTCAAACGCTTTCTGGCAATCTTTATCCTTCCAGTAATCTTTGGCTCTATAGATCAATTATTGGGAGAGACAGGCTGGGCGGGGGGGGGGGGGGGAGTATACAGGAGAACCCTGAAATTCACTTCAGAATGGCGGCTGACAGAATGCAGAGAGTGTGAAGAATGGGAACAATTTGGGCAACATGTCGGCACTTGGTGTGCGCGGCTACATCGGGTCACTGACTTCACTCTACATACTCGATGTGCGCGCGTGTCTCTCTGTAACGGCCACTTCATCCTGCATGTTGGAGCCCGAGAGTAATGTTCATGCAACACTCAGGGGCAGTTTATTGCCCTTGTTATTTTGCAGGCATTGAAAAAAATATAAATGTGCGATAGAAACGGTGGACGACCAGCGCGCCAGGATGCTTTGACACAACGAGCGTGACAACAGACGACCCCCCCCCCCGAACAGGGCGTGGAGGGGAACTGGGAAGTGTAAGGCGGAGGAGGGCTGAGTAAAGATGGCTGACTGATGGACGGCCCCCGCGAGACGTTACAATGACTAAAATCATCAGCCATAAACATCCAAGGTTAATGAGAAACAATCTCACCTAAATTGCTCAAATGCAGTAGGGAGGAAATGCGCGCGATGAAAAACTATTCAGTGTCAGCCTGTGGAATTGCGTGCGCCCGGGAACCAGGTCTAGTATCTGTGTTATTTCCCCTCGCCTTTAAACGGTGGCTGCAGGTTCCTTTAACAGCTGTCGTTACCACTTCACGGACCCTAAGGCCTAATGAACAGAACTCTGTATTTGCTCTTCTGGCTCTCGGGCGCCACGGCCGTCCAGATTAGGGCCCATGCCTCATTACACACCCGGGGAGATGGGCAGCAGACGTGAGGAATGGAAGTGGTTCAATCGTGTGGGATGGGAGGCGAGCACTTACAAAGGTATCTGTAACAAATTAAATAGCCAGATAGCGACAATAGTCCCAGGAAGTGCTTAATGTGGCCCCAAATGTTTCTGCTCTCGCCTCGGTTGGGGGGGGGGGGGGGGAATTCAAGTGGTATGAAGCTTAAACGTGCATCAGGAGTGCTGTGTGAAGTATAGCCAATATAAGCCTCGTTCTAGAAGCGATGCTGCAAACGTGTCTCTTTTACGTGAAGCACCCTGTGTGTGTGTGTGTGTGTGTGTGTGTGTGTGTGTCTGTGTGCGTGTGTGTGTGTGTGTCTGTGCGTGTGTGTGTGTGTCAATATCCGTATGTTTACAGATGTCAGCTATAACCTGTAAAAATACTGATATTGTAAACATACACGTTTACTTAATTGTCATGTAAAAAAAAAAAAACGTTACATTTCTGACACTTCATTGGAGATTTTAATTCTCACAATCTCGGTGTGATGAAGAGACAGATGAAACCAGTGTCAGGGTTCGGTTACATGACGGTGAAAGTAAGTTAGGGGCTTCCCACCACGCGATAGTCTTGCTCAACATAAACGTCGACTGCGCTTAAATCACCGCACACAGGACATCGTCTGAGCCCGTTCAATCCATAAAGTCTCATTGTGGCTGTCAGTAGTGCTGATGCGGTCTTGTTCAAGCTCTTTCACAGTGGCCATTACAGACGGACAGTTGGCTTCTCCCTCCCCCAGACAGAGATACACCATATTTCAGTGAGGTTTTTTTTTTTTTTCGTCTACATACCCTCACACCCCATTGATCGCCATTACAGCCGGAGACACCAAATCATTGTCAGGCGTGGCCTCAGCTGAGGTAATGCCGGTGATGGGGGGGGGCGGGCTCGGTGAGGTTATGCTTGTCATCCTAGCAACTAGCATCACGTGTCGATACGATAGCATGATTATCGTGCCAGGTCACATCCGCCATTCCCGCAGACGGCAGAGTTGTGCACTTTTGGCGAAAAGGGTTTTCATTAAAAAACTGTTTTCTTTCTTGTTTGTCTGTTTGCCTGTTCTGACTCATCCACTACGGCTTTTTTTGTTAAGTAGCCTCGTGAGATCGTCCTGATCTGGTGGGAAAAAAAAAAAAACAAAGAAACGCAGAGAGAGAAACAGAATGGGGCGTTGCGTTTCTCTCTCTGTAGATCAGTCTGGCCTCCCAGCCTGATAAGCTTGGAAAGCCTCTTCCGTAAAGCGAGGGGAGGCGTTCACCGCCCGTCCGCCAACATTTCAAAAACAACCACAGCCCTCGAGGAAAAGGGGAGCCGTCAACGGAGAAAATCCCCCCCAAAAAAACATTTAAAATGAAATACTGACAATGTTAGGAGAGGAACTGAAACACGCGCACACACTTTTGTCAGTGGAGAATATTGAGTTGTTTTCATTTGCTTATTGATTTTACTAATTCTACTTCTGACCGTATTCGACGAGAACGAAGAGCGCGAGACCGTCACTTCGTCATTCATTCTCATTGGTTGGAGTTTTGTCTGGGTTTTTTTTCACAAAGTAAGGCTGCACCCATATGTGAAAATCAATTGCCGCCCGGCCAAGGCCAGACTGATATTCATTCTGAAACGCAGACTTGAATATATGGACGGCCTCATGAGTCTGGTTTAGGACAGCCAATAATAGGAATAAGCAATATTACTCGCTGCACAAAGTTAGGTTATTTTAGATTTTTAAACCGTTTAGTCGAGGTGTATAGCCTGAAAACATAGCGAAAACACAACTCCAGTTGCCATGGCGCATTTATCATCATATTGGAATGGGAAAAAAAACGTGTTTTGCCATGGTGTCCTGCCAAAAAAAAGCCAATTGTATTCCCCCAGGAATCTTGTACTTCCATAAAATAGGACGAAACAGTAATCTTCCATCCTGTATGCAAATACCCTCCACCGATGGGACTGTATGTCTACATCTCAGAGGAATGTCAATCTTTCATCGCTCGGGCAAAAACCCACCCAGACGCCTGAGAGTTGATGTTTCTCGGGCACACTTAACATGGGATTCTCCTGTCGTGTTGGAGGCATGCAGAACGAGTGAGGCCCAGCCAGAGCCACACTTGGACCCATGTCCCTCCGCGGGTCAGCCACGCAGCCCGCCATGGGCCCAATAGAGACCGTGTTACTGGCGTCGAGCAATACAACTCAAAAGCCTTTTTATGTGCTGTAAAGCGCCGTAACATTTATCTGTGCGTTATACTTTATACTTTTAGACTTTTACTTGATAGTGCAATACATCTGCCCTGACATTAATAGCTGGGTCCATTTCTGCCGCTGTGCACAGCCTCCCTCTCTCTCTCTCTCTCTCTCTCTCTCTCCCCTTGGATCAACGCGCGCGACGGCTCCGGCGTTTGCCCCGCCGCATTATACAGTATGACCACATACATCATGAGATCGCAAAGTTGTTTGGCAGCCTCTCTCCATTGTTTGGCGATTGGCTGGGAACTAAGTGCTTGTGACTGTGTTTGATGCTGATGTATTTACTTCTCCCCCTGCTGACAGGCGGCTATTGCTGTGCCCCTGTTTGACTAGATCTCGCTGTGGCAGCTTTGCTTTGTTTAGAAGGGTCGGTGTGTGCGTGCGCGTGTGCGTGCGCGTGTGTGTGTGTGTGTGTGCTTGTGTGTGTGTGTGTGTGTGTGTGTCTGTGTGTCTGTGTGTGTGTGTGTATGTGTTTCCCTGTGTGTGTGTGTGTGTGTGTGTGTGTGTGTGTGTGTGTGTGTGTGTGTGTGTGTTTGTGTGTGTGTGTGTGTGTGTGCTTGTGTGTGTGTGTGTGCTTGTGTGTGTGTGTGTGTGTGTGTGTGTGTGTGTGTGTGTGTGTGTGTATGTGTTTCCCTGTGTGTGTGTGTGTGTGTGTGTGTGTGTGTGTGTGTGTGTGTGTGTGTGTCTGTGTGTGTGTGTGTGTGTGTGTGTGTGTGTGTGTGTGTGTGTGTGTGTGTGTCTGTGTGCATGCACCTCTGAGTGTATGTAAAGGGAATTGGAGTGAGGAGGGGGGGGGGGCCTTGACGTACCAACTGTGAGATGTCCGTGGAGATGAGAACAAGACCTTCCCTAATATTGGCTGACATTGGGAAGCTTGGCAACAATGCCTTGTCTGTTGGCCTTCCACTTAGAAGTCCACCTCCAAGACAATGTCTGTTGCTGCTCAATACCCTTGATCTGAGGCAAGTCAATATTTAACAAATGCACTGTTTGTATTTAATTTAACGACTATATATATATATATTATATGTTTAACTCAGAGGACCATAAACCTCTACCCCTTTGGAATAAGGCTAATCCATCATTTCCTAACAGTCAAAGTTGGCAAAGCCTGATTTTCCTGAAATTAACACGAATCAAAAAAGGAGCAACAATAATTCAATCCGAATGTCACACAAATTGATGGGTGTGGAAAGCGCACAAGTCACTCTCGCTCACTCACTCAAGCACACACACATACACACACACACACATACACACACACGCACACGCACACACACACACGCACGCACGCAGAAACTCTCTCTCTCTCTCTCTCTCTCTCTCTCTCTCTCTCTCTCTCTCTCTCTCTCTCTCTCTCTCTCTCTCTCTCTCTCTCTCTCTATCTCCCGTGCACGCACGCCATTGTGTTGTCAGCTAACCCCCTCTAGTGCCGAGCATCAAACACAGATGTGCACCGTTTGCAACCGCTGCTGCCACATCTCTGCGCTCTCCCCCCCTCCTCCCCGTTCCCTCGGATTCTCTCCTCGCTCCCGATCTACGATGCTGCAGTGGGGGAGCGCACTGTCAGACTCAACTCCAATCCGCCCGGAGTCTTTTTGTAAAAAAAAAGAAAAAAAGGATCCAAAAATCTACACTTCAGTAATCTTTAGTAGGCCTACTTCAAAGTTGTTTTAATCGTATAAAGCCGTTGGCGTAGACATGTGTGCATGTCGCAGGTAACTCGAACAATACGCCGGCGAGACTTTCTGCGGTCTTCTTATTATTCTTCTTCTTATTCTTATTCTCATTTCGGATACTTGGCCGATGCGCTCTTGTCCCGCGGGCAGCAGCGGCAGCAGCAGCAGCAGCACCGGGGAAAGCCTTGTTTCGTCCCCTTGTTCCGCGGCGTGTTGGGGGGACTTGCAGATGCCAAATATAAGGTCGGACGAGAAGCGACTCGGTGAGCAGCACTGTTGGATTCGCCGGCCCCCGTCGACCCACGGTTTCCAGCTCGGACCGAACCGCTCGTACCGAAACTAACTGGATGTCGCCGCAGACATGCGTCTTGCCAAAGTCTGCGTCCTTGTTTCGCTCTGCGTTGGGATTTTCTTCGCACATTCGAGTCTCGGGAATCAAGGTGAGTTGGATGTGGTTGGTCTTTTTTTTAATTGATTTTTTTACACAACTAAAGTCTACTTATGGGCAATTGGGTATTATAGGCCTACTTGGATTGCGATAAAGGCGTAGTTTACAATCATCACTTACTTTTCTGTCAGATTATTACTTACACATCTTGGTATAGGCTACTATCCTGTAAAAAAAAAAAAAAAACGAATAAAACAGAAACGCAAGACGTGGAATAATGGCACCGTATTTGGATGATATTCCGCGCAATGCGTCCAGACAAGTTTTTACTTTAACAACGCTACTGCTGCGAAATGTTAATAAATCAGTCGGTTGACTCATTGCATAGGCCATACTTCTAGATTATTGCAATATGACAATTCTAATAATAACAGCATACAAATGTTGGATATAACAGGCTGCAGTCGGTTTACCTTTACAGCTTATAATAACAGGCATAGTTACTAATAGTTGTTTGGCGAGATGTGGATACCCACAAGATGATTCAGGTGCATTCATAACCTCAATCTGTGTCCAACTTTACACAATTGCCTAGTCCACAGGCTACTTCCACACACCATCCTATGTGGCTAATGGGCATACTTCACCATTGTGCTTTGATATCTTCATCTCGTTTCACTTTTAGTCTACTTTGAGCCTGTCAAACAGCCATGTGTGTGTGACAAGTCCGGGTTTTTTTTTTTGTCGCTGGACGCGGAGGGTTTGCGTGCCGTTTTGTGTAGTGGCCCGACATTGGTCAGGGTTGAAACGTTGGTGTTGATTGTGCTGGGACTCTATGGGCCGACACTGGATGTGCGACGTCTCCAGGTTTGTTTGATTGTTTTCTGGGTTCAATACAGGCTAAACTCGACTTGCTCCTTTTGCAGTCTCTGCAAGATTTCTTTCTGTGTGCCACAGCTTGAATGATTGAGCGGTGTGCGTGAGACCGTTTTTTTTGTGTGGGTGCACTTCAGCACCTGCAATTTGAACTCACATATTGCATGAAGTAGAAATAGATATTTCCTTCGTTGCAAATCATTTCTCATTTCTAAAAAATGCACATGGGCGATACGCGGAAAAAACCTGGAACGATTTGTGTTGTTGAACACACTGACCGTTGGGATAGACTACACACATGGTCCATTCGCACCACGGAACAGCGCATGGATCTGGAAGGAACTCATTGTGACAAATAACAATTGTAGGCTTTAATCCTACCTCAGTTCGACCAAATCGCCAACCCCTCGACCCAGCTGGGGTTCTGCAGAAGGCATCCCCTCTGCCATGGTCTTTGAGCCTTGTAATCAGTTATTTCTTCAAACGTGAAGCCTATAGTGAAACGAGTAGGGCCTTATATAGTGGCGCACAGAAGAAAAAAAAAAAAAAAAACGTATACACTTCAAATGCACAACCATGCAAATCAAAGGAAACGCTCCCGGCTGTCGAGTGGCGAGTGGCATCCCAGATTATACAGTTATTCAAAAATGTTCCCCTTTCACGGTTCAGGAGAGCCCCAGATTGTGGCTGTAACTTTGACAGGACATCTGACGGCAGGGACGGCAGCCGTTTGAACCCAGGGACCCATGGCCCATTGGACCGCCCGTGGAGATGCACAATCGCGGTCAGAATCACCCGAAGAAACCAAGGGAAAGAAGCTCTTATTGATAGCGGACAGGCTAGTTCAATCTTGAGGGCTTCGGCAGGGCGCGTATTCGCCATCACTTCCAAATCAGTCGGGCGACATCACCGATGTCGGCAGAAAATGTCCAGGCTCCACATTTCTATTGTAAATTAGCGCCATGGTCAATTTTAACAAAACAATAGATAAATATCACACATAGAGGCAGTAGGCCGAAAGTATATGTGCTGTGGGCACGTGTGCGCGTTCTGTTCATGTTCATACACAGTTAATTGTACATACGTTATGGTTTTCCATTGGAAAATTCGCCCTGGCTTTGGGTGTTAAAGTGCGTGCACAGAAAGCGTTCGAGCGAGCAGTCGAAAGCGCCGAGACATGAGTTCACCCACACAGTGACAACCCTCCTCGCCTACCTCTCTCGTCCGATTGGTGCCGTTTCCTTTACCGTTCTCCTCTCCGTTTTTTTTTTTTTTTGTTGTTTACGTCTAGCTTAGACCGAATCCGTTCGTTAAAGCTAGGTCTGGGTTCGCTCTGTTTTGACAGCAGGTCGCGGTTTGCGCTTCGTGCTTAGCAACAGCGCTAATGGAAGTGTCCAATTATCCCTCGGCCTCTTGTGAGACCAGGAGGGGACTGACCGGCCTGTAATGGTGTCAATTAACATGGCTGACTGGCACCGCCAAGCCACGGTCGCCCCTCCCTGTCTTCAACGGGGCATGGTCGTGACACAGATTCAAGCAACGTATTGCCTTGATATGTGTTTACTTCCTCAGAAGACACGCAAAAAAAAAAACCAAACCGATTTTCTCGCCGTGAGTAAGATTTGAGAGCTATACAGAGAAAAGAGCAGAAGAGAGTCAGATTTTGAAAAATAAACAGAACTCCGACCCAAAATGTCTCTTATCACTGAGGAGTGGTGGTTTTACCTGTGTGGTGAGGAGCCATGATGAGCCCACTGTGGGTATGAGATTGAGAGCCAAGATGGATTCCCCCAAACTAATCAGCGAAGAGACGCCCTGATAGGTCAGAAATGAGTGAGGAGCGATGAAGGAGTGTTACATATAGAGGCAGGCAAGTCAACCAGTAGAGATATTGTCAAAGCCTCTAATAGCTGATGAACACATTACACCCAAGTAATATTTTGAAAATCTGACCTTCCGTTGAATGTGTTTAACATATGCTAAATACCGTTGTCCACCCCAATCAAATATACATAAGCACACACACACACACACTCTCTCTCTCTCTCTCTCTCTCTCTCACACACACACACACACACATGCACGCACACACAAACACACACACACACACACACACGCACACACACACATACCACACACACACACACACACACACACACACAATAGTCTTGTTGAAAGGTTGGTTTTTAATCAGCCAGGCTATATGAGGAGTATTTAACAATGAACTAAAGAACTCTAACAAAGTTTCAAAGGATAATGACACCAACACAATATCTCTTCTATTCTCAGCACCAATAACAGCCAACTCTTTGATAGAGATATGTCCATGAATTAAATGTGCGTTGGCATAAGAATGGACCACAGAGTATAGTTTACAGTGTTTTAGCAGAGATTAGTGACTGGTATTTACAACTCCGCTACAGAGGGAATTCATACAAACAATTTCAAAGGCTGATTGAAGGACAATTAGAAAAAAAATCCTTTTTTAATTCATAAATGCTCAGTGATGATTCATTCCCGTTGCCCCCTAGAGTGCTCGAAACAAGAACAAGACGTTACACAACAAGCTGACTTTCCGGACGGTAGGCAATGAAAAATCAATTTAACCCTCGCACTCACCCCAACGCTATCCCAGATGCCCCCCCCCCCCCCCCCCCCAGAGCTGGGGCCCGGGGAGGAACCTTCCTCATCAGTGTGCAGCTCACGGCTCAGGATCCCACGCACCCTCACTGGGCATCAAACCAAGACACCGAACAAGCACATGGACACACAGGGGCGGGGTTAGGCGCCCCGGACCCAACAAACAGAAAGCGCTCCTCTGGATGTTGGGGTGAGGGGGGGGTGCTGGGCGATTGAGACGTACCAACTATAGTGGGCTTCACATTGATGGTCAGGCTTGGTGGCGGAATCCACGGTCTTTGTTCGACTCAGAAGTAGGTGCACCACGGCAAGAGGGGTCGGGCGACCGCAGACCCCAGGTTGGCTGCGACAAAGCAGAAGTCCCAGCTATACGGCCTCACTTTGAGGGCGTATAGCTGGCTTAGCTCACTTTGAGTTGGCAGGGAGGAAACCGCTGGGCGTGTGTGTGTGTCCACCCAGCACACATGGCGAGCAAGTCAGTCCTCCAACACTTACAGAGACATCTCCATAGACTGCCTAGAGGCAGCGTCGGTCTCCAGGTAGGCGGTGGTGGTGGTGGTGGTGGTGTCGGTGATGGTGGTGGTGGTGGTGGTGCTAATGGTGGTGGTGATGATGGAGGGGGTGGGGGTGGTAATGATGGTGGTGGTGGTGGCAGTCATGGTGGTGGTGGTGGTGGTGGTGGTGGTGCTAATGGTGTTGGTGATGATGGTGGAGGTGGTGGGGATGGTGATGATGGTGGTGGCGGTGATGGTGGTGGTGGTGCCGGTGGTGCTGGTGGTGGCGGTGATGATGGTGGCGGTGATGGTGGTAGTGTGTGGTGGTGGTGATGGTGGTGGGGGTGATGGTGGTGGTGGTGGTGGTGGTGGTGGTGGTGATGATGGTGGCGGTTATGGTGGTGGTGGTGGTGATGATGGTAATGATGATGGTGGTGGGGGTGGTGGTGATGATGGTGGTGGTGGTGGTGGTGGTGATGATGGTGGTGGTGGTGGTGGTGCTGGTGGTGGCGGTGATGATGGTGGCGGTGATGGTGGTGGCGGTGGTGGTGGTGGTGCTGGTGGTGGTGGTGGTGATGATGGTGGCGGTTATGGTGGTGGTGGTGGTGATGATGGTAATGATGATGGTGGTGGGGGTGGTGGTGATGATGGTGGTGGTGGTGGTGGTGGTGGTGGTGATGATGGTGGTGGGGGTGGTGGTGGTGATGATGGTAATGATGATGGTGGTGGGGGTGGTGGTGATGATGGTGGTGGTGGTGGTGGTGGGGAAAAGAAAGCAGAGCCTTAAGGCCAAGCACTCAATTTACTTGTCAGTCTATGTTCTCATCGTCACCGATGGCCATAATCGATGAGCAAAGGGTAGCACTCCTTTGGAAGTGTACCAGGTACGACCGACTGTTGGTGGGGGGGGGGGGAGTGACCCTGAGGCAGACCCAGCTCAGGGAGCCAGGCCCAAGGCCCCCGGGAGGAGGAGAGAAGAGGAGGGCTCCTGAGCTGCTTATATTAACATGACGACCGTACCTGGAGAAAGGGTTATATGGACGGCTTCCTCTGGCTCAGTCATGTCACCGGTGAATGCGGAAATGCTTTTGTCCCCGTGGTGCGTTTGTTACCCTTAATGTGCAAGTGAAGTGACAGATAGTGTCCGTGTGACTAACACCGCACTTTGTCTGGTATAATGAGTGATAAGGTGACCGGATTGCGCTTCATTTATAACATTTAGTTTCAGGCTTGGGGATATTGCTCTCCTTTTAATCTCTATAGTAATGACAAAACGTATGTGTGACTATGTCTGTGTGACTTTTTTTTTTTTCTTTTAAATTTTTTCCACTTTCTCACTTTTAGTTAAACGATGACTTCTTAGGCTTGACATATTCATAATCTTTTCTCACCTTTGGAAGATGATGAATGAATAGCAAACCTTCTGCGTCTGGAGGTGAGATAGAAAATAAATGGAATATATGGAGAGAAAAAAAAAAACACATTTTGTCACGATGAATTTCTTTTGATCACTCTCGAATAGGCAGCTATGGACCTTTCTGGGAGGACATTGGTGCTGTCTATACAGCAATAACAACACAACCCCCCCCCCCCCCCCATTACATCTTTAATTTGGATATTATTTATGGAGAGCCTTGCATGTGTACAAACAAGCCTGACGACGTGAGTCTCGGTCTGTCTGTCTGTCTGTCTGTCTTTCTGTCTGTCTGTCTGTCTATCTGTCTGTCTGTCTGTCTGTCTGTCTGTCTGTCTGGGAGATGATCTCATTTCTCTCTCTCCTCTGTTTCCCCTTCCAGTGGTGCTGCTGGACACCACCTCAGTGATCGGAGAGCTTGGATGGAAAACCTACCCGGTCAACGGGGTAAGAACGAGCGCTCAGTCACAAAGCTCATGTCCTCACGCCCTCTCCCCTGTGAGGCTGCCGTCCTTCTCCTCACATCCCCTGCATCATCATGCCGCCTGCTTCCCTTTGTTTGTCACGGTGACACCTGCACACATGCTCCCTGTTTCTCGGTCTGTTTTTTTTTTTTTTTTTTTTGAGAGAGAGAGGCTTTTCATGGCCCTACTGAGGAGGGGGTGGGGGTGGGGGTGGGGGTGGGATGGGGGCGGTAGAAAGGTGATCACATCGTATAGGTCACCATGACAGCTGCCTACAGCCTGTAAGAGACAGCGATAAATAGCATAGGAGAGGGCAGCAGGGGAGGGCAAGAGAGAGAGAGAGAGAGAGAGAGACAGAGAGAGAACGAGAGAACGAGAAATAGACACAGAGTGAGACAAAGAGGAAGACAGAGAGAGAGAGAACGAGAAATAGACAGAGAAAAACAAAGGGAAAGACAGAGAGAGAGAGAGAGAGAGAGAGAGAGAGAGAGACTCAATGATTAAGTTGTTATCCCATTGCTTCTTCCCTATGCCACCCCTCATTGTCGGGTGGCCTCAATATATTTATTATGCGATTGGAGCGGGCAGGAGAACTTTGGAGGTGAACTACATCGCTGGCATACACAGTTCGAATTTGACAAAATAGTATAAGATCTTCCGTAGACATTGGGTGTGTTTTTTTTTTGGGCAACCCCATGTCTATTCATTTCCCCAGACAACCTGTTTCCCATCCCGCTTTCTCCTGGAGGAACCGGGACGAGTAGCTGACTGAGATGATCGAGAATCAGCCACTGTGGCATGGTTCAGCTGATGGTTGATAGAAAGGTGTGTGTGCGCGTGTGTGGGTGCGTGTGCGTGTGTGTGTGCGTGTGTGTGTGTGTGTGTGTGTGCGTGCGTGTGTGTGTGCGTGCGTGCGTGCGTGCGTGCGTGCGTGCGTGCGTGCGTGCGTGTGTGCGTGCGTGTGTGTTTGTGTGCATGTGTGTATATATCAGCATATTAATATTATAGTAGAATAATGATGATATATAGCGTAATATAGTGTTTGCCTGGTTGCTGCTGAAGGGACATGTCCCCACCCTGGATACAAATGAACACATTTAGCTTGTTCTGGTTGTTGCTGGTATAGATTAAATCTCACTCAATCTGAGAAACAACACAAAGCCAGCAATTTCAGTGCGGCGCTGCAACACGCTACCTTGTTGATTTAGAAGACCTAACTCATGTTCTTCTTGGGAAATAATGGCCTGTTTGAATTTGACCAGGGGCGAGAAGGAGATATGCTACTTAACTGAATTTGCCTCTCTATGCACAGACCTCAAAACAAAAGGTTTCCTTTGTTGTTAGGGCTGAGCATGGAGAATAAAATTGGATACATATTACCTGTCTCAATATGCAAGTATTGTATACATATTAGGCTTTTTGTTTGATGGACAATTGAACAAATAATGATGAAATTATGGGGTTTTTTATCAAGGCGAAATGCATCTGGTTTTCTTGTCACTTCTTCATGGAGGGCAGTTAGACAAGCTTGTTTTTTTTTCGGACAGAAATTTTACCTGGGTGATAAATTAATACAAGCGCATTGCCAAATTTTCTGGTTAATTTTGTCACTAGCTGATTAATCCATCAAACTCTCAGGCGGCTGTGTGTGGCATACTTCTGCAGCATTTTAATGGGAGTTAGCAAACACAAACTTCCATTCAGGGTCAGAAGACCGTAGGGCTATAGGCAATAATGAAATGGGGTATAGGCAATACCACAATAATCACATGACATTTCGCATGACATCTATAAATATCTCAATATGCTTATGAATTCCAAATACCATTCTAAAGTATAGTTTAGAATGGTATTTTATTCAGTCTAGGTGTTTAGTTATTTCTAGCTTGTAGTCAGATTGAGGTATAAGAAAATGTAAAGGTTTTCCTTTCTCTGTACCATACCGCACATTTTGATCACTTAAGCCATATAATATAATATAATTATCCTCAATTAATGAAGTCTATAAAACTGGGAATCACAATAAGTCGATATCTTTGAGTCATGACTATACATAACCTTTCAAAGACGATGAATTATAATATGTAATAATTGTTGCCCAGCCCTAGAAGCAGGGCTCCATTGTGCTTGCATGCGCGATTCAGAATATTGCTGTGTTAACGTGAAGAAAAAATAGTTTTCATCGCATATGATGACAAAGGAAAGTCGCTCTTGTATGAGAATAATAAGCGGTTAATATACAGCTCCTGCTCTGTGCTCTGAACACATTTTGCTCAATGTAAGAATGGGGGCAGTGAGGAAAAACAAGAGATGCAGGAGGGAGATTTGGTCACTGCCAGCAGTTGACTTGAGAAAGTAATTCATCAGCATCAATTCATCAAGCAGGCTTGATCGGCGAGACAGACATCTTGGCACCCTGAGTGTGGTCACATAAGCCGGTCGTGGAATGAGCTGTCAAGCTGCTGAAATATACATGGGGTTGGGAGGGTGACTGATACCAGGAAAAAGTACTATTCATTAATAGTACTTATATTCATGACATTGTTTTTTTACTGATGACATATTTATTCAAAAGACAAGGATTCGGGGGATTAGGGGGTTCCCAAATGTTAAGTACTAGTCATTAGTGGTACTTATATTTATGAAGTTGTTTTTATTGATGACATATTTATTTAAAAGACAAGGATTCAAAGGTTTAGGGACTTCCCTAACGTCGGCAGTTGGTTTTCCTTGATTGCTTCCATGACAACGAGTGGCTCTACACAGCGGGGGGTCCGAAGCGTGATTAGAGGGCAGATACGTCGTCGGCGAATACAGGCCCTGTCTGAGACACGCGAGAGGAACTGTAATAGGCGTGTCACGTGTTCCTGACAGGCCAGCAGTCAGCAGAGCACAACAACATGCTTCCATGATAATTACGCTAGCATGTTGTGCTGTCTGGGGTGCAGTCCGTGGCATTCATTACGCGACGTTCTCCGCGTGATGCGTTTCTGGTACAAAGCTCTCGTAAGATCTCGCCTCTCCTGACGTTCTGACAAGGGAAAGCGGGATCGTTCGGCCCGCACTGTCTTTAATTCCATAAGTATATACCTGGGTAGATTCGCATGGTCGAACAAACAAAGATGCCAGGGCATAGCTTTGACTACTGTGGTTCTATGGGAAAAATGTTTTCGTTTTTTTTTTTTCATGGCTCTGCCCGTAGTACACTGTGGCCTATTTCCCATCAGTTACACACAAGGTTTTGCTTTCTCACAAAATATGTGCATTTATGCATTGGAGATGAAAATGTATGGCCGTCATGATATAAATATGATATGGGTTGACATCAGCTTGGACTTAGTGTCAGTAATGTTGTTCACCTTCAATGTCCCACTACCCTCATACCAGGAACACACAGAAGAAAGGAACGTGTGGGCTGCAGTGTGTGTGTGTGTGTGTGTGTGTGGGCTGCAGTGTGTGTGTGTGTGTGTGTGTGTGTGTGTGTGTGTGTGTGTGTGTGTGTGTGTGTGTGTGTGCGTGCGTGTGTGCGTGCGTGCGTGTGTGTGTGTGTGTGTGCGTCTGTGTGTGTGTGTGTGTGAGTGTGTGTGTGCGTGTGTGTGTGCGTGTGCGCGCGCGTGTTTGTGTGCGTGTGTGTGTGTGTGTGTGTGGGGGGGGGGGGGGGGTGATCACAAATGGCAAAAGAAAGAACCAGCTGAATACATGAATACTTAAATGATATGGATGCATTTTTTGGAGTGATGTATCCATCCAGGAAACACAGCTGTGTTAGTGTCTGAAAAAGATATCGCACAATGTTTCAATGTGAGTGTATTTTTAGCCCCAAGGAGCAGGTGGGTATGTTAGACAGAGAGAGGGAGAGAGGGAGAGTGGGGGGAGAGAGGGAGATCTAATGCAGCCAGAGAACACATGGAGCAGGACATCCCTCCTTCGTTCCATCCTCGCTCCCTTCCTACCCTCTTGTCTGCCTCTTGTCTCACTATAGCCACCCCACTGCCTCCTACTCCTCTTTGTAGACCTACAGGGATTCATGTCCTCTCTTCTGGGTAGACGCCTTCTTTTTTAACTCCTTTTTTTTTTAATGTTTCTCTGAAGTGCCTTCAAGGTTAACTCTATTTCATGTATAAAATAGAGTTGAACTTGGAAGATGCAATGAGTGAGGACAAAATAACTCCAACAGCCGGCTCCTTCTTGTTTGAAAGGACGCCCATTGTAACCACGTCTGAAGATGTCGAGTGATGTGTGGCAACATCTGCAAAGACTCCTGTGAAAGTTGCTAAAGTGGACGTTCTCACCCAATAAAGACACTGCGTCCATTTCGAAGTCCACCGTTGCGCTAACTGAATAGACGTCCAATCGACTGCCTCGTTTGCAGACCGCAAAATAGATCAGGTCATCGATTGGCAGCGATCGGTGCTCACCGCTACACCCTAAGCGTAACGTGCATGGCGCCGGCGTGACAAAAGGTCACGCAGACAACAACTCCGTATCTGTGAGACAACAGCCTCTCTTGGCTGCGACGAAGCTCGAGTGAATCGAGTTCTGCAGATCTCTCTTTGGGGATGTTGTAATAGCTCTGTGCCCGGCTGGCAGACACAGTCGTCCATCAATCTTTGACACGCTTATTTGTCTTGCCCTTTCCTTCTCTCTTTGCATATATAAATATATATATACTTTTCTTTTTGTCGTACGTATTGAAACGTTTCAAACCGCTGCAGAGCATTGCGGAATCAATCGCGTGTCCAATAAATCACATTTCAGGCTTTTTTTTTCTGTGATTTTTCCCACGTTGGTCGGCCACTTCGGCCGGCAATAAAGAATTCCTAACACAGCCTCTGATGTATCCTGGTGTATTATCTAGGCGGTTCAGTCTGGGGGGGGGGGGGGGGGGGGGGCGGGGTGGTCTGCAGATCAAATTCAAATGCCTGTGCTGGAGCCGAATGTCTGGGGCCATTACATGGGACTGACAGCCACACAGATAGTGTCTCAGACCAAGTGACAGACAGGCCCACGGAGACACAGGCGGGAAGACCGCCGGCAGCCCCCCCCCCCCCCCCCCCCCCCTCCCCCCACCCCCCCCATCGCTGCCCTGCATCTCCTTAACATCACCCTTATAATCGCACCCCCCGCACCCCACATAAATACCCCGTCCCGTTCCCTTTGTGCGTTACGCATTTTTTCTTCCCCTCCTCATAGGCATTTCTCAACGTGTTAAATCTGTCCCTCTCGGTCTCCCCCGCCCCTGCCCCCCCCCCCCCCCCCTCCACGTTCTCTCCCCCCTCAAACCTTCCCAGCGTTCCCTGTTCCCCCTCGCTACCTTTGACCGGCTAAGCCGCAGCCGCTGTGAGTGCAGCAGACTGTGTAAGCAGCAGAGCTTTGCATCAGAGAGAGACACGCGGGGAAGAGGGGTGGAGGTGGGGGGGTGGGGGGGGTGGGGGGGTGGGGGGGGGGAGGCGGTGGCCCGCAAGGCGTCTGGAGCACCAGAGTTCTCTTTATCAGCGACTGCAGCGCTCTATCAGAGGCCATCAGCAAGGCCCGGCCCGGCCCGGCACGGCACGGCCACTTGTGCCACATTGTGTCTGATGCACTTGGGTTTGCATCCCGTGTGCACGTGTGCAGCTGTGTGTGTGTGTGTGTGTGTGGGTGTGTGTTGGGGTGTGTGTGTGTGTGTGTGTTGGGGTGTGTGTGTGTGATGGGTGTGTGTTGGGGTGTGTGTGTGTGTGTGTGTGTGTGTGTGTGTGTGTGTGTGTGTGTGTGTGGTGTGTGTGTTGGGGTTTGTGTGTGTGTGTGTGTGTGTGTGTGTGTGTGTGTGTGTGTGTGTGTGTGCGTGTGTGCAGCTGTGTGTGTTGGGGTGTGTGTGTTTTGGGGTGTGTGTGGGGTGTGTGTGTGTGTATGTGTGTATTGGGGTGTGTGTGTGTGTTGGGGATGTGTGTGGGGTGTGTGTGGTGTGTGTGTGTGTGTGTGTGTTGGGGTGTGTGTGTGTGTTGGAGTGTGTTTGTGTGTGTGTGTGTGTGTGTGTGTGTGTGTGCGTGTGTGTGTGTGTGGGTGTGGGTGTGTGTGTGTGTGTGTGGGTGTGGGTAGGTGTGTGTTTCTGTGTGTGTGTTTTGTTGGGGAATATATAATGCCCATTTTTCATCATATCATGTGGCTATTCCTATTACTATAATGTATTTATCGTACAACTTCATCATGATCCATCCGTTTTCAACAGCAGTGTTTTCCTCCACGTGTGTCCCCAACGTTTTTAAACGCCGTGGACTTTTTCTTCTTCTTTTTTATTTATTTTTTTTTTTTAAATAGAGCACCTTTCCCCCCAAACGACACCAAAAAGGTGACTTTCCATCAAGTTTCTTTTGTAATTCAATTTCTCCGGGCAAAAAGCAAGGCGGGATTTAATAAAAAAGTGCACAGAACTCCCGGGCATTAGTGATAACTCTGCGGCTGACGCGGGGCGCGGCGGCGGCGGCGTAGCTCTGAGAGTCCTTCCTTGGGGGGGGGGGGGGGGGGTGAATCTTGATTTGCTGTGATGGATGCGGGAACGAGTGGGATGCAGGCGTCTTTTGTATTTCACTCACTCACCGAGCCTGCCCACCTCCGCGTCACGATCGGCCGGCTGAATCTGTGTTGGGTGCTGCGCACGCCGCCGTCGTGAATGCGCATGTTTTATTTCGGTAGGCGCGTGTGCACGAGGAGGGGGGAGAGGACCAAGCCAGCGCTGGCCTTCACTCGGCAACGATTGCTCTCACAGAAATGTAGGTGGAGGGCCGGCGTTCACTTCAGGCAAATCAAGAAGCAATATCCATAAGAAGCCCGTCTCCACGCCATATAAGAGGCCATTGAAAGCTTTTTTTTTTCTTTTCTTTTTTTTTTTTTTTTTTTATGTCGGCCTGCATGCAACCTGTGTAACTGACAGAGCGAAGGCGTCTATTTTTAATACCTCGCCTGTATTTTAACCGCTGCAGAGAGTCCTCGGCGATGTATTGTTATGTAGGAGTGCGTCAATATTCCGTATGCCAGGCACAGCCAGTCCATGTTCACTTTGCTCGTCACGCCATCGGCTGTGTATTTTGAGGGCCATCGTCAAGTCAACCTGACTTGCGGCCGATTGGACGAGTATTCAGCCAGTCGGGTCGCGCCAATCCCAGGTGCCCTATTATGGAAGTGAAGGATATGACATCATTATCGGACGGTGCAATTGTAATTGAAGTAGAGACGCCTTGCGTTGTGATCATTCGAAACTCATTCCAAAACAGCATAACTATTTTTAATATTCACTAAGACATCTCCAAAGCAACGACGTGAAGGCGGTCGCTGATTGGCCAACTGAATGTTGTTGCAGCCCGTGT
>JAXIVH010000010.1:4932197-4952197 GCA_036785325.1 Urophycis tenuis | reverse complement strand
ATGGAGGGGGCAGATGGATTTTTTAAATACATTCATTTGATCATGGAAGGCTTCGGGTCAGACCCGGGATCAAACCCTGCACTCGGCTTTCTGCTAATGACCCCCCAACGGTTCTAATGGGGGAGAAAGTCCATTAGCTTTTTCTATTACCTTCTAGACAACAACATAGAGATGGATACTTAATTCATCCTGAGGGAAATGTTTGTCATAAGGATGGTTGAGACAGGAAAACATATATACTTTTTGAGTGCTTTGTGTATAGAAAAAACACAGGCATTCTGAGGTATAGATGACCTTTCTAAATGTAGCTTATTGTTGTGACTAAATCAATTGATATTGAATTTCAGATTTCTGTTGACAAACTCTCTCTCTCTCTCTCTCTCTCTCTCTCTCTCTCTCTCTCTCTCTCTCTCTCTCTCTCTCTCTCTCTCTCTCTCTCTCTCTACTCTCTCTCTCTCTCTCTTTCTCACTCTCTCCCATCTTTCTCTCTCCCCCCATCCTGCAAGTGGGACGCCATCACAGAAATGGACGAGCATAACCGGCCCATCCACACCTTCCAGGTGTGCCACGTGATGGAGCCCCAACCAGAACAACTGGCTCCGCTCCAACTGGATCTTCCGCCAGGCGGCCCAGAAGGTGTACGTGGAGCTGCGCTTCACGCTGCGCGACTGCAACTCCATCCCCTGGGTCTCGGGCACCTGCAAGGAGACCTTCAACCCTGTTCTACCACGAGACGGACGACGACACGGACCACGGGCGGCCGGTTCAAGCCCGCGCAGTACACCAAGATCGACACCATCGCCGCCGACGAGAGCTTCACGCAGATGGACCTGGGCGACCCGCATCCTCAAGCTGAACACGGAGGTGCGCGAGGTGGGGCCCGTCGGCCCGCAAGGGCTTCTACCTGGCCTTCCAGGACATCGGCGCCTGCATCGCCCTGGTGTCGGTGCGCGTCTACTACAAGAAGTGCCCGTTCACCCTGAGGAACCTGGCGTCCTTCCCGGACACGGTGCCCCGCGTGGACTCGTCCTCGCTGGTGGAGGTGCGCGGCGCCTGCGTGCAGCACGCCGAGGAGCGCGACACGCCCAAGCTGTACTGCGGCGAGCCGACGGCGACTGGCTGGTGCCGCTGGGGCGCTGCGTGTGCAGCGTGGGCCACGAGGAGATCGACGGCGCCTGCATCGGTGAGTGTGGCGGGGGGGGCGGGGGGGGGGGGGGGGGGGCAGGGCGGGGCAGGGGGGGGGGACTTTCGCTGGTCTGGTTTCCTTTGCCGTTGACCCCTTAGCCTTGGGGGAGCTGCATGCCACCACCGGAACCCTTTGGACCTCCATGAGATGTCGAGTCGCTTTAAGGCCCAATCTCAATTCTCGATCTTACCCCTTCCCCTTCCCCTTGCCCCTTCCCCTTCCCCTACGTCTTGGCCCTTGAAACAGAGGGGTAAGGGCTAGGGGTAAGAACATGCCCCTATGAATTGAGACAACACTCGTTACGGTTATGTCATCATACATTGACGACAAAATATTGACAAAATATTTTTTATACACACATGGTGTTTTGTATCTCAACAACTCAACTCAACTTCACTTTATTGCCGTTGCACAAGAAACACAGAGTGATTTTTGGCAGCGAAATGTCGTTGCTATGGTTTCCGGCAGACACAGAGAATGAGCAGGTGTACGGTTTTGAATTTCATTGATGTTCAGAAACAATGTCTTTGTTAACCAACATTTCTTTATTTACAATTATGAATGGCTACAACATTGAACGCATGACTCACTCCCACATTTGCTTTGAAGCGTATTTTGATTTCAGAAATTTCTGCTGGTTTTCGTGCCGAAAACGTATCAGCTGCCGGGTTTCCTCCGGCGTTCCTGTGTGAAAAAGGACGATATATGTAAAGCACGTATCGATTTGTCTCTAGTTGTCTACACTGATATCAAACGGAATTTGCTGCTAATTGTGTTTAGTAAACTAGACATGCATGGAGTTCATTGCTAGTAAGAGAAATGCAGGATTGTTGTGCACTCAGCAATATAACGTTAGCATAGCGATTTTCAAAAAAGTTTCAATTAAGAATATGGTTGCAAATATATACGTACAGGACTGTTTAGACTACAAAACAATACTGTCATAAATTTTAAATAAATTATTTCAGCCAAAAATACTTACATTTATGGGACTCTCGTGGAGATCTGGCCACGATTGTTGCCGGTTGCGCATTGTAATGGGTACCCCTTGGTTTCAAGTAAGCTCCCGATCTTACTTGGTGTCAAGGGGTGTCTACTCCTTCCCCTTGGCCCTACCCCTCGATCGAAATGAGAATTGAGATAGCCCTTTGTCTCACGTGAATGCGCAAAACCAAGGGGAAGGGGTAAGATAGAGAATTGAGATTGAGCCTTAGTCTAACTAAACTTAGCATCTAAGGGTAAAAGGTAAAGAGCATTTAGCAGACTAGCGACTTACAATCAGCACATTTGTGGGGTTGACATTGACATTTGGTGGACAGTTGGAGGAGGGGGATCAAGGGGATCGAACCGCCGACCCTACGGTGAGTGGACGACCCACTCTGTCCACCCGATCTACCCACTGAGCTACTGCCACCCTGTCGCATCTACCTTACCGCACCTTACCTAAAATGGTTTTTTTTTTCTTCATAAAGACAATAGCCCCCCCCCTCGTTCGGTGGACCCCCAAGGAAAACTAGGTTCCCCCAGCTGCACCCGCAGCTGCGTCACAATCAACAGGTCAGCAGTTAAACTCCTGGCTGTCATTAGAGATGAACCGCAGCCGCCCGACCAAAGCCGCTCCCCCCCCCCCCCCCCCCCCCCCCCCCCCCCCCCCCCCCCCACGGCTCCTTGTTTTGTAGGAAAGTTTGGGTGAGGAACACAACTCCTCCTGGCCTCTTTTGTGGGGAATAGCTGAAGGCAGAATCAGGGTGACTTTGCATCAGCAAAAAAAAATGCGTTGCTCGTGTGGAGTCCTTGAGCGGAATGCGTTACCGCTGGACCGTCTCAGCCAGGTGATCCTGTGTGACCGGGAGCCGGGTGTGGTTCATCGCGGTGAGGACGCGTCCTGTGTGTGTGGGGGGTTCGCTCTTAGTCAGCGGGTGAATCGACAGAGCGATACGCGGGCGGGTCACAACTTGCAACGCGACAGCGTTCAAGGACGACGCAGACAGACGGGGCTTTTTTTTTTTCGCAGCGCGACCCGGCTTCACAGGAAAGGTCTCGTGCGAGGAGCGTCAATCCCACGTGAGAAACTCGCGCCGAGGCAAAGCGCCGTTCGCTGTGTGGGGATCACTTCCCCTCACCTGCCTGTTACCTGTCCAGAGCATGCGTGGGGTGATGTGTGTGTTTTTGCTATGTGCATTCTGGTCTTAATGGAAATGACACACAGGCAGTGAAATGTGTTGGGGTCCTCAATGTTAATCGATAACGCGATGGCGAGCAGCTACAGAATTACGAAGAATTATGAATGATCTCAGGTTGCTGCTGTTAGTTAGATTCCATATTGAAGTAGCGTTTTTGTGTAGCTCCATATTGGAGACAGGTGTAAGTCTCCATTTTGTTGGGGATTAAATAAGATTTGGTTTTAAGTCTTATTGCATTGATAGTTAACTAGAATCTGTTGCTATATCAACATGCACATCTCAAGATTACCATCACACTTTGATGTAATATCTGGCAAAGGATTGGGGTGTAAATTTATTTCATTTCCAATTTATCATATTTCCAATATAGCGCAAGGTAGCGTACTTCAGCAACCAATCAACCAACCAAAATTCACGAGCACAAGGATGTTCCATCTGATCTACATGCTAAAATAAGTAATACTTAAAAACACACTCTATATGTTTGCCTGTGAAACTCAGTTTACTCTAAGAGTGATACATTGCTAAACTAGTGTGCTAACATGAAAGTGCGGATACGGACCCTGATACTGTTAATCCAAGTTTGAAATGGGCACCAGAGCCCTGTGTTGAAGTGTATCAGGATGGAAAAGCAGTGCAACGTCTAATCTCTGAAAATAAGGAACAGTCATACTCCTGTGGAACGGTGTGACATTTAGAAACACAAACAGTCAGAAGAAAGAAGAACTGTGCAGGTTACTGCCACACCACCATCGGTGAGCTTGTGTATGTGTGCATGTGTGTGTGTGTGTGTGTGTGTGTCTGTGTGTCTATGTGTGTGTGTGTGTGTGTGCGCGTGTGCCTGTGTGTGCGCATGCGTATGTGTGTGAGTATGCATATGCGTGTGTGTGTATGTGTCTGCGTGCGTGTGTGTGTGTGTGTGTGTGTGTGTCTGCGTGTGTGTGTGTGCGTGTGTGTGTGTGTGTGCACGCATGTGCGTGTGTTTGCATATGTGTGTGTGAGTATGCGTATGCGTGTGCGTGTGTTTGCATATGTGTGTGTGAGTATGCGTATGCGTGTGTGAGTATGCGTGTGTGTCTGCGTGCGTGTGTGTGTGTGTGTGTGTGTGTGTGTGTGTGTCTGTGTGTGTGCGTATGCGTATGCGTGCGTGCGTGTGTGTGTATGTGTGAGTATGCATATGCGTATGCATGTGTGTGCGTGTGCGTGCATGTTTGTGTGTGTGTGTGCGTTCAATTGACCTTTCAGTGGTAGCGTCTCTCACTGAGCATAAGCAGTGACGAACCCCGCCTCAACAAATGCTGGTCATCTTTGGCTAAGACAAATGAAAGCTCCGCCTCCGCGGGTCAGTGTGCACACATTGCTCATGGCCAGAAGCAGACACACTCCCTTAACTTAAGTCTATGCCCAGTCATACACGGGCAACAGCCTTGTAGCCCCCCTTGATCTCTCTCTCTCTCTCCACATCTCTCTTCACTCATCTCTCCCAGGGGAGAGATGGAGTCATCGAGATCCATGTATAAAATGAATAAAGGAGATATACATACATACATACATACATACATACATACATACATACATACATACATACATACAGTACATGCATGCATACATGCATACATACATACATGCATACATACATACATACATACATACGTACATACATACATCTACATACATACATACATACATACATACATACATACAGTACATACAGTACATGCATGCATACATGCATACATACATACATAGATACATACATACATACCTACCTACCTACATACATACATACATACATACATACATACATACATACATGCATACATACATACATACATACATACCTGCATACATAGATGCATACATACATACATACATACATACTGTACATACATACATACATACACATACACATACATATATACATAAATACATATATACATACATACATACATACATACAAACATACATACATACATACATACATACACAAACAAAAATAAATACACATACATGCATGCATACATAACAATTCTTATTCATTTGTACATTTACGTGTAACTCATTCCACACGGATCTCCTTAACTGAATATAACAGTAACAATGATAACATAACAACAATAACAATCCATTGTCGCTCTGCGCCGCGTACTCCCATAGTATCGCGAAACATCATTTGTGTGTCTAAGACACAAACATAATCACTCCGCTAACAGCCGGAATGTGTTCAAATGGCACCGGGAACACCCTCTGATGCCCACTTCTCGTATTGGGCAGACACTTTAACGACGCGGTAATGTCAGCCAGCCACCCCTGGCTTTGTGTAATAAGCACCGTTCACATCCTCCAACTATAAAGAGTCCTTATCCAAGACAACCCAGCCAGTCGCATCTCCTACACAGCGTCGTGCACACTCACAAACAGCCTGGCGTCAACAGACGCACGACTGACTGGCAGATGAGTTGTATGCTAATAGATAGGCTGGACCCTGACATTTAAATATAGGTTTGCTGTGGTTGGGAAAGGGCCGGCCCTGCGTCTTAATTGGTATTGTCTCGAGAAATCGGTCCCCGGCTTTCCATTCGCCTGTCTTCTGTGTGTGGGTGTGTGTGTGTCTTTATGTAGAAAGCAAAGTGTCAAGTGTCCATACATCAAAGACATGTGTGATAGTGTTTTCGAACACACACACACACACACACGCACTGATGAGAAATATATTTTTACAAGGCACTTCATGGAGGAAATACACTATTCTATAAACGTGCATGTCAAGTATGCTCACAGATATAAAAAAAAAAACCTAAACATTGACAGAGTCAGTATTTTGGGGAGTTCATCTCGGATCTGAAATAAGGACATACTGTCCATAAGAACCATCCACGTTTCTTCCAGAAGCTGTCTGCGACTCGCCACCGAAAGGCATTCAAGGCTGATGTGAGCGTGTGACCCCCGAAACCCTAGTGTAGGGGTCGTACATTAGGCCGGACCCTCTCAGAGACCTGTCAGGCCGAGCTGTCTCCGCCCTGAACCCCAACAGCGGTCTGTCGGCTGTTGTTGCTTTTTGTTGCTGTTAAGGGTAAAGGGGGCATTTAGCAGACGCTTTTGCCCAAAGCGACATTTGTGAGGGTTCGGCATGTGGACAGTTGGAGGAGGAGGAGGAGGGGATCAAGGGGATCGAACCGCCGACCCTACGGTCAGTGGACGACCCGCTCTGTCCATCCGCTCCACCCGCTCGGGGCAGCCGCAGCCTACTGGTTAGGGCTTCGGATTTTTGTAACCGGAGGGTTGCCGGTTCGAACCCCGACCAGTACGAACGGCTGAAGTGCCTGTGAGCAAGGCACCTAACCCCTCACTGCTCCCCGAGCGCTGCTGTTGCAGGCAGCTCACTGCCTCGGGATTAGTGTGCTTCACCTCACTGTGTGCCTCACCATCACTGTGTGCCTCACCATCACCGTGTGCTGAGTGTATTTCCACTAATTCACGATTGGGTTGAATGCAGAGACCAAATCTCCCTCACGGGAACAAAAGAGTAATTCTTCTTCTTCACTGAGCTACTGCCGCCTTGTTGTTGTTGTTGTGGTTGTTGTTCCATTGCTCTGAGAGCTTAGCAGCACCGGAAGCCAAACTTTCCCAGAGTTAGCCACACCGTTAGCATAAGGCTTTCCCGCATTTGCATGTCTGTATGACATCAGAAGGTCGGCGCGGGCCCACCGGCGCGTGACATGGTGTCAGGCCGCAGCCGAGGAGAGCGCTTTGTTGCCGGAATACTAAAAGAAACGGCGGAGAGAAGAGAGAGAACCACCACCACCACCCACGTCGGCACAGCATCCGCAAGGCAACTCACCGCAGGAGCACCGAAAAAAGACCTGCTTCTTAAAGCAGAGGGAGGGTCCTTAGAGGATGGCGGTGATTGCAGTTTCGCTGTCTTCTTACTCGCCGCGGTCATGCGAGTGCATAACTGATACAAGCTTTCGATAGGAGAGAGGGGAGGGGAGAATCCATGCGAAAGTCTTATCACACAAGCAAGTGATGAATGAACGGTTGTATCGTCTGTGATGTTATGATTAGGATGTTGTTGTTTCCCCCCCCCCCGCGACACACACCACACACGCGCACACACACACACGCACACTGACGTATCTGGTATCGGGTTCAATTGAACACGAGAGGTGCTGCAAGTGTTGCAGGCTGTGAGTGGCGAGGTGCATTGCGTTGCCCTCTGTGTTGGAGCCTAGAGAGAAGTAGAGCAGCCTCTCTCTCTGTTGCGAGGGGTAACCGTAGAACCTCTGTGTTTAACCTATAATAGCGTTGGAGCGTCCCGGGCTCTTCAGCAAAAAGGCCAGTTGTCACGAGGTGTCCGTTTAAAAATGCTAGTTTCCCGTTTGATTACAAGTAGAAAATTGCCTGATCCTTTCCCTTACGTCCATAATATGACCGTAGCTTAATACAACCAGTATACTGTAGCGATGACCAGACAAGGTATCATCGCTCAGCTCTCCCGTGACCAAGTAAGTACCAGTAATTACCTCTCGCCGTCATGCCGTGAGTAGATCTAACTTTCTACCATCGGTAGAATCTCTAATCTCCTGCCCGTTGTTGCTAAGGCCAATGCGATGCACTGCAGAATGCCAATGCAATCTTAATGTCAGAATTAAGCATCGTTGAGTTGATGAACACTGCAGCCCTCTCAGGCATCCCATCCACGTCCAGACCGTAAAGATGTTTACTCGCGTGGCCAAGGCCCTGTGGGAGTGAAGTGACCCGTCTCAAAATGGCCGCCACTTACCTCTGGGTGACTCTTCAAACCTCTCTAACTTGGTGGAGTGTTGCGTTTCCTCTCCAAGTCTAATTGAGATCAAATGCCAGGAGGGAGGGTGTCTGATTGGTGGCTGGGTTGGTCGGACTTGTGGAGATCATTTCCCCCTCACTGCCTGTTAACTGTCCAAAGTACGAATTATGTAAATGATGGTATGGTGTTGTGATATTATTTTTTTTTTTTTAAGCCTTAGTTGCGATGTGAACTCCTGGTGACTCCTGCTTTTCTTTTTTTTGCATTTCTACTTCAAAGCCAAGAGTGATCAAAGACAATCCCTCAACACGCTAGAGCCCTACACTCACTCACCACCCCCCCCCCCCCCCCCCCCCCCACACACACACACACACACACACACACACACACACACATGCATGTGCACACAAACAAGCATATGTGCAGCCACACACACACACACACACACACACACACACACACACACACATGCATGTGCACACAAACAAGCATATGTGCAGCCACACACACACACACACACACACACACACACAAACAAGCATATGTGCAGCCCCACACATATGCACACACACACACACACACACACACACACACACACACACACACGCAAGCACATGTGCACACACACGTACACACACACACACACACACACACACGCATGAGCGCTCATAACAAAGGCAGAGGACACTGCCTGATACATCTCTATCTTTTTTTGATCGAACACAGACGTTGTAGCAAATGATGCAACATTTGCATAGTTGCGCCGTTTTCCCCGGCAGATTGATTGAAGTATGTGTGATATACATACATACATGCACCTATTTTTGAACACACACTGAGACACCGTATTAGCCAAACGAAGAGAGACTCTATTGAGAGACACGTCCTAGATAACACATCACAAGCCGGCATTGAAGTTATAAATACAAGCGGGCCTCAGAAACATAAGAGGAACACACACAAAAAAACTAAGGCGGCGGTTTGCGTCTGGTATAAATACATCCAAACGTAGCCAAAGCTTTAGCGAAGGGTTACATCAAGTTCATCCTCTGTGATGGCAGCACTCTTGCTGGTAAGCTGCCGGTTGTTGTTGGCGGGTTGCTGGCAAGTGACACATTTTAATAACCACATCCACTAGACTTAAGATCTCGGAGCTGTCATGTCGGCCATGCATGATTTATAAGCGCCGCTCGTTAGGGAGAAGGGTTCACGCTGGCAGATTTTTTTTTATGCAACTTGTTCTGATTAAGTGATCACCCGTCCCTCTCTCGCCGCGCCGTGCTCAACAGTAAATACACCCCCCCCCCCCCCGGGTGTGGATTCCTTGGAACGCCGCGTCTCTGCTCGCGGTTGTCTCTCCTATCTCGAGGCCCTGCAGCCGGCTGTGTAGAACCCCGGGTCCTCGTGGCGGCTCGCGTCATCGGGGTCAGCCCGGCGTCATCGTCTTCGCCACTCGGGTTGATTCGGTTGATCTTTTTGTCAGTTTTACACATGGCGGCGCCGTGGCACATTTTACAAGCTAGGGCTTTCAAGAGGACACGTTTAACGACACCCTAACAAAACCCTTATTTATAATGCTACCATCCCTGCCCAATTGATTTCCACACGTATTTTTTGACTCGCCTTATCAAATGGCAGCACAACGTTGTTTTTAGTTTGAGATCAAGTTGTAATCGTTAAAGCGTATTGGGTGACATGAAGCCACGAGCGAGCGTGTGTGTCTGTGCGCGCGTGCGTGCGCGTGTGTGAGCCTGCGTGCGTGCCTGCATGCCTTTGTGCATGAGTGTGTGTGCATTTGTGTGTGTGTGTGTGTGTGCATGTGTGTGTGTGCGTGCATGTGTGTGTGTATGTGTGCATGTGCATTTGTATGTGTGTGTGTGTGTGTGTGTGTGTGCGTGTGCATGTCTATGTGTGTGTGTGTGTGTGTGTGTGTGTGTTTGTGTGTGTGTGCGTGTGCATGTCTATGTGTGTGTGTGTGTGTGTGTGTGTGTGTCTGTGTGTGTGCAGTTGGGCTTTTTGTTACGACCTGGCTCTGAGGAGGTAACAAAGAGCGAGGCTACAAGGTTAAATGATACAAAGTCACCTTTATTGGGATGAACTAATAATGAACAAAACTGTGAGCGTGTCTGGGGACGGAGTGGATGGTGGCTTCAGAGGGACGCGGGGCGGCCAGCCTGACTGCCTGATTGGGGGGGGGGAGAATTCCTGTCGGCAATCTGAAAGACAGCAGGTTAAGTACAGACATCACAGCGTTAACAAACCGCTCACATCACACCCTCCACAGGCCCCACATGTGACACACAGCGAGGACGGCTGAAGTGAACGGAGGAAATGGAGAAAGTGACTCACACACACACGCGAGCGCGTACACACACACACACACACGCACGCACACAACCATGCGCCCCTTCCTCCATCCTGTGGAGAGACCTAATTCAGCTGTTAAATTCGTGGTGGGCTGGGGATAGGTAAAGTGGGTCAGGAAAGGAGAAAGCCTGTGATGCAAGCCATCAGTCACCTCGGGATGAACTCGCAGCCTCACAGGTTCAATTATTGTCGCTGTGGAAGCCACATTAGCGGTTTTCCTGTCCTAGAAGGGAGGCGGCGTGAACGAGGTCATGGCGTCGGCGGCGGCGTCTGAGCCGTCGGCGAGGCGGGCGGTGACATTGAGCCTTGCGCCTGCGTTTTTTTTTTAATCTTTTTTAGCATTGTTTATTTTTTTGATGAGCTAACGTGCGCTGGTGTGCGCTTCGGCTCAACAATGACGAGCGATGTGTTTTTCCGCGACGCTCGTGATTCACTTTTGTTTGTTTAGACTCAGGAAGGGCTCTTTGGAAAGCGAGTTATGTATCTTTTTTTTTTTTTTTTTTTCCTCCTTTCAGGGCTTACGTTTGTAGGCGCTGTTGTTTCTCAGCCCGTACTCTTCGCCTCACGTTGTGTTATTTCATTTCGACTCCTGTGGCATCGCCTGCCGTTGTTATTTATAAACAGTAGAATCGAATCACGTACTCTATAACAAGGTTTGGAAACATACACCTACATACCAGCACCTTGTGTGTGCTGGCGTGTGTGTGTGTGTGTGTGTGTGTGTAAGTGTGTGTGTGTGTGTGTGTGCATGTGTGTGTGTGTGCGTGTGTGAGTGTGTGTGTGTGTGTGTGCATGTGTGTGTTGTGTGTTGTGTGTGTGTGTGACAGTGTGACTGCATCAGCGTGTGTGTTTGTTGGTTAATTAGGGTCATAGCCGTATGTGTGTGTGTGTATGTGTGAAATGTTTATTATTCATAGCCAGCTGCAAGCATTAGGCAGCTCATCCTACTTCTTACATTTAGCCTGATGTATGTTTATTGAGCAGCCTGGGAGAACAATGCACGCAGCTGATTGATCAGCCAATACAGCTTGCTTTATGCGGGATCGATCGGTAAGAGTCACCAATAACAAAAGCCATTACCGTTGTATTTGTATTCAAGACAACAGAGTCGTAAAAGTAATAAAATAACGAAATAACGAAAGATGAAGGCGGCATGGATTCAGCACTTGGCAAGTTCTCAAGCCTGGTTTATGCAAGCCAGGCATGTTGGTGTTTTATACAAGCACTAGAGAACGTATCCAACTCAGTCAGTCACACACTATGTTGAAATGAATCCATTTTGGACGGTTGGTAGTCCCTTAGAAGTAATTATTCTCCCATTCGCAGCACATTGATAACCAACCAAAGCACATAAAGCTAACATTCATGCCGTTAACTGGAACGTTTGCTACTCTGCGAATGAAACTGTGGTGAAATGTGATGTGATATACGGTATATTTAGCCAAAAACCTGCTCAAGGGCGGTTAGCTGGTAAGCTAGGTGTCCAAGACAATGTGGCTGCGGTGGTGCAGAAAGTGAGTGGGAAGATCAGTTTGAAACATTAAAAGTGTCAGCGTAGCACTGAGATAGTTGTACAAGTAATTTGTGCTGTAGTTAATAGATTATAGATTAGCAATAGGTTCAACGTCCTGTAAACTGCAACAGGAAGTTGTGGGGGCGGCGGTAGCTCAGTGGACAGAGCGGGTTGTCCACTAACCGTAGGGTCGGCGGTTCGATCCCCTTGATCCCCCTCCTCCTCCTCCTCAAACTGTCCACATGTCGAACCCCACAAATGTACTGATTGTAAGTCGCTTAGGACAAAAGCGTCTGCAAAAATGCCCCCTTTACCCTTTTACATTTCGAACACCGTTTTACATGGAAATGTGTAATATTGTCGACGCATACCCTCATGGACAGATTCCCTGTCGATGCAATTTTGCGTTGTGGCCCTGTGTATGATCAAATATTAACCAATATAATGTTGAATAGCAAATCTTCCTTTCTCTCGAAAATTGCCTCACTGTACCACAGGTACAAAAGGGGAAGGTCAGTCTTCAGTCGCTCAATCGGTTTGCTCATCGCTTATGGTTCTGACATAACGCCTGCAACACAGTTTATGGGCCAACCTTGTCTCTTTGTATTCCAGCCAGGTGTGGGCTGGGATGGATTGTAACCGCAGCGAGCATTAAACATCCTATTCCATTGCTTTTTCGCTTCCTTGCACAACATAATGAATAACCCATATTAATCACGAGATCCCAGCCTGCCATTGAAATGAACAATAAGGGTGCTAATAGTTATAGTTATTAGTCATGAGTGGCTGATATTGCCGTAGTTGCAGAACTATAATATCTATAAAGCGCTCTGCTGTCCCTGACCAAGAAGTGTTTTGACTCTTTGCAAAAAAATGTGTTTACTGTTATTACCGCTGCAGCCAATTAATTCCGAGCTAATCACCCAATCTGAATTCATTAGCGATGACATGCGTGTATAAAGAGTTGTGGCTGTCGAATTCCTGAAGTCATAAAGAGACGTGGATGCCACAACTCAACGCGTTCCTCTCCTTCAGCTCCGTTCCTTCACATCTTGCGCACATTTCAACATGCAATTTGTCTTTACTGCACTACACACATCCACTTGTACATAATGCAAGTGTTTCCCAAATCGTTATTGTACATTTGAAAATGTATGTGTTTGAAAACGACTGTACTTTTGTGTTTTATATATCGTTCCACTCAAATGTGCTCTATTGACTGTGTTGAGCTGAGCCACTGACCCTGCTCCCCCCCATGATCTGGTTGTGTGTTCTTATTTGGGACAAAAGGAACACAGCCTCTGTGTGGCCGTGACACCATCAGGGTCGGCCCTCGGAGAGTGATTAACACTACAAGTGTTAGGGGCCATTCAAGCTCTTCAGGGGTCAAGGCACGAGACCCCAGACCCAACCTGCTCCAGCTGACCACCGTCTGTCTGCTGTGCCTCGGAACATTGTGACAGACACACACACACACACATACACACACACACACACACTCACACACACACACGCATACACACACACACACACACACACACGCACGCATGCATGCACATGTACTCACCACCAGAACACACACACACACACACACACACACACACACCCGCATGCATGCACATGCACTCACCACCAGAACACAGACACACACACACACACGCACACACACACACATACACACACAGCACACACACACACGCACACACACACACACACACACACACACACACACACACACACATACACACACACACACCCGCATGCATGCACATGCACTCACCACCAGAACACACACACACACACACACACACACACACACACACACACACACAAATAGTTGCACAAGAGTTAATGAGGAGGGCAGATGCAACTCAAAAAATAGCCCTCTGGTACTCAGTCTTCTCTTTACTTTCTTCCACCTGTCACATCTCCCCCTCTCCAGCCCTGTGATTGTCAAACAATGATAACGACACAGTGCGTTCTGTGCAAAAGTCTGCCAAAGAATCCCTGAAGCAGTGACATTTCTAACACTCTCAAACACTCTGTTTAAAACTAATGTATGCAAATGTCCCAACACTTCCCTGGTCTAAAAGCAAAGCTCTCACTCACACACACACACATACGCGCACCCACACACACACACGCACGCACACGCATACACACGCACGCACGCACGCATGCACACACACACACACAGACATGCACGCACACGCACATGCACACACACCCACACACATGCACGCACGCATACGCATACGCATACACACACACACACGCACGCACATGCATACACAAACACACACACATACACACACACACACACATGCACGCACACACGCACACACACACACACACACGCATATGAAGCCATCAGTAAATTCTGTTCTACTGTCGATATTATGGGGCAAAGTTAAAGGAGAATGATATATTATGACATTTTGCTCAGTTGTCTCTGTCACTCTCAGCTTGGCTCTGGGCCTTAGGGACCACTCCCCCCCCCCCCCTGCATCTACCTCACCCCACTGCGTGTGTAGAGTGTGTGACTGTGACGGCCCGGAGGACTCGGGGACCAAAAGCACATTTGTTAGTGCGTTCATAACTCCATGCTTGTGTGTTTGCATTATGTCGTTCATGCGTGATTGCGTGCGTGCGTGCGCGCGCGCGTGTGTGTGTGTGTGCGCTTTTTTTTTTACGCGCGCGACTGCACAAGTGCAGGTCTGTTGGGGGGGGGGGGGGCCGGTGTGTTTCTGCTGCTGCTGCTCCGGGACTCTGGGTCAAGGTGGTCGACTCCACTGGCTTCCCCTCCCTGTCGCTCCGGCATTAGCATTTCAAAGCAGCCTCCGTCTGCAGTAAAACATCCCTCCACTCCTCCTCCGTCACTTCCATCTGCCTGCTCACCTGGGCCGCGGTACAAAACAGGGGCGTTTACCACGGCTCCCACCGAGGCGGGCTGGGATGCAATTAAACGCGGCGTTGCGGCGTGCCGGCTCACCTTGATGTATGCGTTTTAGCGCCCTGAGCCGACTGCTTTTGTGTGGGGCTTTTTATTTGAACAACTGGCTACAGATGTCTCATTATCACATGGACGCCCCATCACGCCCCCCCCCCCCCCCCCCCATGGATTAGTGGTTTTACTGGGAATACGTGTGTGTGTGTGTGTGTGTGTGTGTGTGTGTGTGTGTGGGCATCTGTGTGTCTTTGTCTGTGTGTGTGTGTGTGTGTGTGTGTGTGTGTGTGTGTGTGTGTGTGTGTGTGTGTGTGTGTGTATGTGCGTGCGTGCGTGTGTGTGTGTGTGTGTGTGTGTGTGTGTGTGTGTGTGTGTGTGCATGTGTTTGTCTGTGCATGTGTGTGTGCGTGTGCACCTGCCTGTGTCTGTGTCTACGTTATGTGGGAGGTAGGGAATGTGTGAAGCAAAATATCGCACAAAATGTCCTGACATCCCGCTTTGGATGTGCTGGTTAGCCAGTGAAGTATCAACAAGAGGCTAATTGTAAAAAGATTGTAATCTTCAATTAGCCTTGTGAATGAGTGTAAAACACTCATTGGCATATGTCCAATAACATGCACGTTGATATGCAGTCATTCACACCATTTAGAGGAAAATGCTCTGGTTAACACTTGAGATGAACTACATGGACTTCATTTGAAAGACGTGGCATGAAATGCAGACAAATAGTGCATATACATGTAATGCATCATGCATTAATATAATGCATTAATTTCCACATCTAAAATCGGAAAGATATATGTATAGATGATGTGAGAGTAATAGGCTGCATTATGCATTCAATATTGGTTAGTGTTAAAAAACGTAAAAACACTAACACAATAAAAAGATTTTGCCTCAGACTTTAGTAGTGCATAAACATGTAATGCATCATGCATTAATATAATGCATTAATTTCCACATCTAAAATCGGAAACATATATGTATGGATTATGTGAGAGTAATAGGCTTCTTTATGCATTCAATATTGGTTAGGGTTAAAAAACGTAAAAACACTAACACAACAAAATAGATTTTGCCTCAGACTTTGGTAGTGCATATACATGTAATGCATCATGCATTAATATAATGCATTAATTTCCACATCTAAAATCGGAAAGATATAGTTATAGATTACGTGATAGTAATAGGCTGCATTATGCATTCAATATTGGTTAATGTTAAAAAACGTAAAAACACTAACACAATAAAACAGATTCTGCCTCAGACTTTAGTTGTCTTCGTCTTTCATCTTTTTTCGCTTGTGCTGGCAAAACTTAACTGGGTGGCCGTTTCATCGACACATGGCTTTGGTTTCCATGCACACATTCTACAGTGCTGCTTTCACATTCCACCCCAGCACCTTGCCGTTGTGGGGATCATATGCAATCAAGGGCCATTTGTTCCTCATCTCCCGCATAGCGGCAGGAAGCTCAGCCGTTCTGAAAACCCAATCTGCTGTCTCTCCTCGCAATCACACAGATGTCTGGTCATTCAGGAAGCCTAGCTACCCTAAAGACACACGCATACACACGCATGCATGCGCGCACACGCATGCACGCGCACAAGCATGCACACACACACATGCACACAAGGCTCACACGCATGCAGACACTGACATACATACATGCATACATACATACAAGCCAGGAGCCTGGTTTGATAGCTTTGTCAGTGAGATTTGATGTCAGAGAGAAGGAATCTATCACAAGACTCGGGCAATAAGGCAGGCAATGACACTTTCCCTTGCCACTTGGATCCTTCCTCGTCTCTTCTTCCTCCCGCGCCTGAGATGGGCTGAGATGACACCAGCCCACTGGGCCCCCTCCTCGTACACAAGACACGTTGTTGTTTCAATCCCGATTCAATCCCGATTCAATCCAGATTCAAGGGCAGCCGCGGGTACCCACCCGCTCCGTCTTCCCCCCCCCGTCGCCACGGTGGCTGGTTGTCGCCGTGGCGACGCCGTTTTCACCGCCACCACGGCGTCTGCGTTTCCCAAGGCCTGCGCTTGACAAGGCGCTCCCCCAGCAGCAGCAAGCAGTCAACCATCGCGTCCACCCACCCACACGCACGCACACAGCCGCCACTTTGCCACCTGACAGGTTTCACATGACAAACTATGATGGGCAGGCCTTTCACCGCGGATCCACTTAACGTATCGGGAGATAAATTGCGCCGGCCGCGATTGTCCAGCTGCGGCGCTGACAGCTTTAATTTGGGAGCTGGCAGTCAACATGATTAGCGAGCTGCAAGAGGCTGGCATGGAAAAGACCTGTAGCTAGCGGGGCGTGCAGAGAGTGCGGTGAGGCGGGTGGGGTGGTGGTGGGGGGTGGGGTGGGGGGGGCGGAGGAACCCCACCCAGGAGTAACTATACAAATACAGGGATCGGGTTCGATTCCGAACGCCACGCGGTGAAAACGGGCGCCGGCGCAGGGCGCTCACGCCGCTGTGATGAACAGCGGGCAGGTGCCGTATGGGAGACACACCTTCGTACCGTGGCCACCCTTGGGTGCACAGGGCCGGCTCACGCACGAGCACACGGGGACAGTGTTGGTATCGTTTTTCTGCTACACAGGGGGATGGGGGTTGGGGGGGGGGGGGGGGGGGGGGGGGGGGGGGACTTATGTGTTGAGGTGTGATGCATTGATTGCGGCGGACGCATTAGCTACCCCACCCTGTGTTCCTTTAAGATAAGTCACACTGGAACACAAACAGTGCCACTCGCCCCCCCCCCCCCCCCCCCCCCCCCCCCCCCCCCCCCCCCCCCCCCCCGCGCGCGCCCCACGCTCTGGCGGCAATACAATAGCTCCAAGTTGATGATGCAATTTACCAACAGTGTTTGGATTTCTACCGCCAAATGGTGAGTCCTCTAGGCGACCTTGGGCGATGGTAAGAATGCTGTGAGGGCAGTTTGTGAATGACGTGAGTTTCATGAGTTTCAGAGCCGGTCGTCCTTCACCTCTGAACCTCGCGTCGCTCGTTTTTTTTCCGCAAATTCGTCGAGATTCCAAATGACCACGGTCCCCATCGTCCGTCCAGATGTTTTCTATGTGATGTGTCCAAATCGTACAGATGCCAGATGACATGACTTTCTTATGATAATCTTCCGTATTTTCCGTATCACCATGATCACCATACATGATTACAATAAGTTAGAACCAAATTAATATTTCCCGGGATTGCGTTCATTGTCTTTTTTCCCCCTGGTTCTGTGCTGAGCTGAAATGTATATATAAGGCAATCATTTTCTATGTGCTCTGGCTTTCCTGTTCCTCAAATTAGCTTTCAGAGCATCGCGGAAAAATACCCTGCTGGAAATGGGGATTGGTGTGTGTCACTGCATCAAGAAGTGGTATTACTGGAGCTAATGTTGGTCTTATTGAACACTATTACACTCTATCTTAGATGGCTGAGTGGAAAATATTATACCTTCACAGATCTGTGTGCCTGTGCGTGTGTGCGTGTGTGTGTGTGCACGCGTGAGTGTGTGTGCGCGTGTGTGTGTGTTTACTTTATCTCTGTGTATTAGATCTCTTGTGTATTTTTAGCTCTTATGAATTAGAGGGGAAATGCAAAAAAAAAAAAAAACAGAAAATCAACTGAAGTGCTTTTTAGTGATGTGAAAAATGCCGGGGATGTCACGGGACTGTGAACCGTCTTTCATGTAAGCGTGCATTATGTCCTTTCAACATAACCCTCAGCTTGAAAGCTGACCCGCACACATTGTCTTGCATTATTATTAGTATTTGAAATGCGTTCCGTATGTAATGATTCCGCGGCTCCGCGCCTCTGCTTGCGTGTAAGAGGGCTACTCATGATTCAAGCATTCATGATGGGAATCTGGGGGGGGGGGGGGGGACCGGTGGGGGGACGGGGGGGTGGGGCGGAGATGAGTCGACCGTCTCAGAACTCATGACCCCGCACGCGCCGACATGAAATCGCGGCAAAGTGCTATTTCCATTCCCGTTTCTTTTTTTTTTTACGACACAGTGGTGATATTTGTCGATTTACTATCCACCCTAACGTTTGACCCATAATGCAATACAGTGCAACAGGCTGTAATAAAAGAGTTGACTCTCGCCCCGCTCTGCCACACTGCGTTTGGAAGACAGAGAGCTCCTGTCACTTCTGCGCGCGTTGGCTATCATTAGCGGTCGGGGGTCTCTGATGGCCGCTCCTCGAGATTCAAAAGCATTCGGACAAAGTCGGGGCCCCGCCGACCCAGACCTGCCACGATGACTGGGTGGCTGTTGGGTTAATACATGAACCGCACCAATTATGTGGGGGAAAGCTCTTCAGACCTTAGAAAGCAGTTTTTTCCTCCAACGAACCATATTTTGGAATAGGAACAAAATGTCCCCTCTACGCCCATACCAAGGAGAGACACGTACTATGGATTTCCGAGCTGCGTTTACGCGCTTAGCTTACTAACGGGTAAGATTAGCACCACTTAGCACCACAGTGGTATGACTCACAATCATAATCTCTGTGTCTCTGAGATGGTCTCACCATTTTTTACGGTGAGTTTGTGAGTCATAAGGTCGTGGCGGTAAGTGGCGCTTATCTTATTTTTTTTAAGCTATTTGCAACACTCCTAATCATCAGCCTGTTTGCCTTTGTTTTTTCTTTTTGTTTCGGTTATTCACAGCAGTCCCTGCTATACCATGAGTATGCCTTTTGAAAGACAGAAACTTCCCCGCGTCTTGAAGTTTGCTTTTGGTTTTTCCCTACGCAGTCCTAATGCAGTGTTTGGTCATGTTGGATTCATGTGGAGGAACCGTTCAACTTTAGAAGTCACTCGATTGCACGTTTTTTTTTTTTTTCCCCCGTGCGTCTTTCCACGCCACAATTAAGTCTGGATTTCCGTAGCAGATTTGTAGAGCTAATCAAGCGGCAGCAGAGGGCTGTTTTTAGCTTTTTCCCTTAAGCTGACATGAAACACTGTGTTTGCCGTCTGAATGACAGCCTTGTCAAGC
>JAXIVH010000010.1:4917891-4930391 GCA_036785325.1 Urophycis tenuis | reverse complement strand
CCTTCCCCTTTTGGGGTGCTGGGAGGGTGAGGGGGTGTCACGTAATGCCACGCCCCCTTTTGAAATCGGGATGAGGAGTGACGCAAACAATTGAGTTGATGTTGAATGTCATTGTCGCCGCTGCTTCTCGTCCCCTGTGTGGGGGGTTTATTGGCTGCCCTCCCTGCATGGGGCATAGCTGCATGGAGGGCAGATGGATTATTTAAATACATTCATTTGATCATGGAGGCTTCGGGTCAGACCCGGATCAAACCCCTGCACTCGGCTTCTGCTAATGACCCCCCCAACGGTTCTAATGGGGGAGAAAGTCCATTAGCTTTTTCTATTACCTTCTAGACAACAACATAGAGATGGATACTTAATTCATCCTGAGGGAAATGTTTGTCATAAGGATGGTTGAGACAGGAAAACATATATACTTTTTTGAGTGCTTTGTGTATAGAAAAAACACAGGCATTCTGAGGTATAGATGACCTTTCAAATGTAGCTTATTGTTGTGACTAAATCAATTGATATTGAATTTCAGATTTCTGTTGACTGTAACTCTTGTAACCTCTCTCTCTCTCTCTCTCTCTCTCTCTCTCTCTCTCTCTCTCTCTCTCTCTCTCTCTCTCTCTCTCTCTCTCTCTCTCTCTCTCTCTCCCCCCATCCTGCAGTGGGACGCCATCACAGAAATGGACGAGCATAACCGGCCCATCCACACCTTCCAGGTGTGCCACGTGATGGAGCCCAACCAGAACAACTGGCTCCGCTCCAACTGGATCTTCCGCCAGGCGGCCCAGAAGGTGTACGTGGAGCTGCGCTTCACGCTGCGCGACTGCAACTCCATCCCCTGGGTCTCGGGCACCTGCAAGGAGACCTTCAACCTGTTCTACCACGAGACGGACGACGACACGGACCACGGCGGCCGGTTCAAGCCCGCGCAGTACACCAAGATCGACACCATCGCCGCCGACGAGAGCTTCACGCAGATGGACCTGGGCGACCGCATCCTCAAGCTGAACACGGAGGTGCGCGAGGTGGGGGCCCGTCGGCCGCAAGGGCTTCTACCTGGCCTTCCAGGACATCGGCGCCTGCATCGCCCTGGTGTCGGTGCGCGTCTACTACAAGAAGTGCCCGTTCACCCTGAGGAACCTGGCGTCCTTCCCGGACACGGTGCCCCGCGTGGACTCGTCCTCGCTGGTGGAGGTGCGCGGCGCCTGCGTGCAGCACGCCGAGGAGCGCGACACGCCCAAGCTGTACTGCGGCGCCGACGGCGACTGGCTGGTGCCGCTGGGGCGCTGCGTGTGCAGCGTGGGCCACGAGGAGATCGACGGCGCCTGCATCGGTGAGTGTGGCGGGGGCGGGGGAGGGCGGGGCAGGGCGGGGAGGGGGGGGGGGGGGAGGGCGGGATCTTCGCTGGTCTGGTTGTCTTTGCCGTTGACCCCTTAGCTTTGGGGAAGCTGTATGCCACCACCGGAACCCTTTGGACCTCCATGAGATGTCGAGTCGCTTTAAGGCCCAATCTCAATTCTCGATCTTACCCCTTCCCCTTCCCCTTGCCCCTTCCCCTTCCCCTACGTCTTGGCCCTTGAAACAGAGGGGTAAGGGCTAGGGGTAAGAACATGCCCCTATGAATTGAGACAACACTCGTTACAGTTATGTCATCATACATTGACGACAAAATATTGACAAAAATATTTTTTATACACACATGGTGTTTTGTATCTCAACAACTCAACTCAACTTCACTTTATTGCCGTTGCACAAGAAACACAGAGTGATTTTTGGCAGCGAAATGTCGTTGCTAAGGTTTCCGGCAGACACAGAGAATGAGCAGGTGTACGGTTTTGAATTTCATTGATGTTCAGAAACAATGTCTTTGTTAACCAACATTTCTTTATTTACAATTATGAATGGCTACGACATTGAACGCATGACTCACTCCCACATTTGCTTTGAAGCGTATTTTGATTTCAGAAATTTCTGCTGGTTTTCGTGCCGAAAACGTATCAGCTGCCGGGTTTCCTCCGGCGTTCCTGTGTGAAAAAGGACGATATATGTAAAGCACGTATCGATTTGTCTCTAGTTGTCTACACTGATATCAAACGGAATTCGCTGCTAATTGTGTTTAGTAAACTAGACATGCATGGAGTTCATTGCTAGTAAGAGAAATGCAGGATTGTTGTGCACTCAGCAATATAACGTTAGCATAGCGATTTTCAAGAAAGTTTCAATTAAGAATATGGTTGCAAATATATACGTACAGGACTGTTTAGACTACAAAACAATACTGTCGTAAATTTTAAATAAATTATTTCAGCCAAAAATACTTACATTTATGGGACTCTCGTGGAGATCTGGCCACGATTGTTGCCGGTTGCGCAGTGGGTACCCCTAGGTTTCAAGTAAGCTCCCGATCTTACTTGGTTTCAAGGGGTGTCTACTCCTTCCCCTTGGCCCTACCCCTCGATCGAAATGAGAATTGAGATAGCCCTTTGTCTCACGTGAATGCGCAAAACCAAGGGGAAGGGGTAAGATAGAGAATTGAGATTGAGCCTTAGTCTAACTAAACTTAGCATCTAAGGGTAAAAGGTAAAGAGCATTTAGCAGACTAGCGACTTACAATCAGTACATTTGTGGGGTTGACATTGACATTTGGTGGACAGTTGGAGGAGGGGGATCAAGGGGATCGAACCGCCGACCCTACGGTGAGTGGACGACCCACTCTGTCCACCCGATCTACCCACTGAGCTACTGCCACCCTGTCGCATCTACCTTACCGCACCTTACCTAAAATGGGTTTTTTTTTCTTCATAAAGACAAAAGCCCCCCCCCCTCGTTTGGTGGACCCCCAAGGAAAGATAACTTAAGAGAACTTTTCTCCTACGGTTTTAAGCCAGATGCGTTTGTATTTGATTATGAGTAATTTCACTAGGTTCCCCCAGCTGCACCCGCAGCTGCGTCACAATCAACAGGTCAGCAGTTAAACTCCTGGCTGTCATTAGAGATGAACCGCAGCCGCCCGACCAAAGCCGCTCCCCCCCCCCCCCCCCCCCCCCCCCCCCACGGCTCCTTGTTTTGTAGGAAAGTTTGTGTGAGGAACACAACTCCTCCTGGCCTCTTTTGTGGGGAATAGCTGAAGGCAGAATCAGGGTGACTTTGCATCAGCAAAAAAAAATGCGTTGCTCGTGTGGAGTCCTTGAGCGGAAGGCGTTACCGCTGGACCGTCTCAGCCAGGTGATCCTGTGTGACCGGGAGCCGGGTGTGGTTCATCGCGGTGAGGACGCGTCCTGTGTGTGTGGGGGGTTCGCTCTTAGTCAGCGGGTGAATCGACAGAGCGATACGCGGGCGGGTCACAACTTGCAACGCGACAGCGTTCAAGGACGACGCAGACAGACGGGGCTTTTTTTTTTTCGCAGCGCGACCCGGCTTCACAGGAAAGGTCTCGTGCGAGGAGCGTCAATCCCACGTGAGAAACTCGCGCCGAGGCAAAGCGTCGTTCGCTGTGTGGGGATCACTTCCCCTCACCTGCCTGTTACCTGTCCAGAGCATGCGTGGGGTGATGTGTGTGTTTTTGCTATGTGCATTCTGGTCTTAATGGAAATGACACACAGGCAGTGAAATGTGTTGGGGTCCTCAATGTTAATCGATAACGCGATGGCGAGCAGCTACAGAATTACGAAGAATTATGAATGATCTCAGGTTGCTGCTGTTAGTTAGATTCCATATTGAAGTAGCGTTTTTGTGTAGCTCCATATTGGAGACAGGTGTAAGTCTCCATTTTGTTGGGGATTAAATAAGATTTGGTTTTAAGTCTTATTGCATTGATAGTTAACTAGAATCTGTTGCTATATCAACATGCACATCTCAAGATTACCATCACACTTTGATGTAATATCTGGCAAAGGATTGGGGTGTAAATTTATTTCATTTCCAATTTATCATATTTCCAATATAGCGTAAGGTAGCGTACTTCAGCAACCAATCAACCAACCAAAATTCACGAGCACAAGGATGTTCCATCTGATCTACATGCTAAAATAAGTAATACTTAAAAACACACTCTATATGTTTGCCTGTGAAACTCAGTTTACTCTAAGAGTGATACATTGCTAAACTAGTGTGCTAACATGAAAGTGCGGATACGGACCCTGATACTGTTAATCCAAGTTTGAAATGGGCACCAGAGCCCTGTGTTGAAGTGTATCAGGATGGAAAAGCAGTGCAACGTCTAATCTCTGAAAATAAGGAACAGTCATACTCCTGTGGAACGGTGTGACATTTAGAAACACAAACAGTCAGAAGAAAGAAGAACTGTGCAGGTTACTGCCACACCACCATCGGTGAGCTTGTGTATGTGTGCATGTGTGTGTGTGTGTGTGTGTGTGTCTGTGTGTCTATGTGTGTGTGTGTGTGTGTGCGCGTGTGCCTGTGTGTGCGCATGCGTATGTGTGTGAGTATGCATATGCGTGTGTGTGTATGTGTCTGCGTGCGTGTGTGTGTGTGTGTGTGTGTGTGTCTGCGTGTGTGTGTGTGTGTGTGTGTGCGTGTGTGTGTGTGTGTGTGCACGCATGTGCGTGTGTTTGCATATGTGTGTGTGAGTATGCGTATGCGTGTGTGAGTATGCGTGTGTGTCTGCTGCGTGTGTGTGTGTGTGTGTGTGTGTGTGTGTGTGTCTGTGTGTGTGCGTATGCGTATGCGTGCGTGCGTGTGTGTGTATGTGTGAGTATGCATATGCGTATGCATGTGTGTGCGTGTGCGTGCATGTTTGTGTGTGTGTGTGCGTTCAATTGACCTTTCAGTGGTAGCGTCTCTCACTGAGCATAAGCAGTGACGAACCCCGCCTCAACAAATGCTGGTCATCTTTGGCTAAGACAAATGAAAGCTCCGCCTCCGCGGGTCAGTGTGCACACATTGCTCATGGCCAGAAGCAGACACACTCCCTTAACTTAAGTCTATGCCCAGTCATACACGGGCAACAGCCTTGTAGCCCCCCTTGATCTCTCTCTCTCTCTCCACATCTCTCTTCACTCATCTCTCCCAGGGGAGAGATGGAGTCATCGAGATCCATGTATAAAATGAATAAAGGAGATATACATACATACATACATACATACATACATACATACATACATACATACATACATACATACATACATACAGTACATGCATGCATACATGCATACATACATACATGCATACATACATACATACATACATACATACATACATACATATCTACATACATACATACATACATACTTACAGTACATACAGTACATGCATGCATACATGCATACATACATACATAGATACATACATACATACATACATGCCTACCTACCTACATACATACATACATACATACATACATACATACATACATACATACATACATACACACACACACATACATACATACATACATACATACATACATACATACATACATACATACAAACATACATACATACATACATACATACACAAATACACATACATGCATGCATACATAACAACTCTTATTCATTTGTACATTTACGTGTAACTCATTCCACACGGATCTCCTTAACTGAATATAACAGTAACAATGATAACATAACAACAATAACAATCCATTGTGGCACTGCGCCGCGTAGTCCCATAGTATCGCGAAACATCATTTGTGTGTCTAAGACACAAACATAATCACTCCGCTAACAACCGGAATGTGTTCAAATGGCACCGGGAACACCCTCTGATGCCCACTTCTCGTATTGGGCAGACACTTTAACGACGCGGTAATGTCAGCCAGCCACCCCTGGCTTTGTGTAATAAGCACCGTTCACATCCTCCAACTATAAAGAGTCCTTATCCAAGACAAGCCAGCCAGTCGCATCTCCTACACAGCGTCGTGCACACTCACAAACAGCCTGGCGTCAACAGAGGCACGACTGACTGGCAGATGAGTTGTATGCTAATAGATAGGCTGGACCCTGACATTTAAATATAGGTTTGTTGTGGTTGGGAAAGGGCCGGCCCTGCGTCTTAATTGGTATTGTCTCGAGAAATCGGTCCCCGGCTTTCCATTCGCCTGTCTTCTGTGTGTGGGTGTGTGTGTGTCTTTATGTAGAAAGCAAAGTGTCAAGTGTCCATACATCAAAGACATGTGTGATAGTGTTTTCGAACACACACACACACACACACGCACTGATGAGAAATATATTTTTACAAGGCACTTCATGGAGGTAATACACTATTCTATAAACGTGCATGTCAAGTATGCTCACAGATATAAAAAAAAAACCTAAACATTGACAGAGTCAATATTTTGGGGAGTTCATCTCGGATCTGAGATAAGGACATACTGTCCATAAGAACCATCCACGTTTCTTCCAGAAGCTGTCTGCGACTCGCCACCGAAAGGCATTCAACGCTGATGTCAGCGCGTGACCCCTGAAACCCTAGTGTAGGGGTCGTACATTAGGCCGGACCCTCTCAGAGACCTGTCAGGCCGAGCTCTCTCCGCCCTGAACCCCAACAGCGGTCTGTCGGCTGTTGTCCTTTTTGTTGTTGTTAAGGGTAAAGGGGGCATTTAGCAGACGCTTTTGCCCAAAGCGACATTTGTGAGGGTTCGGCATGTGGACAGTTGGAGGAGGAGGAGGAGGGGATCAAGGGGATCGAACCGCCGACCATACGGTCAGTGGACGACCCGCTCTGTCCATCCGCTCCACCCGCTCGGGGCAGCCGCAGCCTACTGGTTAGGGCTTTGGATTTTTGTAACCGGAGGGTTGCCGGTTCGAACCCCGACCAGTACGAACGGCTGAAGTGCCTGTGAGCAAGGCACCTAACCCCTCACTGCTCCCCGAGCGCTGCTGTTGCAGGCAGCTCACTGCCTCGGGATTAGTGTGCTTCACCTCACTGTGTGCCTCACCATCACCGTGTGCTGAGTGTATTTCCACTAATTCACGATTGGGTTGAATGCAGAGACCAAATTTCCCTCACGGGATCAAAAGAGTAATTCTTCTTCTTTTACCCACTGAGCTTCTGCCGCCTTGTTGTTGTTGTTGTTGTGGTTGTTGTTCCATTGCTCTGAGAGCTTAGCAGCACCGGAAGCCAAACTTTCCCAGAGTTAGCCACACCGTTAGCATAAGGCTTTCCCGCATTTGCATGTCTGTATGACATCAGAAGGTCGGCGCGGGCCCACCGGCGCGTGACATGGTGTCAGGCCGCAGCCGAGGAGAGCGCTTTGTTGCCGGAATACTAAAAGAAACGGCGGAGAGAAGAGAGAGAACCACCACCACCACCCACGTCGGCACAGCATCCGCAAGGCAACTCACCGCAGGAGCACCGAAAAAAGACCTGCTTCTTAAAGCAGAGGGAGGGTCTTTAGAGGATGGCCGTGATTGCAGTTTCGCTGTCTTCTCACCCGCCGCGGTCATGCGAGTGCATAACTGATACAAGCTTTCGATAGGAGAGAGGGGAGGGGAGAATCCATGCGAAAGTCTTATCACACAAGCAAGTGATGAATGAACGGTTGTATCGTCTGTGATGTTATGATTAGGATGTTGTTGTTTCCCCCCCCGCGACACACACCACACACGCGCACACACACACACGCACGCTGACGTATCTGGTATCGGGTTCAATTGAACACGAGAGGTGCTGCAAGTGTTGCAGGCTGTGAGTGGCGAGGTGCATTGCGTTGCCCTCTGTGTTGGAGCCTAGAGAGAAGTAGAGCAGCCTCTCTCTCTGTGTTGCGAGGGGTAACCGTAGAACCTCTGTGTTTAACCTATAATAGCGTTGGAGCGTCCCGGGCTCTTCAGCAAAAAGGCCAGTTGCCACGAGGTGTCCGTTTAAAAATGCTAGTTTCCCGTTTGATTACAAGTAGAAAATTGCCTGATCCTTTCCCTTACGGCCATAATATGACCGTAGCTTAATACAACCAGTATACTGTAGCGATGACCAGACAAGGTATCATCGCTCAGCTCTCCCGTGACCAAGTAAGTACCAGTAATTACCTCTCGCCGTCATGCCGTGAGTAGATCTAACTTTCTACCATCGGTAGAATCTCTAATCTCCTGCCCGTTGTTGCTAAGGCCAATGCGATGCACTGCAGAATGCCAATGCAATCTTAATGTCAGAATTAAGCATCGTTGAGTTGATGAACACTGCAGCCCTCTCAGGCATCCCATCCACGTCCAGACCGTAAAGATGTTTACTCGCGTGGCCAAGGCCCTGTGGGAGTGAAGTGACCCGTCTCAAAATGGCCGCCACTTACCTCTGGGTGACTCTTCAAACCTCTCTAACTTGGTGGAGTGTTGCGTTTCCTCTCCAAGTCTAATTGAGATCAAATGCCAGGAGGGAGGGTGTCTGATTGGTGGCTGGGTTGGTCGGACTTGTGGAGATCATTTCCCCCTCACTGCCTGTTAACTGTCCAAAGTACGAATTATGTAAATGATGGTATGGTGTTGTGATATTATTTATTTTTTTTAAGCCTTAGTTGCGATGTGAACTCCTGGTGACTCCTGCTTTTCTTTTTTTTGCATTTCTACTTCAAAGCCAAGAGTGATCAAAGACAATCCCTCAACACGCTAGAGCCCTACACTCACTCACCCCCCCCCCCACCCCCCCCCCCCCACACACACACACACACACACACACACACACACACACACACACACACATGCATGTGCACACAAACAAGCATATGTGCAGCCACACACACACACACACACACACACACACACACACACACATGCATGTGCACACAAACAAGCATATGTGCAGCCACACACACACACACACACACACACACACACACACACAAACAAGCATATGTGCAGCCCCACACATATGCACACACACACACACACACACACACACACACACGCAAGCACATGTGCACACACACGTACACACACACACACACACACACGCATGAGCGCTCATAACAAAGGCAGAGGACACTGCCTGATACATCTCTATCTTTTTTTGATCGAACACAGACGTTGTAGCAAATGATGCAACATTTGCATAGTTGCGCCGTTTTCCCCGGCAGATTGATTGAAGTATGTGTGATATACATACATACATGCACCTATTTTTGAACACACACTGAGACACCGTATTAGCCAAACGAAGAGAGACTCTATTGAGAGACACGTCCTAGATAACACATCACAAGCCGGCATTGAAGTTATAAATACAAGCGGGCCTCAGAAACATAAGAGGAACACACACAAAAAAACTAAGGCGGCGGTTTGCGTCTGGTATAAATACATCCAAACGTAGCCAAAGCTTTAGCGAAGGGTTACATCAAGTTCATCCTCTGTGATGGCAGCACTCTTGCTGGTAAGCTGCCGGTTGTTGTTGGCGGGTTGCTGGCAAGTGACACATTTTAATAACCACATCCACTAGACTTAAGATCTCGGAGCTGTCATGTCGGCCATGCATGATTTATAAGCGCCGCTCGTTAGGGAGAAGGGTTCACGCTGGCAGATTTTTTTTTATGCAACTTGTTCTGATTAAGTGATCACCCGTCCCTCTCTCGCCGCGCCGTGCTCAACAGTAAATACACCCCCCCCCCCCCCGGGTGTGGATTCCTTGGAACGCCGCGTCTCTGCTCGCGGTTGTCTCTCCTATCTCGAGGCCCTGCAGCCGGCTGTGTAGAACCCCGGGTCCTCGTGGCGGCTCGCGTCATCGGGGTCAGCCCGGCGTCATCGTCTTCGCCACTCGGGTTGATTCGGTTGATCTTTTTGTCAGTTTTACACATGGCGGCGCCGTGGCGCATTTTACAAGCTAGGGCTTTCAAGAGGACACGTTTAACGACACCCTAACAAAACCCTTATTTATAATGCTACCATCCCTGCCCAATTGATTTCCACACGTATTTTTTGACTCGCCTTATCAAATGGCAGCACAACGTTGTTTTTAGTTTGAGATCAAGTTGTAATCGTTAAAGCGTATTGGGTGACATGAAGCCACGAGCGAGCGTGTGTGTCTGTGCGCGCGTGCGTGCGCGTGTGTGAGCCTGCGTGCGTGCCTGCATGCCTTTGTGCATGAGTGTGTGTGCATTTGTGTGTGTGTGTGTGTGTGTGCATGTGTGTGTGTGCGTGCATGTGTGTGTGTGTGTGTGCATGTGCATTTGTATGTGTGTGTGTGTGTTTGTGTGTGTGTGTGTGTGTGCATGTCTATGTGTGTGTGTGTGTGTGTGTGTGTCTGTGTGTGTGCAGTTGGGCTTTTTGTTACGACCTGGCTCTGAGGAGGTAACAAAGAGCGAGGCTACAAGGTTAAATGATACAAAGTCACCTTTATTGGGATGAACTAATAATGAACAAAACTGTGAGCGTGTCTGGGGACGGAGTGGATGGTGGCTTCAGAGGGACGCGGGGCGGCCAGCCTGACTGCCTGATTGGGGGGGGGAGAATTCCTGTCGGCAATCTGAAAGACAGCAGGTTAAGTACAGACATCACAGCGTTAACAAACCGCTCACATCACACCCTCCACAGGCCCCACATGTGACACACAGCGAGGACGGCTGAAGTGAACGGAGGAAATGGAGAAAGTGACTCACACACACACGCGAGCGCGTACACACACACACACACACGCACGCACACAACCATGCGCCCCTTCCTCCATCCTGTGGAGAGACCTAATTCAGCTGTTAAATTTGTGGTGGGCTGGGGATAGGTAAAGTGGGTCAGGAAAGGAGAAAGCCTGTGATGCAAGCCATCAGTCACCTCGGGATGAACTCGCAGCCTCACAGGTTCAATTATTGTCGCTGCGGAAGCCACATTAGCGGTTTTCCTGTCCTAGAAGGGAGGCGGCGTGAACGAGGTCCTGGCGTCGGCGGCGGCGTCTGAGCCGTCGGCGAGGCGGGCGGTGACATTGAGCCTTGCGCCTGCGTTTTTTTTTAAATCTTTTTTAGCATTGTTTATTTTTTTGATGAGCTAACGTGCGCTGGTGTGCGCTTCGGCTCAACAATGACGAGCGATGTGTTTTTCCGCGACGCTCGTGATTCACTTTTGTTTGTTTAGACTCAGGAAGGGCTCTTTGGAAAGCGAGTTATGTATCTTTTTTTTTTTTTTTTTTTCCTCCTTTCAGGGCTTACGTTTGTAGGCGCTGTTGTTTCTCAGCCCGTACTCTTCGCCTCACGTTGTGTTATTTCATTTCGACTCCTGTGGCATCGCCTGCCGTTGTTATTTATAAACAGTAGAATCGAATCACGTACTCTATAACAAGGTTTGGAAACATACACCTACATACCAGCACCTTGTGTGTGCTGGCGTGTGTGTGTGTGTGTGTGTGTGTGTGTGTGTGTGTGTGTGTGTGTGTGTAAGTGTGTGTGTGTGTGTGTGTGCATGTGTGTGTGTGTGCGTGTGTGAGTGTGTGTGTGTGTGTGTGCATGTGTGTGTTGTGTGTTGTGTGTGTGTGTGACAGTGTGACTGCATCAGCGTGTGTGTTTGTTGGTTAATTAGGGTCATAGCCGTATGTGTGTGTGTGTATGTGTGAAATGTTTATTATTCATAGCCAGCTGCAAGCATTAGGCAGCTCATCCTACTTCTTACATTTAGCCTGATGTATGTTTATTGAGCAGCCTGGGAGAACAATGCACGCAGCTGATTGATCAGCCAATACAGCTTGCTTTATGCGGGATCGATCGGTAAGAGTCACCAATAACAAAAGCCATTACCGTTGTATTTGTATTCAAGACAACAGAGTCGTAAAAGTAATAAAATAACGAAATAACGAAAGATGAAGGCGGCATGGATTCAGCACTTGGCAAGTTCTCAAGCCTGGTTTATGCAAGCCAGGCATGTTGGTGTTTTATACAAGCACTAGAGAACGTATCCAACTCAGTCAGTCACACACTATGTTGAAATGAATCCATTTTGGACGGTTGGTAGTCCCTTAGAAGTAATTATTCTCCCATTCGCAGCACATTGATAACCAACCAAAGCACATAAAGCTAACATTCATGCCGTTAACTGGAACGTTTGCTACTCTGCGAATGAAACTGTGGTGAAATGTGATGTGATATACGGTATATTTAGCCAAAAACCTGCTCAAGGGCGGTTAGCTGGTAAGCTAGGTGTCCAAGACAATGTGGCTGCGGTGGTGCAGAAAGTGAGTGGGAAGATCAGTTTGAAACATTAAAAGTGTCAGCGTAGCACTGAGATAGTTGTACAAGTAATTTGTGCTGTAGTTAATAGATTATAGATTAGCAATAGGTTCAACGTCCTGTAAACTGCAACAGGAAGTTGCGGGGGCGGCGGTAGCTCAGTGGACAGAGCGGGTTGTCCACTAACCGTAGGGTCGGCGGTTCGATCCCCTTGATCCCCCTCCTCCTCCTCCTCAAACTGTCCACATGTCGAACCCCACAAATGTACTGATTGTAAGTCGCTTTGGACAAAAGCGTCTGCAAAAATGCCCCCTTTACCCTTTTACATTTCGAACACCGTTTTACATGGAAATGTGTAATATTGTCGACGCATACCCTCATGGACAGATTCCCTGTCGATGCAATTTTGCGT
>JAXIVH010000010.1:4895391-4912891 GCA_036785325.1 Urophycis tenuis | reverse complement strand
CCGGCGCAGGGCGCTCACGCCGCTGTGATGAACGGCGGGCGGGCGCCGTATGGGAGACACACCTTCGTACCGTGGCCACCCTTGGGTGCACAGGGCCGGCTCACGCACGAGCTCACGGGGACAGTGTTGGTATCGTTTATCTGGACTATCGGGACTTATGTGTTGAGGTGTGATGTATTGATTGCGGCGGACGCATTAGCTACCCCACCCTGTGTTCCTTTAAGATAAGTCACACTAGAACACAAACAGCGCCACTCGCCCCCCCCCCCCCCCCCCCCCCCCCCCGCGCTCACGCTCTGGCGGCAACACAATAGCTCCAAGTTGATGGTGCAATTTGCCAACAGTGTTTGGATTTCTACCGCCAAATGGGGAGTCCTCTAGGCGACCTTGTGCGATGGTAAGAATGCTGTGAGGGCAGTTTGTGAATGACGTGAGTTTCATGAGTTTCAGAGCCGGTCGTCCTTCACCTCTGAACCTCGCGTCGCTCGTTTTTTTTTCCGCAAAGTCGTCGAGATTCCAAATGACCACGTCCCCATCGTCTCTCCAGATGTTTTCTACGTGATGTGTCCAAATCGTACAGATGCCAGATGACATGACTTTCTTATGATAATCTTCCGTATTTTCCATATCACCATGATCACCATACATGATTACAATAAGTTAGAACCAAATTAATATTTCCCGGGATTGCGTTCATTGTCTTTTTTCCCCCTGGTTCTGTGCTGAGCTGAAATGTATATATAAGGCAATCATTTTCTATGTGCTCTGGCTTTCCTGTTCCTCAAATTAGCTTTCAGAGCATCGCGGAAAAATACCCTGCTGGAAATGGGGATTGGTGTGTGTCACTGCATCAAGAAGTGGTATTACTGGAGCTAATGTTGGTCTTATTGAACACTATTACACTCTATCTTAGATGGCTGAGTGGAAAATATTATACCTTCTCAGATCTGTGTGCCTGTGCGTGTGTGTGCGTGTGCGTGTGTGTGTGTGTGTGTCTGTGCATGTGTGTGTGTATACGCGTGTGTGTGTGTTTACTTTATCTCTGTGTATTAGATCTCTTGTGTATTTTTAGCTCTTATGAATTAGAGGGGAAATGCAAAAAAAAAAACAGAAAATCAACTGAAGTGCTTTTTAGTGATGTGAAAAATGCCCGGGATGTCACGGGACTGTGAACCGTCTTTCATGTAAGCGTGCATTATGTCCTTTCAACATAACCCTCAGCTTGAAAGCTGACCCGCACACATTGTCTTGCATTATTATTAGTATTTGAAATGCGTTGTTCCGTACGTAATGATTCCGCGGCTCCGCGCCTCTGCTTGCGTGTAAGAGGGCTACTCATGATTCAAGCATTCATGATGGGAATCTGGGGGGGGGGGACGGGGGGGGCGGAGATGAGTCGACCGTCTCAGAACGCATGACCCCGCACGCGCCGACATGAAATCGCGGCAAAGTGCCATTTCCATTCCCGTTTTCTTTTTCTTTTTTTACGGCGCAGCGGTGATATTTGTCGATTTACTATCCACCCTAACGTTTGACCCATAATGCAATACAGTGCAACAGGCTGTAATAAAAGAGTTGACTCTGCCCGCTCTGCCACACTGCGTTTGGAAGACGGAGAGCTCCTGTCACTTCTGCGCGCGTTGGCTATCATTAGCGGTCCAGGGTCTCTGATGGCCGCTCCTCGAGATTCAAAAGCGTTTGGACAAAGTCGGGGGGCCCGCCGACCCAGACCTGCCACGATGACTGGGTGGCTGTTGGGTTAATACATGAACCGCACCAATTATGTGGGGGAAAGCTCTTCAGACCTTAGAAAGCAGTTTTTTCCTCCAACGAACCATATTTTGGAATAGGAACAAAATGTCCCCTCTACGCCCATACCAAGGAGAGACACTCCGTACTATGGATTTCCGAGCTGCGTTTACGCGCTTAGCTTACTAACGGGTAAGATTAGCACCACTTAGCACCACAGTGGTATGACTCACAATCATAATCTCTGTGTCTCTGAGATGGTCTCACCATTTTTTACGGTGAGTTTGTGAGTCATATGGTCGTGGCGGTAAGTGGCGCTTATCTTATTTTTTTAAGCTATTTGCAACCCTCCTAATCATCAGCCTGTTTGCCTTTGTTTTTTTCTTTTTGTTTCGGTTATTCACAGCAGTCCCTGCTATACCATGAGTATGCCTTTTGAAAGACAGAAACTTCCCCGCGTCTTGAAGTTTGCTTTTGGTTTTTCCCTACGCAGTCCTAATGCAGTGTTTGGTCATGTTGGATTCATGTGGAGGAACCGTTCAACTTTAGAAGTCACTCGATTGCACGTTTTTTTTTTTTTTCCCCCCGCGCGTCTTTCCACGCCACAATTAAGTCTGGATTTCCGTAGCAGATTTGTAGAGCTAATCAAGCGGCAGCAGAGGGCTGTTTATAGCTTTTTCCCTTAAGCTGACATGAAACACTGTGTTTGCCGTCTGAATGACAGCCTTGTCAAGCCTTGCAAGTACAAACACCAGCACAAATGCACACGCGCACGCACGGACATGCACGCACGAGCACGCACACACACACACACACACACACACACACACACACACACCTGCAGAACTGTCTTACATTTGGCTACCCTGCCATCTGCTCCTAGATGTATCCACTCACACTCCCTGGTTGCCGTCTCGCATCTCTTGTTTCTCTTATCTTCATACTAGGCTTTTCTTCCCATTCCTTCAGATGGTAATGGAGAGACGCGTTCATCGGCAGAAATATTGGTAATTTTATAGTTTGGAGACTGGTGTCTGTGATTGAATGTTTTTTGCTGATGAATGCACCAGACAATCCTTAAACAACCTTTGAAAGTGTTTGAGGGTGTGCCTGCACACACACACACACATACACACACACACACACACACACACACACACACACACACACACATACACACACCCAAGGCTTGCATGCACACACACACACACACACACACACACACACAAAGCTTGCATGCACACACACACACACAAGCGTGCACGCAACTGCACACACACACACACACACACACACACACACATGCACACACCCACTCAAAGTTTTTAGCGCTCCCCTTTCCCTCCACTCCGCCATGGCTTCCATACTGTTGTCAGTAAACAAGGGCACTGTATCAGCGCTAATAGCCGTATGTGAGAGACGTACCAAGAACTTACTCTCGTTGCAGAGCGGAAGAAGAAAGGAACGCCGGGCGCCTGAAATACCCCTCGCACACGCACTCCCATTCAGTCGCAAGGCGGCTTCCACCAGACGATACACAGTGTGCTGCTGCGCATTTCTTTACATTCGTATTTGCTTTGAGTTTGAGTGCATCCCCCCTCGGCTTGGTAATTTTAGCAAGGAAAAGCAAATACTATAATGTTTATTCTTTAATTTTCATCAGTGGGAGTGAGTTGGTAGGTGCTGCAACATCCTGACGAGTAAGTGGAATAGAATTTATTTACAGTATATATTTAAGCATATGCCACTGGGTCTGCCGTTAACTAGAATGGTAGAGTAGAGAGAATAAGTAATGAAGGGAAATAAGTAATAACATAACATCAATTACTCAACTGTTGTGACTCGCATCAAACCCTGATGAACAGAATGAATCGGCCACCCACACCACCGTCATGACCTTGTGAAGTCTAGCCCGGCTCGACACGTCAGATCGGTCTCGGCTCCCGTCTCACGAGCACAATGTGACGAATGCAGACTTGTAGAAAATGAAGTGTAAAGTCTTGGCAGGTCATGTTCGACCATTAAAGCAATGGTTTATAGGAGATCCCCAGTCCCCCACCGGGCACTGTATTGTTGAACTCAAGATTTAGTGAGCAAATTCTGCCACCCCCACCCCCTCTCTCTCTCTCTTTTCTCTGGGTCCCTTCTCTGCACTAGATCTCTGGATAGGCCGCTAACAAATGCATTTGAGGGGTTTAGTGCGGTTCTTTCACTCGGGCCGCTATAAAAAATGTCTCTTTAAGAAATCAGAAAGGCTGACCTCTGAAAGGTCCATAAAAACGCGTGTCAGTGCGCCGCGGATCTCCTGAACTGATAGTGTCACTGATTCACAGATTAGTCAGCTGCCAGTGAATGGGCGCACGTCGACGCCGTCTGCAGTGTAGGACGTCTCCTCTGCGTTCACACTGTACAGCGTGAGGCACCAAACGCACTCATGTTGTCTTTATGCGGTGAGCAATCGTTCTTATTTTTTGCAACTTTTGGTACGTTATTTATTACTCAGTTCCCACCAATGGCGGATTGTGGGCGTCATTTCCTTTTCGAGAATGGGGGAATTGTTGCTCTTCGGGGTGCTGATCATTTATGAAATAATTGACTTAAACTAACATTACCGCGTGTAGATCTGCTTTCACTGTTCCACTAGATGAGAAGGTGGTAAGGTATTCCCGATTAATAGTATGCGTAGTATGTATGCAAACACATATTTCCACCGTACACACAAAACATGATGTTGCTTTGATTGTCGCAGTGGGATCGGAGTACGCCCCGTACCGGCCACTGTCATTGGTTGAAGGCTGACCAATCAGAGCTGACTATTCAGAGCTGACCAATTGAAACACCGTAGCTTACCTCTGACCAGTCAGAGGTAAGCTACGGTGTTTCGAAATCCTCCCGGGGGGGATGGGGGGGGGGGGGGGGGGGGGGGATGGGGGGGGGGGGGGGGGGGGACAAAAGCCAGGTGATGCAATGAAAAAAAAAAACTAAACAATAAGAGTGAAAGTTAAGAAACATTTCTGGCTGACGATGTCACGCCTGTCAGGGAACAGCTAATTTTTGCTCACCACCTCTCCCTGACATCATTAGGCTGACAACACCAATCCCAACACTAATCCTGGAGTGTAAATCAGACACAACTATTGACTAATGAAGAGATCAGAAGAGCGTGTTGGAGAGGAGAAATATTGAGAGTGACAGAGCGGGAGGAGAAGGAGGAGGAGACGCGGCGAAGGAGGGCTCTTCAGTTTTGGAGACCGACCGCCGTCGCTAATTTCAGAAGCGGTCGGTTTTAACAGTCCCGGGAATTGAGAGCGCGATCTACTTGAACTGGTTCTACGTGAAATGTCGCGCGTGTGCGTTCCATTCCATGGTTTCATTCTGAAGTAGAGACGCCGGAAAAAGTTGACACGCCAAAGTGGTTTAGTGTGCAGCATTTTTTGGTTTCCGAGGGCTCCGCTATGCTTGCTGTGTGTGTGAGTTTGCACGCGTGCGAAGCGTGCGATTGGCAGGCGGCATGCATCCGCCCATCCCCCCCCCCGCCCCCCTCCTCCTTCCAGCTCGCCCAGCGCAGCCAGCTAACCAATCAGCAGGCTCCCTCCAGCCGGCACGCCTGCTTCACGCCGCCTCCGCCTTTAATCTCAAGAGCCGAACTATTCTGCAACATTTGTTGATGTGGTTCTGCAAGTAAATGCTGCAGAATTGTGCTCCTCTTGGGATTGTTGCTCTGCGCCGCCACCGCCTCCCAACTCCCGCCTCCCGCCACCCGCAAACCCACCTCCGGGAGAGGACTTCACCTTCATCTGCTTCTGAACGCCGCAGCCCGCACACATCGCCGCGCTCTCCGGATGCGTCCGAACACAGCGGCGTCCCCCCCGAGCTGTTGGGAGGACAAGGCGGGGTGGGGGGGGGGGGGGGGGGGGGGGAAACGAAGCCGATCTGGGGGGAAATCGACACACACGTAGACGTGGCGATAATGACCCCGAGGGACATTCGCCACGTCGACACCGTGTCACTCGTCAACAAATGGAGGAACCGAGAGAGAGAGTCGGTGTCCAGGTGTGCTGGGGACACAGAGAAGAGCGTAGGAGCATCCTTTCCTTGCGGCTGCGCTTGTTAGCTTGATAAGAAGCCGAGCAAAGCTAGTGTGTTTGTACACAGTTCCACGTAGACACACACACACGCACACACACAGGCCTACTAGGAATTATTATCAATTCAACGAAAATCGCAACTCGTGCTACTTTCTGCCTAAAGCTGTTCAGTTCCCCCTCCGTTCCCTGTTAGGGGGCTTCCAGTTGAAGCTCAGAGAAGTGCGACTTAGCTTCTGTTACCTTGTTAAATCCAAGTTCCCTTTGACAGCTACTAGCAAAGGGGAGCCTCACTAGACTCTTCTGTCTTAACCTTCTCTATTTCTTCTGTACACTTTCTTTAATTGTGTGTGTGTGTGTGTGTGTGTGTGTGTGTGTGTGTGTGTGTGTGTGTGTGTGTGTGTGTGTGTGTGTGTGTGTGTGTGTGTGTGCGTGCATAGGTGTTATAATATAAATATATTCCTAAAGTTGCTCCAATCAACACTTCACATCCTGAAAAACAAAGCAGTTTTTTTGCATTTGGCATTGTTTTACCATCGTTTTTTTTTTTACTATTATTATTGTGGTGTTGTTCAACTGTTCACTGTGCAGTGGGTGCTCTCTAGCTAAAATATAAAAGTAGTTCCTAATCTGAAAGTAGGAACCAGAAAAGGTGAGTGTTCCACTCGTACAGACACACACTGGAGACATTCCCCTTCTGCAGCATTTCAAACCTAATTGCGAGCAATCAATTTGAAGCATTTGAGTTGGTTTTTTTCTAAATGCATGCAACAAATGTGCAACGTCAAAACGTTGGAACTGCAGGAGCCACAAAGCACAGCTGGCTGCGCAAAACGTCCAACGCAGAGATGTGGACGGCATGACGCCGATGACGGCTGTTTCAACCCGTTCTTTAAAAAAAGAGTCAACAGAAGATCCAACGAGGTTGTTTTGTTGTGGTCGGTACCAGAGCCGCTCCACTCACTTGATGTGCCGTGATCGTTCCCACCTCCACGCCGCTGTTTCGCTCACGGCGCGGACGAGAAGCCCCAGAGCCGAACGCAAGATGTGCGCCTTGATCAAGTGATTACGGCCGATGTGCCAGGCTTACGGAGCCTCTCTGAACCCCTTATGGTCTTAAAAGCAAAATCCACTCTGGGGATTAATATGAAAATACACCGAAATGGTAATGCTGCCATTGCAATTCAGCACATTTCCCCGGTATGTCTTTTTTTTTTTTGTCAGGAGTGTAAGCCCACGTTAATGTAAGAAAATATAGAGAGATATTTCCGGGATATCCCGCGAGAGACGGGTTTCGTTCTGGGGAACCAAAAAAAAAAAAAAATATATATATATAGTATTTTACAGGAAAGGAGGATGAGCACGCTGCTTATCAGTGGTGCACGACATCCCCTGAGTTGACGCCGGGGGTGCGAGCCGAGCGCGTTGACGTACGGCCAGAACACGGCGCCGCACAGCCGGGGTAGACCGAGGGGGCACTGATTCCCCGCCATGTTCTGTCCGAGGTCAGGAAATAAATGTCCACTTTTAGCCACGGAGGTCAGACTCAGCCGGCATCATGAGGCTGATGGTCGAAAGCGGGCTCTCCTCAGAAGGGGGGGGGCAGGGAGGGTGGGGGGGGGGGGGGGGGGGAGGGGGGGAGGGTGGGGGTCTGGGGGCCGAGTGAGGCTTTGTTGACTCAAGGACACACGTGAGGAAGAGGTTAATGACAGAGGAAGCCTTGGAGCACTGCTGGAGACGGACACTCTTCATCACACTGCGCGCAGTGTGTGTGCGTGCGTGTGTGTGTGCATGTGTGCGTGTGTGTGTGTGCATGTGTGTGTGCGTGCGTGTGTCTGTGCGTGTGTGCGTGTGTGTGACGGCAGGCACGTACAGTAGCAGCATGCATGCAGTCACCTCTTCCCCCTTTCCTAATTGTCCCTGTTTGATCAGAGCAGCTATCCCCCAGTCCCCTTACATCAAACACACACACCCACACACACACACACACACACACACACACACACACACACACACACACACAGACACACATTCTGCCCCACACCCTATCCTTCTCATGGGCACCATACCATTTATCACTCAAGGCAACAAAGAAGACACAAAGGGACTGGTTGCTTCAAGGTGAAGCCCTTCTAAGTGGCTTAGCTTCTGTCACCTTGTTAAATTCATGTTCTCTTTGACAACTGCTAGCAAAGTTGAATTCTCACTAGGCTCGTCTCTTTTAACTGTCTCTGTTTCCCTCGGTTAATTTTCTTTGTGCATCTGTGTGCATGTGTATGTGTGCGTGCGTGTGTATGCGTGCGTGCGTGTGCACTTGTGTGCGCGTGTTTCTATGTCCGCCTGTCTTTGTGTGTGGGTGTGCGTGCGCGCGTGCAATGCGTGTGAACAGACAAACTTGTCCTTTGCATTTGGCCAATTGTAAAAATGTCCACAATCTATGCGCGCTCACTCACTGTTGCTGCAATCCATAAATAAGTGAAGCCAATATACGTACACAAAAAAACTGCTCTAAATTAGCCACGGTGTCTGGTGTGTGTGTGGGGGGCCCGGAGATTGCCTAGCTCATGTGGGTCAGTCCCAATTGAATGTTCCATTCTTCTCTGTTACCGCTTTAACCATATCCCCGATATGTTCTGTCTGTTTCTCTCAACATCCAGCGTGCCAGCCGGGATTCTACAAGGCCTTCGCGGGGAACCTAAAGTGTTCCAAGTGTCCTCTGCACAGTTTTAGCTACGGGCAGGGCACCGCGATCTGCTACTGTGAGAAGGGCTTCTTTAGGTCCGAGAAGGACCCCCCCACCATGGCTTGCACACGTGAGTAACACGCTGAGGAAATGCTTCCCGCTCGCTCCTCCTCGCAGACTTTCATTCCATTTTCATTTTCTCTCTATGCGTTTCACGGCCGCGTGAGGTCTGTCTGCACCGCTGCGGGCTGAGTTGGAGCCGAGGCCGTTCGCTGGGGCTGCGGGTATACCGCGGTCCCTTTTACATGGAGATGACTCGCTGTCGGTGCAAATCCTGCAGCATGGGAGTTTTTGCGTTCGGCCCTTTTTTTTTTTTAACCAGGCACATTGGGATGAATCCCGGGCAAAATAACCACTTGATCATCATCTGATGTCATGAGTGTGTGTGTGTGTGTGTGCATGTCTGTGTGTGTGTGTGTGTGTGTGTGTGTGTGTGTGTGTGTGTGTGTGTGTGTGCGTGCGTGCCTGTCTCACGCGACCATACTGCACCTCATACTGTTTACACTGTTCATATCACTTGTATATATTCATGACCCCTTTAGATTTTTTGTATTTATATTTTTATATATTTATATTTATATTTTTGAATGTGTGTCTAGCACCAGGGAGCGAGGGAAACAGCATTTCGGTTTTTGGGTATATCCTGTACATTCATGAAAACTGACAATAAGGTTTACTTGACTTGAAACGCATGATCTAATCAGAGCTCCAGAAGTCACATATATACGCCACGTCATCTGCAATCTGCTTTTTAGCTCTCCAAAGACATTGTCCATTACCCAACTGCTCATGCTGGTTTCTATAAACAAAAAGGCAACTGCCACCATAATGACCCAGTCAAAATTCACACCACACTGCTGAATTACAGGGCTGTTTAACCAAACCCCGCACAATATTAGAAAGTCTTCCAAGTCTTTCAAGACCGAGGTCACTGAAGGCTGTCATTTTCTTCAGACTAGGTTTAATTAGAGCCTTGTTGCCATCTGGTGTCGATTGGAAAGCATTATAGGATATTTAATGAATCCGGTTATGAATCTCTTGCAGGTTTTTAATCCTCACTCTAATAAACACCCATTTGTTAGTAGTTCTGTGTTAATCCCTGATTCCATTAGACAATGTAAACAGTGCATTTCTTTATCAGAATTTTTATAAGAATTTGGTCAACTCTTTGTGATTCCTGTGCTGTTTTTAGAAAGAGCCTCTGAACCGTTTATTTGTTCATTTGTTAAATTATCATTATGACATTTCACAGCATCAGATATCGGCCACATCACGCCATATCACGGCCACAAAAACTGTTTTGTAGTGTGTCTGTCCCAGGGGTGGGCTGTCTGTGAAAGATTTAGTGTGCGTCTGTGTGTGTGTGCGTGCGTGCGTGCGTGCATGTGTGCGTGCGTGCGTGTGCATGTGTGTGTGTGTGTATGTATATGTGTGTGTGTGTGTAGTGTGTTTTAGTAATTGTATAGGAAATGGATACTTGCATTCACTAACAAAGAATTGCTGGTGCAAGAAAATATATATCAGGAGATTTCGATTACATATTTTTTTCTGCCAGCACATCTTCCAGAAGGAATCATCATTATCACCTTATATTTGCATTCAATTACACTTTCACAAACAAACAAACAGGTTTTGTACTCAACACACATAATACAGACAACATACATCTTGGGGGAGATGCACATATAATTGCAATTCATATTCCCCTCATGTTTTCAACAGTGTTATGAAATATGTTGTCAGTGGTAATAGAACATTTCATAATATAATAAATAATACATAAAGAAGAGCAGCACACATCAAAGACCTCACCTCACCGTGCCACCAACTGAAACTTTTAATACTTTTAATTGAACAAATATATATTCACCACATATATATATATATATATATATATATATATATATATTGAGTGTGTGTGTGTGTGTGTGGGGGGGGGGGTACAGCAGATAGAGTACAGATGATCCATATTTTTGGTGCCACAAAAAACATTGATAAGGATGTAGGACTTTACAATGAGAAGACAGATCGCTTGGCAGGGGGAGGCAGCCGGTGAAATGCCAGCCGCTGCTGCAGGGGGGAAAAAAAGGCCCTCCCGTTAAAAAAATAAATAAAAAAACTGCAATCGATGGCACGGACAGCGCCAGACAAAGACCCGGCTGAGGGGGGAGGGGAGGGAGAGCGATTGTACTGATGTCCACGGGGGGGGGGGAAACAAAAGGGGGGTTAGGCAGTTAGGGATTCTCTCCGCCGAAGAATGGAAGAAAAAGGGAAAGAGAGATAAGGATGACAGTAAAGTGAAAGGAGAGAGCGAGAGAGGAAATAGGCAGATGCTAACAGGCGCAGAGGAGTGGGCTGTCTGTCCCGAGGAGATGGTGAAAGAGAGGGAGATACATACGGGATGTGTTCCCCGATAAGAGGAGCGGGGATGGGTGGGGGGGGGGAGGCTGGGGGGAGGCAGGGGGAGGCAGGGGGGAGGGAGGAGGGAGGAGGGGGGAGGAGGATTCTATTGTCCAGACGGTGGGCTTGGCAACAACGGAGCGCACCGAATCCCAGAGGCCTCCTAACTCCACCCGGCTGACAGCTGCTTGCCTTCCACAACGCCGCACCCCTCGCTGACATGCTGCATACACACGCGTGTGCCAAGCACCCGGCCGGGCTCACTCTCTCACTCTCTCGCTCACTCTCTCTCTCTCTCGCTCACTCTCTCGCTCACCTCCCTCACTCACTCACTCACTCAACTTACATTCGCCACAGGATTACAGTACTGTGTCGCACGCCATGCACGCTCTCCGTGTATAACGTAACCACGAGATCAACTCAAGACAAGGTTTCGTCCCATGCAGCCTGCACGCCGTTTGTCGCGCGATATCCCTCAAATACGAACGAACAGAGATGTAATTATTCAGCCGTAACACGGAGTGAGTCAGAATGAGCATTTAGGGCGTAATGGAATGTGCTCTCCTCGCGGCTAAGACTGGAGAGACCATTACTTTGTGTTAGCTTAAGCTATATTATGACAGATGGCGGGGGGGGGGTATTATGCTAGCGATGGAAAACGTCGAGGCGTTTGCGGAGATGCTGAAGGTGGAACGCGGGGGGCTCGGTTAACCGTAGGGCGAACGCGAACACACAACAATCGCGCGTAAAGTTAGCGGCGGGCGCCCGTTATTGGGGGGCGTGTCCTGAGGAGTTGTGAAAGTTATGCGGCGCATTTAATCACTTTCAGAGCTTGGCGTATTGACTCCGCGGGGGGGCCACAGACTCACTGACCCGTTGGGCCTACTTATCTTCATGTAAATAGCTGTTAAGAGCTATGAGTCAGGTAAATAAACATGACTTGACCCGCTGACACACTACCATCTGTACCCCCCCCAGCCCCCCGCAGCCACCCCCCCTGATATGAAACACCTTGAACTTAAATATCAGATGCTACAGAATGAGCCCAGCATACTTCACACAGATCACTTGGGAGAGGGATAAAGTCCTCACTGGAAAGCAGCAGAGGAGGGAACCGTGTGAGGGCTCCCGTCCGAAGTCTGGGTGAGGGAGGATATTCGATTGGGGAGACACACACGCTGTTGAAAAGCAGAAGCCTTTGCTTTAGCGGAATGTGATCACGGGGAAGAATTCACCCGGCGTCTTCAGTGAGACAATGTGTGTGTCTGTGCGTGATTCTCGTCGGGAGATACACGCACACGCACGCGTCGTCGAAGGACCGGGGTCTGACGTTCACGAAGCAAAGGTGTATTATCTGTGATGTTATGATGTCATAGGGTACATTCCTCCATGACACTGGGTTGTATTTTACCACTGGTACCTCTGGGGTCACTGTAATGTTATGTGATGCACCCCACTGGTACCTCTGGGGTCACTGTAATGTTATGTGATGCACCCCACTAATACCTCTGGGGTCACTGTACTGTACTGTGATGCACCCCACTAATACCTCTGGGGTCACTGTAATGTTATGTGATGCACCCCACTAGTACCTCTGGGGTCACTGTTATGTGATGCACCCCACTGGTACCTCTGGGGTCACTGTAATGTTATGTGATGCACCCCACTAGTACCTCTGGGGTCACTGTAATGTGATGCACCCCACTGGTACCTCTGGGGTCACTGTAATGTTATGTGATGCACCCCACTAGTACCTCTGGGTTCACTGTACTGTTATGTGATGCACCCCACTGGTACCTCTGGGGTCACTGTACTGTAATGTGATGCACCCCACTAGTACCTCTGGGGTCACTGTAATGTGATGCACCCCACTGGTACCTCTGGGGTCACTGTAATGTTATGTGATGCACCCCACTAGTACCTCTGGGTTCACTGTACTGTTATGTGATGCACCCCACTGGTACCTCTGGGGTCACTGTACTGTAATGTGATGCACCCCACTAGTACCTCTGGGGTCACTGTAATGTTATGTGATGCACCCCACTGGTACCTCTGGGGTCACTGTAATGTTATGTGATGCACCCCACTGGTACCTCTGGGGTCACTGTACTGTTATGTGATGCACCCCACTGGTACCTCTGGGGTCACTGTAATGTTATGTGATGCACCCCACTGGTACCTCTGGGGTCACTGTACTGTTATGTGATGCACCCCACTGGTACCTCTGGGGTCACTGTACTGTTATGTGATGCACCCCACTAGTACCTCTGGGTTCACTGTACTGTTATGTGATGCACCCCACTGGTACCTCTGGGGTCACTGTACTGTAATGTGATGCACCCCACTAGTACCTCTGGGGTCACTGTAATGTTATGTGATGCACCCCACTGGTACCTCTGGGGTCACTGTAATGTTATGTGATGCACCCCACTGGTACCTCTGGGGTCACTGTACTGTTATGTGATGCACCCCACTGGTACCTCTGGGGTCACTGTAATGTTATGTGATGCACCCCACTGGTACCTCTGGGGTCACTGTACTGTTATGTGATGCACCCCACTGGTACCTCTGGGGTCACTGTACTGTTATGTGATGCACCCCACTAGTACCTCTGGGGTCACTGTAATGTTATGTGATGCACCCCACTAGTACCTCTGGGTTCACTGTACTGTTATGTGATGCACCCCACTGGTACCTCTGGGGTCACTGTAATGTTATGTGATGCACCCCACTAGTACCTCTGGGTTCACTGTAATGTTATGTGATGCACCCCACTGGTACCTCTGGGGTCACTGTACTGTAATGTGATGCACCCCACTAGTACCTCTGGGGTCACTGTAATGTTATGTGATGCACCCCACTGGTACCTCTGGGGTCACTGTAATGTTATGTGATGCACCCCACTGGTACCTCTGGGGTCACTGTACTGTTATGTGATGCACCCCACTGGTACCTCTGGGGTCACTGTACTGTTATGTGATGCACCCCACTGGTACCTCTGGGGCCACTGTACTGTTATGTGATGCACCCCACTGGTACCTCTGGGGTCACTGTAATGTTATGTGATGCACCCCACTCCTATCCACCCGACTCTGCTGTTCAATGTGTTGCGGAGGCTTTTCACTGCAGGCCGACAGGGAAAGTGAAAGTATGAATACAGTAGAGTACGGTAAAGTTAGCCCTCTCAAAAGTCGAGGGCCAACCTTGCTTTGTTAGCTCTGAGGCATCTTTTTATGTTGCGTCAGGTGATTACGTTGTTGTGCGGAAAAAGTTTTTAACAACTATCGTAAATTCAGTGCTCTGAACTGAGCACAAGAAAATAAAACAAATGTTAATGAAAACAAATATTTTATTTTGTTGCTATATGACGGTTTGGTGAAAATTCTAGTGGTGCGAGGTGTGCATTATGTAGGGAATGTTCCCTTATTGGAAAATAACGAAGTACATATACAGTGCATGCATATGTTGTACATACACATACACACTTCATACATCATTAAAAATATAGACCATAATAATACAATAATATGAAAACCCAACGCACGCACGGCATGAATTTGATGGCTTATTTTTAGCGTGGCCCAAAAAAAATAATGGGGCTGAATTCTTTTTTCGTCTCTCTTCGTGTTTGGGCTCACGTCTTTTTTAACTCGGGGGTTGGGGAAACTTCAAAACACAAAGCGAAACAGAACCAAGGTGCGGTGAAGGGCTGCCGCTCAGCGTAGCATCTCGCACAGCATCTCGCGACGCTCTTCATTAGCACGTCGCGCACCATCCCTCAACCACTAAACAAACCCCGCCCCCCCCCCCGCCTTCATCTCGGCGCAGGTCCGCCGTCGGCGCCGCGTAACCTGATGTACAACCTGAACGACACCTGCCTGGTGCTGGAGTGGACTCCGCCCAGCGACCTGGGCGGCCGCCGGGACCTCACCTACAACGTGCTGTGCAGGCGCTGCGACGCGCACCGCGGCGACCGGTGCCGTCAGTGCGAGGAGGAGCTGCGCTTCGTGCCGCGGCCCGTGGGCCTGGTCCACGCCGCCGTGACCGTCACCGACTTCGCCGTGCACGCCAACTACACGTTCGACGTGGAGTCCTTCAACGGCGTGTCGCAGATGAGCACCTTCCCGCCGCCGTCGGCCACCATCACCGTCAGCACGGACCAGGGCGGTAAGCGCCGCCGCCGCCGCCGTCACACCTTTACGTTTACGATTTTTTTTTTTTTCTGTTTCCGTTTTCCGATTTTTTTTTTCTGTTTTCCGATTTTTTTTTCGTTTACATTTTTTTTTTACATTAAATGTTAAAAAAAAGGAAACAAAACTTGTTTACATTTTTTATGGTGACGGTCAAGTTAGTTAAACATGAAACCACACAATATTATTGGTATTATGTCTACATTATGTTTGACATCATCTATTCTTCAAGAAGTTGGCGAGAACACGCCACGAATGCAGTCGCTCCGTCTCGAGGCCCACACCTGATGCAAATCGGAAAAGTGTGTTAATATTTGCTAACATCTTGTAGCTTCCATACTCCGCTCTAAATAATTCATAATGTTAGGTTTTTTTGCTCTTAATGTCCTCTATTTCCCCCCCAGGGGCTCCAATCTGGTGTGTAAAACTGTTATAGCTTTTAATTTTTTACTTTGCATATAAAGTCTCTTCATTTATCATTCATCCTCTTTGTTATGCTTTTATGCTTCGGGGAACCAGCCTTTAAAAGTAAATGCACTGTTACACTTACACAGCCTTGTGTTATATAAGGAGTACAACTCCTAGCAAACAGCAGTGGCAGGAGTAAGCATGTCGGTGACTGATGGTTCCACGGCGGGCAGGGATTCACAACACACATGGAGAAGACACGCCTGACATACTTGTACGTTTATAGCGAGCTGCATCAATGCAGTTTGTTTTGCGTATTCTGCATATTTTTAATGTTTTAAATATTTTTGTTTGGATATTTGTTTGTCGTCGCTGGTTTAGAAGCATTTGACAAGAAAAGGCCTGGCCCTCTCTTTTTTATTAGGCAGGCCCTTGGATTAGCAAATTGAGACATTTTACACGCTGTTGCTTTGATTCGATATCCTTACAGTCTCCTTGTGGAAATCCCCATTTTATTATTTGGTTTCTTGAACCAATAACTGTTAGGTAAAAGTGATTTGCCTCTTGTTGCAAAGAACCACCTTGGCTCTTTGGAAATGTAAATTTGTGGTGGTCCTGAATTTGTAGTCGATGTAAAATACACAATTATAAGTAGATTGATCTTGACATTGTATTTTTAGTTTACTTTCATATCTTACCCAGTCTTACTCGTACACACACCCACATACACACAAACACACAGGAACGTACACACCCACGCGCACACACACACACATACATCCAGGCACACACACACACACATACACACACAAACACATGCACGCACACACACCCACACACACACACGCACACACACACCCACGCACACACACCCATGCACACACACACACACGCACGCAAACACAGGCGCATCCATCTATCCCCCTGAACAGCATGCGTGGTTTATTTAGAAATCCGAATGTTTTTCAGAAATGTTATGTGACACATGGAACATAAAAAAGCATTTCATCATATTGACGAGCCGTAGTTAAAAGACCCGGCGCCCGTTTGCGAATGTCTTTCTGCCACCCAGATCAATATTTGATTTGCGGTTGTGATGAGGGACTTTTAGCACCGCATACAATGTGTGTCTCTCAGCAGACAAACGTGCCGTGCACAACATGTGTGCGTATATATGATCATTCTTTTTCTCCAGCCCCGCCTCTTCAGCGTGCTCTGCAGTGGCAATATGTTGTTATTCACTATCACTCATCTCTAAGCGCGCAGTGCACACGGCACACACAGTGATTCAGAGGGCATTAAGATGAACAGCCGTAGCAGGTGAGAGGTGGGGAGGCTGTCATGGCCGTGAGTAAGCCCGGGAACGCGACAGGAACACACAGGAGGCCGGCTACACGGAACCAGTGTGCATCAGTGCTTTTACCTGGCGTTGTGTTTGATTGATTCACGTCATCAATGGACATGTAAAACTCAAATTTATTGCTGAATAACCTCACCGCCAAGATATTACTCAAATCCAGATAATTGATCCCAGAGGAAAGTGAAAAAAAAAAAAAAACTAACAAAAGAAAACCATAACTCACTTGACATATTGTGTTATGCAAATTCGCTTTGCACCGACATTGTGTCATAAGAAATTGCCATCGCGTGGAACAGCAGGAAACTGTAATTTGTGGCAGGGTGACGTCCTCTGAAAAGGCCCGTCCCTCCTCATAGATCCTCCCTAAAAGCTGAGAGTCTGAAGTGCGCGGCGTGTCAGCGGGGTGGATTTAGGGTTGATCAGGCTCTCCATCCATTCACGAATCCATTCTCCATTATCGGTTGAAAGCCAGGGACGGGGGGGCGCGGACTGGGAGGGGAACACTTGAATATATGTCGCTCTACCGCAGGATCTTATTTTTTTCCCGATGACTGAGAGTGATAGG
>JAXIVH010000010.1:4882891-4892891 GCA_036785325.1 Urophycis tenuis | reverse complement strand
TTAGCGATGCTGCCAAATAGCGCAATGGGTCTTTCTTTCCTTCTGTCACTCCCCTCTTTGTTGCCGTTATTTATTCATTTGATCTTTCGTTGTTTAGTTCTTTATTTACTTCAGTCTGTCTGTCTTTATTTCCTTCTCTATATATGTTGTTCTTTCTTTATTTGGGTCTTTCTTCTGGATCCTTTACTTCTATTTTCTCTGTTTTACTTCTGAACTTCTGTCTTTTTTCTGTTGCACAGGACTAAGAGCAGTCTGCCTGACTTCTGAGGGTTGTTGGTTCCATAGCCACTAGGCTGAGTGCCATGCATGGTTGACACTTCTGTGAGTGAAAGGATGGATGCGGGCAAAGGCTTAGGGTGGACACAAATCAGATATCTCACCGTCATCAATTTTGCTTGGCTCCTTTGGCAGATTGTATCCATATTTAAAACAATTGTTTCTCAATTATTTCTGTCAGGCTTATACTTCCAACAAAAAGAAGCTGTCGGTTTTGTAAATCAAGTCATCCATTGCCGTAATAAGGTCAAAGTACTGAAAGTCAGATTTAATTAATTAAATATAAATAATGTCGGCTCAAGTGATCGAGATCAGAGCCGTGCTGGTTAATCAGGCACTACGGTGATTGTATCGCAGGGTATTTAAATAGGCTGTTGATTCACATTGACTTCTCAAGGCCATCGTAACGTCTCTGCATGGTAACGGACCCCATTGCCGAGACAAACAGGAGAGTCAAGAGTGTTTGATGAACGCAAAGTAATTCAAAGGACTGCCACGGCCAACCGACCTACAAACAAGCAGAGATAAGATGAGGCACCGCAGGAACCGTTGTAGGGCAACACGCAACCTGACAATGAGCGTCTACGGAACGGGCCGGCTTGAATAGACAAGGGAACACACAGGTGAACCCAGTCAACTGATTAACACAGGTGGAGTTAATTAAGGGGAACAAGCCGTATGCCTGGATCAGACCAGACGCCATTTTGGTCTTTCACGATGTACTGCATCATGCATCATCCTTGATTCGGGATAGAAACAGGACGCTTCTCGTTTGACCGAGACGCGGTCCGTCTTCACGGCTTGGCGTCCCAGTTCACCTGGGACAGGAAGGAGCGTCCTGCGATGCCTTCTTCAGCGTCGGCGCACACCTCGTAGCATCATCGCCAACTCTCACGATTTTCCTGGGAAAGTCCCGGTTTTCATTGTCCTATTTCAGCCGGAAACAACAGCATCCCCCGGTTCTCCCCGTTAAGGAGAATATACATACATACTTATATTTTTCATCCTCTTATTCACATCTACGTGACTGGTAAACAGGGATAGCCTGTGATAGTTTGCGATGCAGTTAGCATGCAATCATAACGCGCTGCGAGGAGACGGGATTGGCCGCTAATGGTCGATGGAGTTGCAAATCCAGTAGTAACGCGACGCAGCGATACCCCGGCCTGCTGCGACCGGCCTGCCGCCAGGCAGCCCTCTATCAGGTGGAATTGCCACCAGCGCTAGCTGCACACTTCAGCGACGACGCCTGAACGAAATGTCACTAAAGAAATAAAAAGAAAGCTACTTTATGTCAATGGATTTTCGTGGATATATAGATATCCTTTTTTTTTGTAGCCTCATAAAAAGAACATTTCTAAGTCGTTTTATGCCTGCCTCTTATTTTGTGATCCACTCCGTTAAACATCGCAACGCAGGACGTCTTTAGCGGTATTTACGTCAGGGCGTCAGAGCGTCCCAGACGACGCGTCGCGAGCCTCTGACCATGTCCCATTACACGGGTTACAACGGCCCGCTCCGGTGTCCCCGCATTGGCTATCGAACACGACAATGAACGACTGTCTGCAGCGACAGAATCTGGCTGGGGGGGGGGGGGGTACAGCCTGAGCGCAGCGTAATGTGAGACAGGTGGGCATCTTCACAGCACCAAGCGTGGACCGCGTCCAACTACTGGAAAACCACGTTGCACGGACTGCGGGATTTTGACGGAAATTTGGAGCAGACAGATGTCCTGCCGTCGGTCGATCGGATCGCACTGTTGAAAATAGCTGCACAAAGCAGCAGCAACAGAAGGTTAAAGCTAACAATATCCACAGCACGACTAAATATACAGAGAAATCCATCTCTTAAATCTTCAAAAAAACAGAAAAACAGCATTTCTCAGCGTGGCAGCAAACCCCAAGATTCAGCAGAAATATGCACTAAGACATCTCTAGAGGCACCGCCATCAACGTGAATGATTCCAGTGGACAAGAACCATTCTGCATTTCACACACTCGTCCATTCTCTTGACACTAGCGCAGGGAGCGCGGACGATGATTGTTGAGCTGGTGATCTCACCAATGGGACCAAAAAGACTGAAATAATGTGTTCCCTCACTGTCACCGCCACCTGTGTATGAACACACAACCCTCTATCTAGCGAGGGCCGTCATTGCCTCAGCAATCAGAGAAATGGTCCTCTGGGAGGTTTGTGCCGCACAAAAGCCTATAGTGCCGAGCGTGCTGCAGCTTGATCGTCCTCTGTCCTTTGTGGCCTATATTCCTCGCTCTCAAAAGACTGGGGTTACAAGTCCTCTGTAGGTGTGAGGCCGCGTGTGCGTGACGGAGCTCCACCTAGCGACATCGCCACTCGATGGTCACAAGATCTTTTCGCTTTGCCCAGAGTTCAAAGGCAGGCCACTTTCACACTGACCTTTCTGAACTGAACTTACCAATCCCATCCCAATACGATATTGTGTCTGCAACAATGAATTAATGAATGACACGGTTTTATTGATAGATAATTCATAGATATGCCACTTAAAAAAAAACGAATAGTTTGCATTTCTAAATATCCAACCTAATTACCATGAGATTGCGTCAGGTTTGCGCTACCTGGCGTTTAGCCGCAGACAGCGCCCGTTCAGCCCAGCCTCGCCCCACTACACAGGAAGTCTCGTACCCCCAAACACTTTGAGAAATTGTATTCCAAACAGTTTGTTCAACGACATAGTATCGTAATCTCTGATCCAGAAGTTCCACTATGCTACGGCAGAACCTCCGAGGGGAGGGGGGAGGACACAGAGCTTGTGGGCAGGAAACCAAAAGCTGAAAGGGGTGGAGCTACACCTTGTTTCCTGTTTTGCCACAGACATATTCTTGGCAAGATAAGAGTATTGTTCTCTGTTGGCCGATGACGGACTTATCGTCCCCGCCTCCGGCGACGTGATTGGTTGAAAGAAATATGAAGCAAAAGGAAGTGAAATGCCCACGTTTGAGCCAAGTCTGATTTGTGAGACTCCATATATTTCTCTCTCTCATTCTCTCTCTCTCTGTCTCCCTCTCTCTCTCTCTCTCTCTCTCTCTCTCTCTCTCTCTCTCTCTCTCTCTCTCTCTCTCTCTCTCTCTCTCTCTCTCTTTGGCTGATCTATATGTCCTTCCCACTCCTGAAGACCAGACTACAGAAAAGTGTTTTTTGTTTCCACTTTCTCTCCTTCTCGTCCCTCTTCTTACCTTTTCTCTTCCTCCCCATGCATCATCCCTCTCTGTCCATATCCTTTTGTTGCATGACGGATGGTTTTTAATTACCTGTTAACTCTCTGTGCTTAGCAGATACACATGATAGATGGTCCAAGGGCCCATGCTAACTAACATCTGCTCAGGGCCAGGGGAGACTAAGTAGCTTCTTCCTCCCCACTATCACATTGTCTGTGTGTGTGTGTGTGTGTGTGTGTGTGTGTGTGTGTGTGTGTGTGTGTGTGTGTGTGTGTGTGTGTGTGTGTGTGTGTGAGAGGGGGGGACTCCATTTCTATACAGTTTGACAGCTATTTAGTGTCATGTGGCCTGCGACAAAAAAAAAAAAAAAAAAAAGTCTGAGACCGCAAGCTCTTATGCCTCCCATGAGAAGAAAGGTCTCAAGGAGAGGCCCTTTGCGTAGAGCCAGGATGTGTCAATAGCAGATAAAATATGAGGGCAGTGAGCAATCATTTCTTGGTAATTGCTATTATGTTTGCCTTTGACAAGATACAGTACATCTCTGGAGCTGGGGCAATAATGTTAATGGTTAATGTGAAGTATTTTAGTTGAAGTTATACATTTATTAAAAACCAGTTAGATGTGTGGGCTTTTTTTCCCAGTGTATTCCTTCATCACAACTGATTTGTAGTTTAGATATTAAACAGGCAATCTGTTCATTCAATTGAATCAGGTGTCTGTTGTAGCCAACATTTGCTAAATAGCACTTTCCCACAATAAGTGGCCTTTTGTGTGTGTGTGTGTGTGTGTGTGTGTGTGTGTGTGTGTGTGTGTGTGTGTGTGTGTGTGTGTGTGTGTGTGTTTTGTGTGGTGTGTGTGTCCTGTGTCCCCTGTGTTTCTCTCTTCATCCCTTCCTCTGTCTATCTCAGTGAATCAGGTGTTGGGACATCGTTTAAGCTTTGGCCTGGCTTCAGTACTGCCGGTATTGATTTTTTAAACAGTTAATGGAAGCCCTCGGGGCAGCAAAGCTAATTAAAATCATATGCAGGTCAAGCTCATTTAATGACTCTACATTAGTTTATGTTGAGCTTAACCACACTTGACTGGAAAATCTATCCATTTGGCATCATAATTGACTGGTGTAGCTAATAGCTTTTCAATGTTCCTAGAGAAGCAAGATTGACGTCTCCTTCAATGTAATTTATGAGCTGTGATTCAACATAGAGAAGCATTAGACATAGGTGACCTCAGCGCATTGCTTTGAAGAGTGTCTTGGTGACGGTGTTGTCATTGTTGACGTTGACAGCTGTCAGTCCACTTGTTAATTCGCATCCATCGAGTTCGAATTGTTAAGCCATGTGAAGAGTTAACGAGGTATGTCTGCCCTACTGAATTGAATGATTGATGTTGTGTTAACTTGGGTCAGCCCTCTCTCTACGAAACACATAAACTTCCCATTATTACAGTGGCCTTTGACTCGGCTGCATTACAGTATAACTCATAAATAATATGTTGAGCATTTTATGTGTTTTAACACATTTGCATCAATTGGTTTAAGTAATTCTGCCTTTTGAATGTGCTCTACCTCTCATGCTTGTCTGCAAGGGCGTAACTTTGGGTCTACCATTGGGGGGGTTAAACTTGCGGCATATTTATTTATTTAATCATTTTCTTGTGTAAAAGATAACATGCTAATTTGCCGTTCCTGGATTGTGTTACTTTTACTGATTTAGGCTACTTAATGTAAATGCAGTTGTTCACTATTTATGCCATAATGACACAGTAGTTAAATTCAGTGTTTAAGCACTAGCCATAATCTGAATGATGTTATGATATTGGGGGGGTTATATCAGTGTGATCGGATTTTTGCGGGGGTCATGACCCCCCTAACCCCCCCCCGCAAATTGCGCCCCTGCTTGTCTGAGTGTTTTGTGTTCTGTGTGTTTTCTGTGTGTTGTTTGAACTGTTGTTGTTGAAACATGAATCAGAAGGTACATTTTCTTCAGAAGCATATTTATTGAGTTACCTTAAGAATGAACACCACCTGATGAGTACCAATCAATGTGGGTCACAGGTTCCACACTGTTACAAACAGATGCAGGCTGCAGTATTTGTAAGACGTCGAGATTGCGAGATCGATGCAATTTGTGTCAAAAGAATTTGTGAGTGATAGCGTTTGAATTGAATTGAAAATGTTTGATGGGAACAAGCGTGGAACAAAGCATGATCTCACAATTTTACACGAGTATTCAAGCACACGAGCAAACAAACAAATATATATAAATTCATTCGAGGCCCAATCACTGCACTCTAGACTCACAGAATAATCTTTTTTCAGTCGCACGGCAGCTTACGTTCCATTCTCAGTCAAATATTTTGGAAGGCCTATTTACCGCAAAAAGGCTATTTGGTGCTAATTATACAAGAGAAGCCAAGCATTGAAATCAATTTCATGTAGAAACAGCTTTTCGCCCCATACAGGTAAATCATATAGTGTTTGCCAGCCCCCTGGGCCACAGAGAGCTGCACATCAGTTCTTTAGTGAGAGCTATACATTCTGGTGTGTGATTGCTCTAGTTAAATGTACACACTGTGTACATACACCAATGTGTTGATACACACTTGCTGACATGCATGCATGCATCTGCTCAAGACTTACATCAGCCTACACACTTCCAGTTTGGTATACAGATACTTCCACTCACGTCTGCACTGCATTTAGTACATACAGTACACAAGATGTTTTCCTCCTTTGTTGCCTTTATTTTACCTGGACCAAATTGTCAATAACTATTCTAAGCATCTATATGTGTGTGTGTGTGTGTGTGTGTGTGTGTGTGTGTGTGTGTGTGTGTGTGTGTGTGTGTGTGTGTGTGTGTGTGTGTGTGTGTGTGTGTGTGTGTCTGTGTGTGTGTGTGTGTGTGTGTGTGTGTATGTGTGTGTGTGTGTGTGTGTGTGTGTGTGTGTCTGTGTGTGTGTGTGTGTGTGTGTCTGTGTGTGTGTGTGTGTGTGTGTGTGTGTGTGTGTGTGTGTGTGGGTGTGTGTGCGTGTGAGCATGTGTGCATGCGTGTGTGTGTGTGCTTGTGCGTGCATGTGTGTATGTGTGCGTGTATATGTGTGTTTGTATGTGCGCGCATGCACATGCGTGCGTGTGTGTGTGTGTGTGCGTGTGTGTGTGTGCGTGCGCGTCTCTAGGTCCGACTCTGGTAGCAGCCTTGAAGAAGGACTGGGCCTCACCGCACAGCATTGCCCTCTCCTGGCACGAACCAGTCGAGGGGGCGCTGCCAATCCTCGATTATGAGATCAAGTATTATGAAAAGGTAGAATGGGCTCAGCTTATTGATTTCATTTTTGATGTGTGTCTTTTTTTTTTTTTGAGGAGAGAAAGTAATTGAACAGCTTGAGCAGTACAAAAAGCCCAGAGGATGACACATTAAAGCAACAGTGCGCTTATTTCCAATCTGGTCCTCGATGTAAATACAACAATTGCAACAATAAGAGCGCAACAGTCATAAAACCGAATCATTAAAGTGACAACAATGCTTGGAAGGATGCAATGGCCAGCATATGCTAAATGAACACCTCCTTAAAGTAGTTATAAAACCACTCATGTTGCCTTGCCCACTATCTCCCACAGAACCTGCTCTGTGTGAATGTGAATGTGTCTGTGTCTCTCGACGTGATCCTCTCCCTCTGCCCAGGAGCACGAGCTGCTGAGCTACTCGTCCACCCGCACCAAGGCCCCCAGCGTGATCATCACGGGTTTGAAACCGGCAACCTGCTACGTCTTCAGCCTGCGTACGCGCACGGCCTTCGGACACAGCGCCTACTCGCAGAAGTACGATTACGAAACCACCGCAGACTGTGAGTAGTTTGTGTGCCCGTTTTTTTTTTTTTTTTTTTTTTTTTTTCCGCCTAAGGTCATGCTCTCTGTTCTCCGTCACGACTGAAATAGAAAGGGTTAAGGCGTTCGCGACGTCGCCGACCGCAAACAGCGGCTGTCAGACCGCGCCGCGCGCTTGGAGACGAGGAGCACTGAGGAGAGGTAAACGCGGCCCTGATGTAAAGGTGTTTCTGTTGTATAGCGAGGGGGCAGCACGCAGAGCCTGCGCCTCCTATGCAAAAGTTAGTTCTATGCAACTCCTTACCATGTTCTCCACCATCGTTGATACAAATGTACTTTCAGAGTGAACTATTTCACGTCGTCATATGATACACGTCCTTTAAAAGCAGGCGGGAGGGGGCAGGGGGGGGGGGGTGGGTTGTTTCCAATTAGCGATGTTCTTCATCATATTGGAAAAGAGCTTTTGGGCTTTTGCTTGACATTAGAAAAGTCATGCACCATGCATTCATTGAATAGATTAAACATAATTCCATAACACTGTAGATTGGTATTACCTCTTTTTCCCTTATCCTTTGGCACGGCGAATTCTCTTCCGTCTCAAACAGAGAGTCTGTCTGTTCATTTACCCTCGGTTATGTGCAGCCTTAACTTCATGTGGGTTGCTATTGCCGGCCCATTTGCTAAATGAGTGCCTTGGCATCGGCTCCTACACCGCGGTACTTAAGTTAAAGATGAATGCTGGAGCCGGAGCCCTGCGTGGATAGAGCCGTAGAAAGGTACACTTAGTATTGATGATGATGTTTATGGGTTTGTTTTTTGTTTGGAAAGCGGCTTTCATTATGTTGTTCTCTGCCTCTTAAACGACGTGAGCGTTAAGTAAGGGCTGTGTTTTCATATCTGTGGCGGTATTGTGCCGCAGATAGATTGGCTCTGCCGTGACTCCTTCCTCTCCAAATCGGTGGTTTGCTTTATCTGCTAAATCAGATTGCTCTTGGCCAAGCCTTTTGACAGCAATACTTTTATCAAGGAGAAAAATAAGACGTTTTATTCCCCCGTTCTCTCTCTTTGTGTGTGTGTGTGTCTCTCTCTCACTCTCTCTCTCTCTCTCTCTCTCTCTCTCTCTCTCTCTCTCTCTCTCTCTCTCTCTCTCTCTCTCTTTGTCTCTCCCCATCGCTCTCTCCCTCTTTATCTCTGGCTGTTTCCGTCAGACAATGACTGTACTGATTTCTTGAATTGATGCACTGCTTTAATCCTGTTTGATTGTGTGTGTGTGTGTGTGTGTGTGTGTGTGTGTGTGTGTGTGTGTGTGTGTGTGTGTGTGTGTGTGTGTGTGTGTGCGTGTGTGTTTGTGTGCGAATGTGTGTATGTGAGTGCGTGTTTGTGTGTGTATTTGTGTGTCTATATGTGTGTGTGTGTGTATGTGTGTGTGTGTGTGTGTGTGTGTGTGTGTGCGTGCGTGTGTGTATGTCTGTGTCTATATGTGTGTGTGTGCGTGAGCTCATTTTCGTCTGTGATCTTTGCGTCTTTCTCTCATTCCTTGCCAAAAATACTGAATGTCACAGTTTTTCTACTGCATTTTTCTGCATTTTGTTTCATTCAATTCACCTTCTGTCCTTCAGCACATTCACTTCAATTATATTTGAGCAAGTGGCAGTTGAATATATTACTTTTATCTTTTTTGCTATCTTGATAAAATTTTGCCTTTCTACCAAATGCCCCAACTGCATTCCGAAAGCTATCCCCAAAATAGTATTGTATATGCTGGTCCTTAATTGGATTCATATGGCATGTTTATGTTGTCTAATTTCTGAATCTGAGACAACGTGTCACTCCTTGTTGGCTCTTAATCAAAGTCAATTTCAGTTGTGGAGACATTTTATCTTCAATTACCCAGCTCCCCTGTGAGAGGCTTTGAATGATATATGGTTTACAAAGTATGTCTGTTCCCATAACAGCCCTTGAGATGGGGCCTTTCTATTGAACAGCAAAGTAAATTGCACAGCGAGAAGGGCGAAGGAAGATGAATGCATGCGGATCGGTTCACGGAACATGTTTCTTGATGTGTCCGTTGATTAAACTAATATAGCATGCTTATGTTGATGCCATGTTATATCTGTGTTCAGACTGGCCACTTGGATCTCTTTGAACCTCTATAAATCATGTGAGAAGTCATGGCTGTTTAGGCCCCCTTCAGACGCCTTGTTAATACAGCTCTCTCTCTCTCTCTCTCTCTCGCTCTCTCTCTCTCTCTCTCTCTCGCTCTCTCTCTCCTCTCTCTCTCTCTCTCTCGCTCTCTCTCTCTCTCTCTCTCCTCTCTCTCTCTCTCTCTCTCTCTCTCTCTCTCTCTCTCTCTCTCTCTCTCTCTCGCTCTCGCTCTCGCTCTCTCTCTCTTTAATTGCTCTATGCACACACACACACACACACACACACACACCAAAGAGACACACTTGCATTCAAACCCACATGAGTTCCTGCTCACCAGGCTTGTAGGGACTGCCACCCGATATCCAATTAATATTCTTTTAGTGTGAAATATTATAGAAATAAGCTCGGTAATAGCAATCATCTTTCAATTATCTGGGATTCGTTAGCCTATTGAAGAGACAGAGAAAATGAAAAATCATGAATATCAAATAGGACCAATTGAGCCCAATGCTCATGAAATGAATCACAATTTCATGAATGAATAATATTAATTAGATGG
>JAXIVH010000010.1:4847891-4872891 GCA_036785325.1 Urophycis tenuis | reverse complement strand
AAGGATACTCAAACTGCACAATTGATGGCGAGGTCTAGATACAGGTGATCAGTCACCCCCCAATCTTCAAACCCGATTAGCCTTGTGTGCTAGCCTGTGTTGCTTGGCAACCATTTTGCTGCCTTGAGGAACTACATTGCTTGGCAGAAGAATGAGGATTTGCTTGGAACCAAAAGAGTCACATTCGCGTCGCGGGTAACAACAGCCCTTAGCTGTAATGAAATCACTGTAAACCCCGGCCTTTCGTTTTCTAAATGCTTAACTATATGTTTGTGTTTAGGGCGGTAAGATCCCCATTAGGTGGACCGCGCCAGAGGCCATCTCCTACAGGAAGTTTTCCTCCGCCAGCGACGCGTGGAGTTACGGCATCGTCATGTGGGAGGTGATGTCCTACGGGGAGCGGCCTTACTGGGAGATGTCCAACCAAGATGTGAGTAGGCCTACATGCAAGTACACCCCTAAAAAAAGGGTCAGCCCTGCCCTGTGTTTGTGCTGAGTGGGAAGAACTGATTTAAATGGCTATGGCAGCCATTTACAATAAACCTTGGTCAGGTTTATTGTAGAAAGACAAGAAGCCCAGACATAAACAAAAAAAAAAGAAATGTTAGAGGGGAGTCAGCAGCAGACATCTTTACAACATATCATACAATGCAAAGCACTGTTTGCTTTGGGCCCAGAGGGATGAGGGAATAGCAATAGCTTTAAGAAAACATTTTTGCCGTAATATAATAATAGCATATTCCCGTAACACGCATGGCTCGGTCTCTCTAGGTCATTCTCTCCATTGAGGAGGGCTACCGGCTCCCGGCCCCAATGGGCTGCCCAGTGGCCCTGCACCAGCTGATGTTGCACTGCTGGCAGAAGGAGAGGAACCACAGACCCAAGTTTGAGGACGTGGTGTCCTTCCTGGACAAGCTCATTCGCAACCCCAGCAGCCTACTGCCACTGGTAGAGGACATTGAAAGGTAAAGAAAAAGGGGAACTTTTACCTGAAGCACACAGAACTTAGATTCATGAAATCACATGGTTCTGATGTATGCTGAATACTGTAGTGCAGTGGTTCCCAGACTTTTTGTGCCCAAGGCACACCAAAGGACAAGTAAAAAATCTCACATCACACACCTATTGGGCAAAATAGCCTTTATAACACGTGTTATCACTCATATCATGTAAAATATCTGTAAATATGCATAATTATTATACTAATGCCAAATAAAATGTGACAAAGACTAATATTACTCATGAAATTTATTAACCAAATATTTCAAATATTAACTTGAAACTTTATCAAATTAGGCTTCATCAAAGCAGCAACACACCCATTTAAACCAGACAGGTCACAAAATTAAAAATGAGGCAAGAAATAAAGAATTGTTTTTAGGTATATTTTGCCTCTGTATTATGAAATGAGTGCATACGAAGTACTGATAAACTAAATTAAAAAGTAATTATTTTTGTGTAGTTGTATATTGCAATAATAATGTATGGTTGTCACAAAATGGTTGTCCCACGGCACACCCAGACTTGCCTCGCGGCACACCGTTTGGGAACCCATGCTGCAGTGTATAGTGTTTATAAATATATACTGTATGTGTATCTCAACTCATTGTCTGTGAGTGATCACAGGGCGTCGGGTTTGGGTCATCACTGGTTTGCAACCTGAATGACTTCCTTGTGTGTGTGTGTCAGTCCGCTCGAGTCCCCAGGGGAGGTCATGGACTACCCCATGTTCATCTCCATCGGGGACTGGCTGGACTCCATCAAGATGAGCCAGTACAAGAGCAACTTCATGACGGCGGGCGTCTGCACGCTGGACTCCGTGGCCAGCATGAGCATCGAGTGAGTAGCGAAAAAAAAAACAACAACATGAATAACATGAAACAAACCTGGCGGCGGCGGTGGTGCTTCAATCCTCCTTTGATTCCCCCCCCCCCCCCCCCCCCCAGAGACATCAGGCACATAGGAGTGGAGCTGATCGGCCACCAGAGACGGCTGGTCAGCAGCATACAGACCCTGAGGCTCCAGCTGTTACAGGAACACGACCAGGGCTTCCACGTCTGAGGCCCCCCCCCCCCCCCCCCCCCCCCGCGCACACAGGGAGGTGCAGCTCATGCAGCAGGGAGGTGCAGGGAGGTGCAGCTCATGCAGCAGGGAGGTGCAGGGAGGTGCAGCAGGGAGGTGCAGCTCCTGCAGCGGTGGCTCGGCGGACTGCTGGACGAACGGGGACGCCTGGGTTTAGTCGGACCAGGGGACGGCTTGCGAGACCGGGGCCTCGGCATGTGCGGCGGTGCCAGCGGGGACAGAACATGGACATCTCACCGGAGAATCGGACCGGACCGCCGTGTCTGAACTGAACACGCGCACACACCTCCCTCCCTTCCATCCCTTCCTTCCTTCCTTCCTTCCCTCCCCCGCGCGTGGCGATAAGAGAGAAAAGCTTTTTATTTTTTGAAACACCTCCATGAACTTCCTGCGGCCGTGCGGCGAAAGAGACGCGGACTCTAGCGGACGCGCCCGGGGGCCAACACTTAGGGGAATGTAATGCCTTGCTGCAGCAGTACTTTATATGGGAGGGAGAAGATACGTAGAGATGTGAATTTGCGAATGTAACCTGCTTTTTTATTACACATTTTGGGGTCATGTATAGCTGCTATGGGACGGACGATTGAAAAATGATGGATTGAATGATTTAGTATCTTACGATGACGATGACTTATTTATTTCGCTTTATTTGTCTCCAGCAAATCTGGTATGCTAATACTTGAAGGAAGAACAACAATGAAAGTGTATAGACAATTTATAAATTATTAGTATTATTATCATAACCTATTACATGTCGTTGTGGAGTACTGTATGTGAAAGACCTCGTGAATCTGGATTTTATGATGTTTATTTTTTATTTATATATGAATTATAACCAATAAGCAATACAGACACATGAGTCATAGAGTTAAAACTTTGATATAATAGACCTTGAGATCAAAGCACTATCCATCCACTCTCTTCATTGAGTCATCCATGTCACTCTTCTTTTCAAGTTGACCTTGTCTCCTGGATCCCAGTGTGTACCAATGCAGACAGAACACGCCAGCTCCTTACAGTCAGAACACGGTCGAGCAGTCGAACCGTCTGGCTCTCTGAATGATGATGATGTCACATGGGGGATCTTCAGACCCAGATCAACTGAAAGCCTTCAGAGCTCAGACATGTGGTGGTTGTAGCAGTGGTACAACTGATAGCACCTCTTACAACTAGTCTGGTAGTATTACTACTATTACTACTATTACTACTACTAGTAGTAGTGGACAGTGCTGGTGTCAAGTCGGGCATTCAGTTCAGCCTCAACTATAGGACCTTATATATTAAGTGCTCATAAAACCGAGGGGTTTTAAGGGGATCTTGTTGAATTAACCTCAATGAATTGTTCTTCATTTATGAAGGGTTTGTGAGTCCTGTTTTTCCCCATCGTTAGCACATTCAGCGGGATAGAGGAAAACGAATGTAGCATTCTAGTCAAACTTTTTATGTTGCATCATGAAATGAGTACACAAACCCATCGAAGAGGATATGTGAATGGGTTCTTAAAAAGCAGTTCAGCAGACAAAGCGGGATTATATTGTATGATATTATATTATATGATATATTACGTAATGAAATACAGGATTTATGCTGTTGTGACCACTGGATACAATGAAATTGTAGTTTCGGAGGACATCGGGTTTCCTTTTACAGTAAGGCTGTTTCAGCAATAGCAGATGTGTTAAATGTGTAAAATGGCGTATTGTACAGCAAATGGACGGTGATAAGACCATGGAACATCACACCATGCAACGCTGTTGGCGTTGGCTGCAGTGAAAGTGGCTGGAGACATCGGGTAAAGGTCACAGGTCAAAGGTTTTGATAGTGTTTTACAGAAATATGAGAGATTATGGGCGACAATGCAAACTAGAGTCTGAGTAAAGAGGGAGGGAAATAACATAAAAACACATCATCCATTATGCTAATGTAAAACCGAATAGTCTCACAAACACAGATTGCCTTACAACACAATAATCCTATAGGTAAACACCTTAGAGTTACAGAATGTTTGACGATTATCATTGGCCAATGCCATTAGTTATAAGCTGAATTTATACAGTCAGACATATTGGAGGGGTTGGGGTTTTTACTGTCAATGTTGGACAGAGCTGTCTCTATACATGTATAGAGTCACAGGAAGGCTTAGCTAATCAGGGGTAGAGAATGCAATTAAAAAAGGAAGACACATTCGCACACACTAACGCACACACACACACAGATACAGACACTTACAAATGTACCCTGTCCCTCTGCAGATTATAACAAATATGAAATGCTGTTTGTTTAGCATGTCTTACTGCTGAGCAATGGTAGGCTGCTCTTTTGTACGAAGTACAAGTATACTTATAATTCTTGTATTTTTTATTTTTCTATGATTTCCAAAGAAATGTTGTAGATCTTGCACACTGAATCTGTTACAGCAGATATGTATTTGCGAATAAAGGTGAACATTTATGGTGGTTTGACACATTTTTGTTGTAGGCTATTCCAAATCACATCGGGCAGAAATCTCTGGACCAGACAGGACCAGAGATATGATGGTAACATAGGTGGTAACAAGGTTACGAGGTTGTGCCTCATTATAATTTGGAGTAGCAGTTGTGGTATTATAAGCTTATTCTGTACTGCTGTACCATGTAATATAGCCGATATCACTATCCTCACTAACTATGCTCTTTAGGCATAAGTTACATAATATTAATATAATTGTGCTCTCACACAACAATTATAATTGTGCCCTCACAGATATCGTGCGACCTGTTTCCCAATTCATTTAGGCCTATTTTATATTTGCCTTGTGGGGGCGCTGTTGGGCAACTAAATAGCTCCTTACCTGCGCTAGAACTTGGTGAAGCGCTGTAGGTTGTACTCTACCCAAAACATCACCACATTTGGCATGTTTTTATTTGTATATCTGATTGTTGTAGTGGATGGTTGAGACAGACATGTGCATAATCGTTCTCTACTTTTGATACTGACGGTGCTTATTCTCGGACCCGCACGCCGTGTTTCAAAGCACTTAATTCTTCCAAATAGGATTAGACTGTTTCTGATCAAGACAACATAGTAGCCTACCCAGCAACTCAACTCTTACCGCTAGCGCTGTGTGTACGTACAGCTTGTGTATGTATAGTTAATAGACTTGCGTGCTGTTGGTAAAGGCTGTAGGACTGTAGCTGTAATAGTTTGCTCTTCGATTCTAATGGGACTGTTGGATAAACTGTCATTGTGGCTTGGCCTCAGGAAGAAAGAAGTGAATGTCCTATGTTTGGGACTGGACAACAGCGGCAAGACTACGATTATAAACCACCTTAAACCCGCTAATGTAAGTAGGCCTACACATAGGCCTAATGATTGCCACCTATGTTCTTATCCGAGTGACCCATACAATGACCACTGAAGGGTTATTCCACTGTGTGTGTTTTAACTGCAATCATGCACCGACTGCTTGCTTTTAGCAATCGAGTCAATTAAGCCCTTTATCGGGTAAAATCAAACTATATGTCGTCACGTTGATGACATACGTTAACCATCACGTCTCTCGCGTGCGTGCGTGCGTGCGCCTGTGTGCGTGCGTGTGTGTGTGTGTGTGTGTGTGTGTGTGTGTGTGTGTGTGTGTGTGTGTGTGCATACAGACACAGGCGCAAGATGTAGTTCCAACGATTGGTTTCAACATTGAAAAGTTCAAGACTTCAACGTAAATATGTCTATGTTTGATTTCAATGTTATAATACACATTCTATTAAATCTCGTCATCAGTTTGTTACATATTTCTGTTTTCGTGTGAGTGCGTGTCCGTGTGCATGTGCGTGTGTGCGTGTGCGTGTGCGTGTGCGTGTGTGTGTGTCTTTCTCCCAGCTTGTCTTTCACAGTCTTCGATATGTCTGGTCAAAGCAGATACAGAAACCTATGGGAACACTACTACAAGTATGATCCAGACGTACACATGACACGACACCCACGATATTTGGCAGTTAGGAAGACTACTGGGCTTGATACTGTCGTGTTTTATCGTCCTTTACCGCTAGAGAGAGCCATGCCATCATATTCGTCGTGGACAGTGGCGACAAATTGCGAATGGTTGTTGCCAAAGAAGAACTCGACACTCTTCTCAAGCACCAAGGTATGCGAACATGTGCGTGTGTGCGTGTGTGCGTGTGTGTGTGTGTGTGTGTGTGTGTGTGTGTGTGTGTGTGTGTGTGTGTGTGTGTCTGTGAGCGTCCTTGCGTGCGTGTGCGTGCGTGAGTGTGGTAGGGGGGGTGTGGGGGTCAGCTGGGTACTTGATGACTGACAGGGTGTTTGTGTTGAGTCTCCTGAATTTCCCTTCCCAGGAATTCATGGTTGATTCTTAACCTGCGCCGCTCTTTCCACTGTGTTGTTCACACAGACATCCGGAACAGGAGGATGCCTGTGTTGTTTTTTGCTAATAAGATAGACCTACGAGACGCCATGTCCTCTGTCAAGGTGTCCCAGCTGCTGTGTTTAGAGAGCATCAGAGACAAACCATGGCACATCTGGTAGGGGCTTCCTATTGTCCTATTATCCTATTACTTCCATTTGTATTGTAATTGTTACCAAATATACATAATACATAGAGACTGACACATGCATACACAAATACAGCTATACATGTATGTACATACATTACCACACACATACACGTGCACGCACACACACACATACACACACACACACACACACACACCCAAGCATAACGATACACACATACAGTTGAGTGTCTTCTTTCAATATCAACAACGTGCATGATGTGGGATTTAGACTGTCAATCATCATTGCACTGATGGCAACTGGTAGTTGGATGGAGTTGTGTGGAGGTGGATGGAGATCAGGAAGGACAGAGGAGGGGGGACAAAACTGTGTATTCATGTGTTTGTTCATGCAAGATGTGGAACCTGTGAGGGTCATCTGCTAACCAGAGCTCCCTGGAGCCCCAGGTGTCTTACGCAGTGCTGGAATACAAGCTGTTTGTATAGCAGTGTTCCTGTCCACTCTGGACAATGTGTAATGTTATCAGAGAAGGAACACAAATTGGCTGTTGCGTAACAGAATATGCTGTGGAATATCATATGGTAGTGTGGAATTAGGATTTTTCTAAGCACACACGGAAACACGGACAAAACAATGGTATTTGATTTAGCTGTTATCATCAGCATTGATGCATGCAAATCCTTTGTTTCAGCCTCACCACAAAACAACAGCTAATTACACTCAGATCAATGGTGTGTAAACAGCAGTAACAGTTGTTTTGTACAATCAAGATGTTCTGTGGACGGGTGTGCCCTGTTCTGTGGGTGATTTTCTATGTTTAAGGACAATTACAAAACGTTAAGTACAAGTAGTTCTTTTAGCAAGCTAAACTAATCCTGTTGCGTCCTGTACGGTAGTATTTGAAACTGTAACTGTAAGCAGGGAAATGTAATTATACATTGATAGTTACCAATATGTTGATTATATTTTAGATCAAGACACCTCCTCGAATGTATCTGCTTTCAGGGAGCCTTTATTATCATCATCGTCTCCTTTTGTAATATTTGTATTGTTTTAACCAGCATACCTGTGAACCAGTGGAAATATCTTAAGGAGCCAGAGATGACATACATACTCCCAAGAGCAGAGAAAGGAAGGGAAAGAGAGTAGTTGTGAGCAACATGGCTAACTCATTGCCATTTGTCTTTTAGTCCGAGTGATGCAGTAAAAGGAGAAGGCCTACAGGAAGGAGTTGACTGGTTACAAGGTACTAAGTATGCATTTTTCATTTGTGCAAGACAGGGTGTAGTTAATCTACCTTAAGGTGTAGAGGCTAAAAAAAAAAAAACACCACATGAAGTGAAATGATGAAAATGTCTTTTGTACTTTAAAGTAAAACATGTATTTTTGTTTTTCCACAAAACCTCCAGAACAAATTACACAGTAAGTATCACGTCGTGAACGACACATGACTGTTGTGGTGGACTGTGTCCTGGTGTTTCAAGTTTTCAAGAGCATGTGAAAAGAAAATGTCAAACTAAATAATAACACAAAAAAATGCATTGTATTCAACATTTTTCTCTCCTCCAGATCATATCAAAACAATGGACATCTGAATACTTAAGATGGCCATGGCGTTCAACAAAATACTCTTCATCGGCCAGCCAATGTATCAGCCACATTTAATTATAGGTATTTACTTTAAATTTTATATTTAGGAAGGGAAGGTAAAGATATGTTGTGGGATGTTTTAGAAAATATGCTTTATTCATAAATGGAGGTCAAATGTATTGTGATTCTACAATGTTTCGGTTAAGTATGATTTGTGTGAGGATGATGTATGTGACGTAATAAATGCAATTGTAAAGTGGTGTTTCTTTAAAATGTCTAAAGAGATTTTTATACAGGGATCCTTTACCTTTTATTGTTTTAATTAAAGGCCAAGAATGACAACAAACATTAAAACATGTAATGTGTTCCAAAAGCATTGACGTACAAATGTTTCAATATATTAATATTAAATTATATTAGTTAGAAAAAAATACATATACATTTTTTTTTTTTTACAAAAGACTTATAAATAGACACACATAAACACTGAATATGTGATAAATATCCGCTGCGTAAGAAATTAGACAATATTATAAAACTGTGACCAAGGCTAAGGGACTCCTCAACATATTATAGAATCCTTCTCAATCTTAGCTTGCGTGGTTCACGGTTCATTCACCCCACTATCCATTCCTTCCTGCTGACATTTCCTCCTGAATGAAGGACCCCACCTCTGAACCGCTGCCACTACTCTTTGAGGAACATGTGAAGGATTTCTGTGTGAAAGTGTGCACTGGAGCCCAGGATGGTGCACAGAGTTTGGAAGCTCTCCACGTACTCTGGGGGGTTTCCTAGGAGACAAATAAGAGTTGTCCCTGTCAATACATATGTAGCAAGCAATCCCTGTTCCTCTACAAATCCAGGAATCCAGAAGCATTGAAACAGTAAAGGCTTAATTCCACTGGATGCGGAACGGCTGCAGATCCGCTCCGCTACAGCGGCGGAGCCGATACGTTTCAATTATAATCAACGTGTGAGCGTCCACCGACTCCGGGTCCGCTGCGTCGTGGGTCCAGAACGGCTCCGGCATCCGGCAGCCCTCGCAAACGATACACAGAGCTTCTATTTTTGCCGGACGCCGGAGCACGGCGCATCAATTCAGCACAGAGCAGACTCGTTCGAGCCGGTTATATCGCGTGATTATGCGTCAATTCGCGAGATCTTGTGCGCCCTCGGGACTCCGCTGTCACAGGCGGACCCGCAACGGTGCGGAGCACGGACGGAACCGGTGTGTGTTGACGGAGTCGGAGTACGCAGCCGTTCCGTAGCGGAGCGGATCTGGAGCCGTTCCGCATCCAGTGGAATTTCCGTGTAACCCTCTGTCCCACGTAAACCTACATTTGGAAAGATTTGATAATACCTCACCCTTTAAAACATCCCAAAATAACACCACAGCACTGACATTTGGTAATACTAGTCTTCATCACCAGAGCCATCCACGAACGCTGGTAGGACAAATAACACCCACGTTGGCCGGAGGTAACCTTAACCGTAACTGTATATACGCAGAGAGCGTTTAATTACTATTATTACAATGAAGTGTATGCATTAGATGGCAAGCGTGATGGTTGCCATGCATGTATGACCTGTTGTTGGCTGATTAGGGTTACCCGGTCATCTGCTGATTAAGGGTTGATGCGTCGCGACCCTCTTCCACTTATTTAAATTGAATTGAAGAGGGCATAAGGGGAGCTGGCAGCCCTGATCCAGGAATAAACTGGAAGCCCGTTTTGAAGGCGAGGTCAGGGGTTTCGCTCTTCTACGTTAGATCCTCCAGGAACAGTGTGGGGGGGGGGGGGGGGGGACTTACCTACCAGGGAAGCCTCGTATATCTCCATGGCAACCTCAGAAAACATGTTCTCCAGGCTTTGGATGAAGGACCACTTGTCCGCAGCCGTGGTGAAGACCTTGCATACCTGCTGAACCAGGCTCACCACCCAGCTCATGCAGTACCCGTCCTTCTGACACACCTAGGTGAGGGACAACACGAAGACCGACGAAATGAGTCAAGACCATAGCCATCGTCATGCATGCATCGCGATCATCACATCTGTATTGTTCTGCATGAAGGGGGGGACATTCGTACCAGGATGACATACACGAGGAGTCTTGAGATCTCGAAGAGTCTTCCATTGTAGGCCTTGTTCACCAGGACACTGTAGCAAAGCGTGGTGCCACACAGAACCAGCAGTCGCGCCACGTTCTCCGCAAGCCAAACCTGTGGCAGGACTGGAGTCAAATATTCACATTGCATGAAAACACTATTGGACTCTGCACTGAATGTTACTTCATTTTTATTTTGTAATAATCAAAATGCAATATAAGGTCAAAATATGTTGCAGAAAACGCTGTTTCATATTAGTAGCAGTGGTAGTATTATGATAGTTAAAATCCTAGAAAATTATTTGTCAAACTGGTGCTGCTTCAACCTACTAGTGGCATCTTTATTCATTTTAAGAGAATGGCAAATATATAGAAATGTAGCAGGGTATAATTCAACCCTCAGTAGTGCTTTTAAATACAATTTGAAATATTGAGATTGGCCGTTTTCTGTGTGTACGTATGTGTCTGAACTGTGAAGCCAGGTACCCCTTAGCTCTTCCAGGATGGCTAAGATGGTGTTAGTGCCCCAGTCTTTGAGCTCCAAGTCGGCATGAAGCAGGAGGACAGCCTTGGCCAGGTCCGAAAGGGCACTGCTTGACAGCACGCTACTCGTCAGCTGCTGCCAGCCAAGGCACCCTGCAAGAAGGGCAGGGGTTTAATGAGATCTACTGTAGAACATACAAGTCATTGGCTTGAGAAAATGGCAAGCTAAATAAACGGTCACCTGCAATCACAAGAGCCTTTCAATATGAGATGATGAAGGCGAGGCTGTAAATTCACACCTGACATTAAAAACGGGAAACGGTCGTGAGAGTCTTCCTCTGTGGCTGACTCACCATCTGGAAGCAAGGGCCCGTACAGGATGAAGAGCAAGCGGGCCTGGCTGACCATGGGCCAGGGCTTCAGGATTCGTGTCAGCCAAAACACACACTCTTTGCGGCTCGGCCATGGGTCCAGGAGAACCTGACGGCAGAACTGTCTGATTTGCAGCTCCAGGTATCGACTGGCTCCTGAAAAGACAGGGTCGGGGTATGAGAAACAGCGTGTGGTGAAGAACGCTCCATCCTCTTGCTTTGGATGGGTCAATTTGATGGAAATCAATATCCGTATTTATCTATAGACATGTGTAATTGATCTGGTTTATCCAAAATTGACTGAATTACGATCTTTAACAGAAATTTGCTTGTCTTGTGTTTTTGCCAAGTGAGGCAGGAGCATCACTTGGTAATGTAATCTGATTGGCTGGAGATTTTTAACAACATTAGGCTGCCCATATGTGGAAATCAATTGCTACCGGGCCAAGGCCTTATATTCATTGTGAAATGTGAAATTGAATATCTGGATGGTCTCAGAATACTGACAGGGCTCTTCAATACAGTGGAAGTCAACTCTTAAAAAATGTGCTGTATGGAAGATTTCAGAGTTGTAAAGAGAGAGAATGAAAGAGAAAACAACTTTGAAAATAAATAACACTGCACAGCACACTGTGACTGGCAGGCAAGTTCTCCAAACAATTCATGCAAGTGATGCTCTGATTGGTCAGAAATGAGCAGCGAGTGGACAAAAATCTAAATAGTCTCATACAGAGGTCTGTACGAAGTCAACTAGAACCAATATTCAAGCACCATTCCACTCACTTTTAGCTGTCGGATGGCTATGGCAACAAAATGCACTCAAATTAAAGCTCTTAAATCTTACCTAAGCATTTAGTTATGTTGTTTCCCATTTCTTCCATTAGAATGGTCAAAATGTTTTGCTGAGGAAAATATTACCATCTGTGCATAACTCATTTAATCCTCATTTGATTCCAATAACATACATGTTTACATCTGTTTGTTGTGTATCCCCTACATCAACAAGGAAGGTTTTATTTTAACACTTCCCGGTGAAACTGTAAACAACACCTGCCAACCCTGCTCACACCTGGTTTTCCATTGACAACAATCTCAATCTTTCTTGGAAGATTTGTGAAGTCGCACAGGAAGATAAACACTCTGTGGCATTCCAGCTCATTCCATCCAGCAATTAGAGTCTAAAAAGCAATAGATATAACATAAACATTGTATAAATACTTAATACATGTCATGTTGATCAAACATAGAAAATCAGTTTATGCAGGTTTTGACCTGCATGAAGACACCATAGCTGGAGAAGCCAAGGCAGCTATCTGCAGTCGGCCTACACTGCATCATGAAACACGGGATCTACAAAGAGATTGATTGGACAATGTTTATGTCTATGTTGCATAATATGTCGAGCTGACACGTTGTATATATTGTAAACTAAATGGTTGGAAACGGTAACTCATACCATTATACTAATGTGATATTTGTTACCTTTGAGAACTTTTTGTAGATAAATTTCAACCTGTCTTTGGTTGGTAGTAACAAGGTGCATCTCTTGAACAACAAGCCTGCACACACAAAAGTGAATTGGGGAAAAATGCTCTACTCTGTTATCGTCATCATCTACATCTACATCATCTATAGATGTATAATGCATGCAATTTCAACTATTTCACAGAAAAAGTGTTTGGGTCACTTCGAAGAACACCACACAGAGAATACACTTTTATGTGCATTCAAACATCACTTTTATTATCAAACTGGCCTTGCTCACCCAGAGCCTTGTAGTGCTGAACGGTAGACTGCTTGTCATCAGGAAACCTCGAGTGGTGAAAGTTGTGCGGGATCATCCGTCTCGTCCAGGCCAGGGTGGAGACGTGCTCCACAATATAGCCGCTCATCGCCTTCGACACCATGCTGAGAACGCTTATTTCCAAGACTGCCAAACACACACGTGTGAATAAAATCCACAGACTCAAAGACAGAAGCCCATAGTATAAATACACAGTATTTAATTGCTTGCCTACCAGAAAGTCTGTGCAGAATCATGTCGAAGACCTCGGACGGCAGCCTCTCAAAAAAGCAGCCTCTGTTTGTGCACTGACTCCGAGTAATCATGGCGCTGCCTTAAACATGTTGGTAAGAGTTGTGTTGTCGTTTTTAAAAGTAATGGACCATGAATGAATAATATGTCCGGGAAAACGACTTCTTTGTGTCATTAATAATATCAATAGAAAACAACTCCAAACCTTTTGCAGGCTCCTGTGTTCCCGCAGAGTAAGAACTACTAGCTTCTCCGAGCAAGATGAAGCTACAGTAGCTACAGTAGTTTGAATGGCGAGGTGTCGAGCTAGTCATTTGATGCTAACGCTACCGGGTGCTAGGTTCGCTTATGGTTAATGTGTTTAGCAGTGTTAGCTGTGTTGTTGGACTGCTAACTGCGCTAACATTCACGCGCAATGCGTTGTCTTTTACGGCGCGAAAGATCCGTATAAATCCCTATAGGGAAACGTCTCGCGCCAGCCGCTGAGCCCGTGCCACTGCACGACTGCAGACATTGCTTGTGATGGTTCAAAGTTTGAACCATTCAACAATGCGTCCGCATGTTGGTTTCATGATTTAGTACGTCCGTGTGTCTCCATGAAATACAAACACTCCAAGTGCACCTGTAGAACTTTGATCACACACACACACACACACACACACACACACACACAGGTGTTTGTGAATGCTCACATACATGAATGCATTTAATCTATTGTCTAATCTATTGTCATTTATTATATTGCGCATATTAAAGGGTGTTGCATTGGCATAAATATATATTCATATTGATCTACATTGTCAATGGGATTGCTATTTGCGCTTTTCCCATTTGTGTCTACTTTTGATGGCCTATTCAGGAGGTCGGAAGTAGAATGGTTAACAGAAGTAAATGCTTAACTACCCTTGGTGTATCCTAGGATATTTAGTAAGAATCCCACATAAATTATCACCAACAACTGCTGACATAAACAGAGCCCAAGATTTGTATAATCAGGATTTTTAGTGAAAGCTCATATCAACCAGACATTCTTTACCGATCTGCTGCTTGACTCATTTCTCTCTCTTCTTGTAAATACCTAAAAAGTTAGTGTTTGTGAACCATAACCTTGAATTGCATGCATGCGTGGTTTCCGTGAATGTTTGATTCCTCTGCGTTGCACCACCTCTCTCTCTGTAGAGCAGTGGGCCGGTTAACAAGTGGGCTGCTGTGGTTTGCCGTCACAGGGGAACCAGGAAAACAGGTGAGGCGCATAACAGCTTTCATTAGTCAGACACACTCGACCGAATCGGGGAAAGACGCTAAAGAACTGAACGCATCCAGAGATATTGTCTGAGACACATCCGAGACGGCGAAAGGACAACTCCCTAGCGGGTCACCGGCTACAAGATCAATGGATTCGCAGATAATTTAGACGGCTTGATTAAAAAAATCTTCCCAAGTTTGTCCGGCTGACCAACAAGCAAGAACAGCGGCCTTTTGTGGTCAAACATGGCTGTGCAGCTGCTTGGGTTCTTCCTGGGCATGCTGGGGTTCTTGGGTACAGTGGCAACAACGCTGCTTCCCCATTGGTGCAGCACGGCCTACGTGGGCTCCAACATCATAACGTCCATCTCCTACATGAAGGGTCTGTGGATGGAGTGTGTGTGGCACAGCACAGGCATTTACCAATGTGAGCTGCACCGATCCCTCCTGGCTCTGCCACCTGATCTCCAGGTAATGTGTCATCAGCTACAAAGAATACATCACTATGTGATTGAGTGGATGTCTATTGGGTGTACCTGGGGACAATGTCTACTCTGCTGCCTAATCAACAAGCCAAATATTTCTTTGTTTCACTCTAGGCCGCCCGAGCCCTAATGGTGCTCTCTTGTGTCACAAGCCTGTTAGCTGTCCTTCTGGCTGTCATGGGGATGAAGTGTACTCGGTGCGCCCATGGCTTATCCACCAAGAATGCCCTGCTTTTGGGAGGAGGTCTTTGCTTCTCCTGCGCAGGTTTTCTGTGTTTGGTCCCGGTGTCGTGGACAACCCACAGCATCATCCTGGACTTCTACAACCCCTTCGTGCCCAGTGGGATGAAGTATGAGATCGGCCTGGCCATCTATGTGGGATACGCCTCGTCCTGCCTCAGTCTGTTCGGGGGCTTCACTCTCTGCTGGAGCACCAATGGGCAGTGGCAGCCGAGGAGATACCCCGCCCCCCATCAAACTGTAAGATGTCACCCATCAGCATCTTCTCCACCCCCTTATGTCGTGGCCCCTGCTCCATCTTACAAGCCTCCAGAAGCCCTGAGGGGCAATCATGTTCCCTCACCGATCTCTGTCTCCAGCAGTGGCTATAGGCTCGATGACTATTACTAGTGCAAAACCTACCCAATAACAAGGGTAGGAACTTACTGATTTGGATTGAATGTTATTGCATACTTATACATATTAATACGATTTCATAAAGGCTCCTCCCCCTGTTCAGATTTTTCTTTGATTTATGTTAGAAAAACAACCTTTGACTGGATTTGAAGAAGGAAGAAGGAAAAAAAAGATTAGAAGGTGGCTTGTCCTGAATACAAATACCCATTTTTTGGAGAGACGTGGAGCTTGCTGGCATTGGAGTATCCCATTCATAAGAAAAGATACAATGGCCTGTACAAGTTAGGGAACAGTTTCCCAAAAAACATTGTCCTCATTTGAATAATAACTTTTCATGCAAACAGGAAAATGCAATGTTAGTTAGCCCGTGTGACACAGACCGCAAAAATGGCTGAAATGATGTAATGCCATGTAATGTATTATATATATATATATATATATATGTCATTGGTTTCTCTGTGTAAAAGCATAACTCTATTCTTCTCTTTTGTCTGCCTCCCAAATTTAAAGCGATGAGTTATAGCATTACATAACCACTACCACTAGTCTGTTCTGTTTTATCCTATTTGCTTCACTGTGTTGACTTGAATAAATTTAATCACCTTCATGTCAAGATGGTCTCTGCATATTGTCATTCTCCAAATAGACTAAATCATTAGTATTATGTTGTGAATTCCATGTGCGTATGGCGCCTCACGTGGCCATGATAGCGGCCTCGATAGATCCACAATACTAATAATGATAATGTCCATTGATAATTCCCATTAATAATGTCCACTGCCAAGTCCCACATCCATTATTTGATGCATCCGAAACTGGGTAGCACCGTTTTGGACATTTGTACAATGGCTTGATTTATATAATCATATGTATGCTGCCTTGGAATTAGTTTTATTCTAACACAAAAAAATGTTTGCTTTGAGCGGTAAGTGGTAGGGGTAATGTTTGTTCGGTTAATTTAGTTAATGAATACGGCACTTTCCAGAAGTAACAAGCAAAGTGATTATCGTCCGGCTGAGCAACGCTACTAAAATACATAATGTGCTGACCATTTGAAATTATTACAAGTCTTTTCCTTGTCCTTCAACAACCACTCTTAAAACAAACCTAAAAACATACCGAGCCAGCAGGAAGTGTCCTGTGCAGAGGGCTTGGGGCACCGTCCAATCGTATTCCCCCCAGCTGATCGGTCTCAACCAATGCCAACTGACCCTTCTTGAGCTTGGCGGTTTGTCCCGCCCCAGTGCCTCAGAGCCCTCAGCACACTTCGCAGCCACTACACGTTTCTTTCACTAAGAAGGGAACGTTCAGGCTGGTTTTGGCCGGGCACTGTGTGACTCCTCGATCTCCCCAATCGCCATCAGGCCATCAGAGCCTTCAGCTATCAGGCTCTACAATACCTCAACCACCCCCTCCCAACGTCTCAGAAGCGCCAACACCACCAGATAATGGATTTGTATACCACACCACACACCCCAGACTGTTTTCTAGCCATTGTCATCTTAGGTCTGTTCATCTCATTGATAACCACTGTCCATCTGTCATCTTTCATTGTGTGCACCAGGCTGCTACGGATGGTCTACCAGTCTGCGGTGGCCAGTGTCACCTTCTTAAATAAATAAATAAATAAATACATTTTATTTATAAAGCACTTTACATTTAAACATTCTCAAAGTGTGACAATGCAAGCTTAAAAGAAAAGAGGGGCAATAAAATTAGTGGAAAGCTTTCCTGAAAAAATGAGTCTTTAGGCTACGTTTGAAGGCATCAGTGGTCTGTGGGGCCCTCAGATGGTCTGGGAGGGCGTTCCACAGCCTTGGAGCTGCAGAACAGAAGTCCCGGTCACCCATGGTACGGAGCTTGGTTCTGGGAGATTTGAGGGTGTGTGAAGCTGCGGATCGACCGACCTGACTTTAAGAGCTCGCATTTAATTTAACGTATTTTAACCTAATCTTGTCTAGGTAGATCTATTGATTGTTTATTGACTTTAGTCAGGCTCTTATTGCACTAATCTATCCCCTGTACTGCTGGTCACTGTGAAATTCTCCTAAGGGGGATTAATAAAGGAATATCTTATCTTATCTTATCTTATCGTCACCGGTTCACATCTTTTGAGTGTTACTCAAATGATGTGAACTGGCTCTATCTTGACATCAAGGGCAAGCACGGCGGTCCGTCTGTTGGTTTGAGAAGCCATCGCTGTACTGAGGTCCTGTCTTTGGCTCGGGGGAAAAGAGTTGGTCCAGATCGACCTACGATTGATGACATGGCATCAGTTGTTGTTGATCACAGGCATGTCATTTTGTTGAGCAAGTTCATATGATATATATATATATATATATGTTGGCTCTTATGCCAGACCGGCCGTCTAACCCGGAGGTTTGCTTGACCGATGAGTTCAGCCACCTCATCGAGGCCGTGCCACTTAGCCAGGGACTTGCACACATTCACTGGGACCAGTTCTCTGAACTAGTCCGTCTCTCTGATGGTATACAGGGGGTGTGCATTCGACTTGACTTCAGTTATTAGTACATTTCGGAGAGTACCTTGGACTAATACTTGCTGTCCAAATTCGCCTCAATAAGAGAAACGGCCTGCCTGGATACCAGGCTATACCGTGTCCTCCCGATGATCAGATCAGAGGGTTCCTGTGGGTCATGGGTCTCAGTCTTTTGGCACAGCGGCAACAGTGGTCTTGAACTGCTCGCCACACCCCTGATCAAATGAAGCAGGCCAGGACCCTCTCATATGATTTGTCCAAGATGTGCCCCACCATTGCTGAGTAAGGGCTAGGGAGAGAACTGCGGATACCCAAGGCTGCGGCACGAGTAATTAAAGCAACCCATGTTTAAAAGCAAAATGTGGGAGGGTGGCTGCACTCACCCGGAGTCTGGGGCTTCATCTCACCAGGCTGTTGTAAGCGAGAGAAGGTCTCGCCTGAGTCTTCTGCTCCTGGCTCGCTGGTGTAGAGGAGTCCACGGGCTGCCTGGAGAAATCCCTGGTAGTGCAGCTCGAGGATAGGGGGCCTTCCGGACCACAGAGGTAATAACCACAGCTGTCCTGAGTCACAATTGGTTGCAGCCTGACAGCTTAGGGAATTCCAGTAATGGGCTGGACCGGGGGAGGCTGAAGGACCTTTGCCCTTGGGCCTTGGGTCATCTTTGGGGTCCAGATGTGTCTCCTCTCCAGCTGACCCGCATCATGTCGACTGTGGTTTTCTAGCAGGGCCACCAGTCCAGCCAGATGAGGGGGACTGGTCTGGGCAGCTGATCATTTGGGCATCTTCTTTGTTCAACAAGTAATCCAAAGAAACTCATTAGGTGTACTACCACCAGTGCTCTGCTGTGGTGGGTAAGCTGTCTGGAAGATGTCTGGAAGATGTCTGGTTGTGCTTATGATTCTTAATGTAGGAGTTAGTGCATGTGAGGCTGATCGCCAAACCTGCAGCTGCCGTGCAGAGTAATATTGATCATTGATGATCTCACCCATGATCTCACGGCAGTTTCCCTCTGTGGGGAAACGGTCGCTGTCCGAGGTGCTGATAACTCCATCCAATGATGTGGGTCTTGGTAGTTACTCCACAACATTTAAATCATCTTCAATGATAATACACAAATGTAATTATTTCAAATGCGTCATGGGAATACAGCCAGAGGAGACTGTCTCCCGAATCGGTTCCCCAAATGTGTGACTCACTTTTTTGCCCGTGGTTCTGCATTTATAGCCGAGTTTGATGTCATTTAAGTCCCCCGTCTGTCTGACAATCACTGAACTAAATTAATTGTTATTTGTTCAATAATTGTTTTCTATTACATAATTGGTTGTGAGGTTATGGAACATTTCATTAAAATTGGTGGTTATCAATGCGTGCATGCTTAACAGGAGTCAATTGTATTGTCTACCCAACTAGTGCGCCTACAATGTAATAGACAAAACAGACAAAAAAAGTAGAAATGGTTAACATTTGCAATTGGCCTACCTACAGCCCATTGGTGAGAACAAAATGTATACTACTCCTCCGCGTTTTGTGAATACAAGCAAATACATTCCCAATTAATGAAGACGGTAAACCTGTGGAAGACGCACAAGAACCTAATCAGTAGCAGGACGTTTGCATTTGGAGTGATATTTTTCCCGTGGCGCGCACGGGTGCGCCTTTATGCATTAAAACGTGGCTTTCGTTCGTGCTCTTGCCTGGAATCCACATGTCAGGCGTTTTTCACGCAGCCACCATTCATACGCCCCTCCACTACCCTTCTCCCCCAGCCACACACACACACACACACACACACACACACACACACACACACACACACACACACACACACACAAACCGCGACCACTACCACCCACCACCCCCCACCCACACCCCCAACACCGGCTCCTCTCCCTGCTCCAGCTCTGTGGCCAACCGCTCTCGGTGATTTCTGATGACGGTGATAACTTCAAAACAAGAAAAGCGACTTACGCGTGTTTATTGTAACCGAATTTGCTCCCCTTAATGTGTCAATTAGTATTTGAAATATATATAAGCCTATAATTTTTTTTTTTCTGCTTGGGACATCAAACCACAAGCCTAGGCTACTGTTTCCAGATTCCTTTTTTTTTACAAAGGTAAGGAAAAGCGTAAAAGCTTTTGAATTCTTCCTATTATTATCATCTTCTGGCTTGTAAGTAAAAACTATAACTCTTTAGCCGGCACTTATTTTGGTCGGTATCGTGTAGACGTCCCACGTCTATCGATTTTAAGAGAATATAAAGACAAGTACTAAATTGAAACGTGGAGCCTGTGTAATGTTGGGGGTAAAAAAGGATGTTATTTGAGGTGGTACAGCGAATCATCATGTGTTTCCATTTTCTGACTGAATGACTAAACGGTGGAGGCGCTCGGAAGATGATTTCCACACATAAGAACGCTTCCAGTTGCGCACTAATTAGGTCTACACGTCTTTGTCGTTTTAATTACGCTTAGTGATTGAATATGCAATCATACTTTTCCCGAAAAGAAGGGAATTAACAAGTTGGGTTTTTTATATAGGCTATCGCATTCGTAATTCATTATGTATCCTATTTGTTAAAATCTCACGAAGGAAGATGTATGAAATACGTCCGATATAGGCCTACACGTTTCTAAAGAGTTCAGGTAATCGTAAATGTACTTCTAGTAGAAGATGAATCATACTGGTGTCAGAAGATGAGCGACGGGGTAAATTGTGCTCTCTGTCCCTCAGGTTCCCATTCTTCTGCGCGCAGAACTTAGTTTTTTTGGGGGGCAATATGGCCATCCACGCAGAGGGGATTGTGGCCATCGTGATCTTCTATTTGCTCATTCTCTTCGTGGGCATCTGGGCGGCGTGGAAAAATAAAGACTCCGGGGCTGAAGGCTCGGACCGCAGTGAGATCATCATGGTCGGCGGGAGAGACATTGGGCTTTTCGTTGGGGGCTTCACGATGACTGGTGCGAACTGCTTTACACATCCACTACTTGCTACATATTCTGGTGGCAGTTGTTGTGACTTGGACTTCTCTATAGCGACTGAGAACCACGACTGCTCTAGTACTGTAAGATGGCCTACATACATAGTTTATAATACAATTTCCCCCCAATTTAATGTTTTAGGGACTAATGGTTGGCTTGGGAAAAGAGTCGCACGTTACATTATGCCATTTTAATTTGAAAGCCCTGAGGTGGACTTTCATTCAAAGCCAAAATAATGTATTATTTATAACTTGTAAAGCAAGGACTTCATAGTCAATACTTACCTGAATGTCTAGGCATATGTTATTTTACGCATACCACCCTCTAAAATGAAGACGTTCGCGTCAAGGGGGCCAAGTGTGTCACTCATGAAACACCAACGCTTTTTTTTTTTCTTCTTCTGAGCGATGATTTCATAACGTGTTGATTCTGCCCCTGTGTCTCAGCCACCTGGGTCGGCGGAGGATACATCAACGGGACGGCGGAGTACGTCTACCTGCCTGACTTTGGTCTGGCTTGGGCGCAAGCTCCTTTTGGTTACGCGATGAGCTTGGTTGTGGGTAAGGAATCGGTCCCCATTGAGCTTCATCATTGCACACTGCAAACATTTACTTGAAAAGCAAAAATGTAGAATTGTCGGTGTTTTTTTTTTAAAGCTCGTATGCATCCCTATAGGTGGCCTATTCTTTGCAAAACCCATGCGCTCCCGTGGATACGTCACCATGCTGGACCCCTTCCAGCAACTGTACGGCAAAAGAATGGGCGGCTTGCTCTTTATTCCTGCGTTAATGGGGGAAATATTTTGGTCTGCTGCCATTTTGTCAGCCCTTGGTAGGTAATACAAGCACAGTATTCCCCAACATGATTGCATCATTATACATGTAGCCCATGCCATATATAAATACTATCCTAAATAAGATCAACTATAAAACATGCTAGTTTCTGATGCTGCGAAGTGATTATTATATCTACATGATCCCAATAATGTATGTTATTTAGTAAAATAAAAATATTCTAAACATTGTGTTCATATGTGGAAATGGTGAATGAGGTGACATGTCATGTTACCTCATTAGACATCACATGTAGTGACAGTGGTAATGTGATGTCTCTTGCTGAGCGCAGGGGCTACCTTGAGCGTCATCGTGGACATCGACATCAACTTGTCCGTCATCATCTCCGCCATGATCGCCATCTTCTACACGCTGGTGGGAGGTCTGTACTCGGTGGCCTACACAGACGTGGTCCAGCTCTTCTGCATCTTCCTGGGGCTGGTGCGTCTGCAGTGCAAGTGTCTCCACCTCCACAAATGGAATTAGCAGTGACGTTCGTCACAGTCAGCAGATGATAAGTGGTTGTGTGCCGGTTGTCTCTCCCTCACCCCCTTGCAGTGGATCAGCGTGCCGTTTGCCCTGTCAAACCCCGCCGTGGCAGATATCGGTGTGTCAGCCAAGCAGGCGATTTACCAGAAAGCCTGGCTTGGCAAAATTGATCCAAATGACACGTGGTTGTGGGCGGACAATTTCTTTTTGCTGGTAAGCTCAGACCCTGGCTGGACTTTGCCGGTGCGCCGTGTAAAGTTGACTGCATCTCAGCACACAAACAAACAAACAAACAAAGCATTGCAATTACATGACTTCTATTTCTATGCTGCCAATGCACAACTACTTTTGTTTTTTTTATTTCTAGATGTTGGGGGGGATTCCCTGGCAGGTGTATTTTCAACGGGTTCTGTCTGCCTCTTCAGCTACCTATGCACAGGTGCTGTCATTCCTCGCCGCCTTTGGATGCCTGGTCATGGCTGTGCCATCTGTCCTGATTGGAGCAATTGGCGCCTCCACAGGTAAAGAAATGTGCCACGCAAAGCAAGTCAAGCGAGCGGAGCAATGTTGCACAGTGGGGACACCGGATGGTGTGGCGGTCAGGGTGTTTGTCCCTCAACCGAAGAGTGATGGGTTCAGCTCCAGGGTCTGCAGTCTCTACCTGTAGGGATCCTTAAGGTGCCCCCCCCCCCCCCCCCCCCCCCCCCGCCCGAACTGCTTCCTGCTTCCTGCTTCTTACGACCTGTACAGGAATTCATGGAAAAAAAAAGTGATATACCCATATGAATATGGGCCATTTGGTGGATGCTTCTCTTCGATATTATAATGTTCAGACAGCAATGCTGCCTTTATGAATATAGAGCTGCAGATAAGCAGCTGACCTCTCTTTGGCAGTTGGACGACTGGGTTGAATATTACATCTGAAGATGCTCATTGATGTGGCGTCTTCATCTCAGTCCAGGCATATCAACATCTGCTTGGGGTGGGTGTTTAGGGGTTAACAAGAGAGAAGACTAAGGAGGAGTCAGGGGAAGGGTGTTGCAGTGCAGAATACATAGAAACGTCAATCAGGAGTGATTTTTCTTTCTGGAAAAGCTCATATTTAGTGTATCCACTTTGTGGAATATGTGTCTACTCGTTTTATCATTCCATTATGATCTATGTTTTATGATCAAACAAAGTAGTCTTTCTGCTTCTTGTGCCAGATTGGAACCAGACCTCATATGGGGCCATCCCTCCAAAAGACAAAGATGAGTCAGACATGATCCTTCCAATTGTGCTCCAGCACCTCTGCCCCTCCTACATTTCCTTCTTCGGGCTGGGGGCGGTGTCTGCGGCCGTTATGTCCTCTGCCGACTCATCGATTCTCTCGGCCAGCTCTATGTTTGCAAGGAACATCTATCAAATGGCTTTCCGACAGTCGGTAAGAGCACAGGCAAAGCAGGCAGTGAACAAATCAAGAAACATCTTCTAATTAAATTCTGTCATAGAGATGTTTTATTTTATTTTATTGTTGACTAATGGTTAGTGTACACTATGTGTGTAGATCGCTGTGAGGTCGTGACAATAGAAATCCATAATTTATTTAATTAACCAGGCTTCTCTCTGTCTTTGCCTTTGCCCATCACTCACTCTCCACAGGCATCAGATCGGGAGATCGTTTGGGTGATGCGCGTCACCATCTTTGTTTTTGGAAGTTTAGCGACCGCCATGGCGTTGCTCACTGGAACTGTGTACGGCCTGTGGTACCTGAGCTCGGACCTGGTGTACGTCATCATATTCCCACAGCTCCTCTGCGTGCTGTTCATCAAAGGCACCAATACGTACGGCTCCGTGGCCGGCTACGTCTTTGGCCTGTTGCTGCGCATCGGGGGTGGAGAACCCTACCTTAAACTGCCACCCTTCATCTATTACCCCGGCTGGGTGACCCAGGAGAAGATCCACCACCTGACCGGTGACGTAGAACACTACGTCCAGCAGAGGTTCCCCTTCAAGTCCATGTCCATGCTGGCCTCCTTCTTGGCCAACGTGGCCTTCTCCTACCTGACCAAGTATCTCTTCGAGAGCGGCACCGTGTCGCACAAGTACGACTTCCTGGACGCCGTGCACCGCAAAGAGGTGATGGACAAGACCACGCTGGTGGGGAATCAGGACAACATCATCCTGTCCGAGATGGCGCCGGTCAGGCAGACCCTGGGCGGCGCGCTGGCGGGGACGTTCTCCAACGCCGACGCGCTCAGCGATGACGGCGAGTCCAGCGGCGAGTCCTTGCACAACGAATAGTAACGGACGACGAGCGTCCCCAAAATAAAAAAGCGTGGAGAGGCGTGAGCGTCCGTCCGTGAACCTCGCGGCGGCCACCCGGGGCGAGGCGCACGGAGGAAGATCCGCTTTGTCTGAGAACCGACTCTTACGAGCGTGTGTCCCGCCCAAGACGTGGTGCCGCCGTGTCCCTTTTATCCTTGTTCCACTGAGTGTCACTAGGACCCAGTCTTCTAGACCATGAACATCTCCACCAGTCCACGCACCCACCTCTGAATTCAGTCATACCCATCCATTAAATATACCACTGCCACACATTATGTTAAAGTGCTGCTACAGTGAACGCAGGAAGGAACCGAGATAAAGAGAACAAAGTGCAATATCAAAAAACTTTTTTTTTT
>JAXIVH010000010.1:4840391-4842891 GCA_036785325.1 Urophycis tenuis | reverse complement strand
GCACACACACGCGCACACACACACACATACACACACACACACACACACACACACACACACACACACACACACACACACCCACGTCCCCTGGACCCCAAGGCACCAGTTTATTAATGCCGCCAGTTGAAGACAGAAACATAAATTACGGTGGAAGTTATTACAGCTACAGTGCAGTCTATCAGCCACCACCGGCTCAAGCTTGCCGTTCAGGCGCTGGGAAACGGACAAGAACTGGCCGATACAGACCTTTAAATGCCACTGCTATTACAGCGGAAACATATTGTAGGTGGTGATATAACGTAATGTATTTAGGTTGGGTGAGAGGCAAAGTTGACAGAGGGCTGGATAAGTAGAGGTCTGCAGAAGATTGACGTACTTTAAACCTGGCCTCTCCGTTACACACGAGTCAAAAGCATCGAGGGAGCATTGAGATGTTATGCACTGGGAGGGGGAACCATCAAGCTGAAACTAAATGTGATATATACTGTATGTCGAGGTGTTAGCACTGGACAACACAGCAACAAACAATAAGTGCAATGTGATTTGATCCTCCAGGATTTGATGATTGTGATGAAAGTGACGAAACAGAAAAGGTTTTCATGTTAAGGGGGATATTATTCTTGAATGATTTGTTGACTTGATGTTAAGGTGGACACCGTAAGTAATTGGATTTTCGTTTGATTCTTTTGAAAGATTTAAACATATCTGTTGCCGATTTCTAACTGTCAAAAATGAACCAATGCACCACGTCCGATACAGGTTGTCAAATCATCAGCAGCTTTGAACATTTGAGTTACTATCTCTATCACTAGTGCTCTACAGTAGTGATAGAGAATATGCCTCTGAAGGCTGACTATCTAAGGGGGACCAGTGTCTGCAAACACTTTGTAAGCCCCTTTTCTACGCCAGGCTGTACTGACATGTGACGGAAGCTGGGAAACCCGGGACAATCGTGGCCAATCTGATGGGCCACTGGAAGCCAGTCAAACAACAGTCACCCACAGGGAGACTAATGTGACCTGGAGGGCTTCGTCCCCCCCAGGCCCACAATGACATGTCAGATCAGCCCCGATGGCTTCTTTGTCCGACTCTCTTCTGTTGTGTATGTACACGTAGCGGTGGGACGGATGGGTCCACTGGGCATGGATTCAGAAAAACTCAAAAACTCCCAAAAAAACTCTTGGCTTACCAGGATCTTCTGACACTGATACTCTCAAGGCTCACCGAAACCCTCTGAACACTCAACGGAGGCTGGGGTGTCGCTCGCTGCTGCTCCTGGGGTTGGGGAGGCATGCCGGCAGAGCAGGAGGCAGAGCAGGAGGCAGGGGAGACCGCTCCAAAGCTCTCCCCAGGGAGGCATTGCCTCGCTCTTAGCCGGGCTTGACTCTGAGTCGGATGGCCTCCCGTGTCTGCTCTCAAGGGTGTCCCCATGTTGCACTGAACTGTTTGCCAGAGAACTAAATGCTGCCACCACCTGCTGTTGTTGTCAAAGGAGCAACTCCCTCGGAATGTTGTGCATTATTGCTTTCACCTTCATCATCGGCTTCTCGGTGCTGTTTGCAGGAAAGGATATGGATTCCGGTTCCATCAGCAGAAGGAGAAGAAGAAGAATTGCTCTTTTGGTCCCGTGAGGGAAATTTGGTCCCTGCATTTAACCCAATCGTGAATTAGTGGAAATACACTCAGCACACAGTGATGGTGAGGCACACAGTGAGGTGAAGCACACACACTAATCCCGAGGCTAGCAGTGAGGGGGTGGTGCGGTGAGGTGCCTTGCTCACTTCAGCCATTCGTACTGGTCGGGGTTCGAACCCGCAACCCTCCGGTTACAAGTCCGAGACCTCGGACGCGGCACCATTACTCCTTTTGGTCCACAGAGGAAGAGTTTTACACAGTTGAGCCTTTGAGCAGCAGTTTGCTGGCCACTGCGAGACACAAGGAAAGGAACACAGTTCAACCCCACTTCCTATGTGGATGGTCTCTTGGATGATCGTAATCTCTGCAGTATTGTCAAAGCTCATGTTGAGCCGCAGCAGGTGAATGCACCTTCTCATAGCCAGAGAATGTACACAAGCCTGCCTGTTATGTCGGCCTATGAGTGTCTATTCTTTCTGCATCTTATTTCTGACAACTCTCCCAAATGCGTGGTGTCAAGCAGGCTTCAACAAGTCTAAGCTCATTGATGCTCGTACATGTTAATGACTTTTGAATAAAAGGGCATACACTTTTTTATGCATACATTTTTGTCACATTTTTGTCAAATATTTCAGTTGGCCAAGCTAACCACCATTTCTGAAACACAGAGTTTAGACCTCTCTGAATGAAAGCTGTTTTAGGGCAATGTTTTTATTTTTTTATTTTAACAAGCACGACCATCGACAGTTGACTCAAATGCAGAGCCTATGATTTCCTGTCCAGTGACACGACACAGTGCCTCCACACCAAACAAAAGCACCTGAGAGAGAACCAAGCTCAGATATTACTGTGTGTGTCTGCATCA
>JAXIVH010000010.1:4802891-4835391 GCA_036785325.1 Urophycis tenuis | reverse complement strand
CATGACAGTGAGACAAGGCGGCAGTGAGCGTCACACACACCGGTGACTCTTGATATCGGTTGGCCTGGGCGTCCTATGTTAGTGGGGAATGATTTGAGTGTGTGCTCACGACCAGTAGGAATAACATCTGGACAAGTGGGGAGGAGACGAAGCAGACTCAACTGGTCTCACTGTTGAACCCTATTGTCTCAGACAGACAGCTTTCGTCAATACCAATAGTCCAGTTGAATGGTAAAATGTTAAAGGAAAAGTACAACAGTGTAGATGTATAACAATGAAATAGATATACATAAATATACATAAATCTAGGCATAGATTATAAAAAAATAATAGCACACACAAAGAAATAGGCTATTTCTTTGTGTGTGTTTCAAATAGCATACACAATGTGCATACATACAGTAAGTATAAGTAAAAGTCTCAATGTGCCATCTCAGGTAAGAATGTGTGAGCTGACTGTTGCAGACATTTGATTTGATGAACTAAACATAGCAATGCCATTGCTGAAATCACCATCCCTTAGAACTTGATTGGGCATCATTCCAGAAAATGAATGACTAAGTACTTACTTGGTCTGTGGTTGCCAAACTGCAATCCTTGCCAATCTGCCCGCCAAATTTGATGAGACCCACAATTAAAATGATCCAGTCATCACTGCAGACTTAAACAAGCAATTGAAGCCAACACTGGTGTAGTATCCATACTTCTAAAACAATTTCAGTACAGTGATTTTGTACTCAAATGTGGTATTGAGGGCTTGTTTCTCCAGAACAAGGAATCCTTGTCCAATTACCTTGTTCAGTTATCATCTGGTATGTAGTTTAGTGACGGTAGAATCAAAGGAACTGTAAATGTGATTAAGTGCATGCTGAGACAGAGATGTGAGATCAAATGTAAATTACAACGCTTTTTCATTTAATCTGTCCATAATATTTATTGTGTATTGGTTTTTCTCTGCAACATTATCTCCGGTATCTCAGGTATGTGAGTATGTCAGTGGTCCATTAGCTAAGATTGCATGTGAAGGGTTTCCCAATATGCTAAACCAATCCCTGAATCAATGGCAAACTGTGCCCAAATCAATCAAAGTAACATTTTGGGTCTATTTTTAGTCTCATTAAATCAATGAAACATAAAATATATACAACGCTGTAGACCTTTTTGAATACGTTAAGAGATTTTATAAGATTATATTTTCAGGTTTTATTCATTTTTTTATTTTAGGCTACAGAAATATTTTGGTAGAAAATGTAACTGACTGATGTGAGAGGAAGTGACTATAGGGTGCATTTACAACAGAGTGGATGAGGTTCACTGTAAATGCAATCCAAAAAGGTTTGTTTCTACAATATTCCAGATTTTTTATACACATAAAAATGGAGGAAAAAAAAACCTAACTTCAGCAGATTCATGGAGATCGTATTTACGCATATATTCATATATAATGAATAAACACTCTTGCTTTTCTAATTCAAATGACCATCCAAGGGTTACTATCAATAGAATAGAATAGAATAGAATAGAATAGAATAGAATAGAATAGAATCTTTATTGTCATTGTACAACAGTATAAAAAAATACGGTGGCACAACGAAATTGAGGCAATACATCCCAGATCAAAGGTCAAACTGTTATTTGTTCTTATATTCCACTTTGGTGTGATGCCCTATCCAGTCTCCAGCTGGGAGGATGTGAGTATGATGCCATCAATATTTTAGGGCTTGAAGCGGCCAGCAGAAGCAGGTTAGACATAATGGACTGACACGCACTGTCACAAGTCTCCTTTTCAGAGGGCCCTGAGTCTATCAGGTCATGTTGCTACTAGGGCATTGCAAGTGCTTAAGAGTTGTAATACAACTGCATACTTCTATTGAACATGCAGTTGTATTGCAAGTGCTTAAGAGTTGTAATACAACTGCATACTTCTATTGAACATGACTATGGCAAAATGCACACTACTGTTTACGTCTACATCAAAAATAAAAATGATAGAGGCCCCTGAAAAATTTTAATACATAATTAACAATAATAAGTCTGATAATAAGATCGGAATTAACGGCAGATTAAATAACATAAATGTATGTCATTTTTCTAAATGAAAAATTGACTATGAGCTATAATTCTGTAAGCTTTAATAATTTAATGTAAGCTATAATGTAATGCAACCTCAGAAACAGCAACAGTGCTTGTGGCGAGCGTCTCCTAACTATGAGAACTACTACTAAAGACTAAACTAAAGAATAACTAAAGACTCTCTCATTTGTTGAGACAGTCTCTATGAGAAAAGACCGTCAATGGGCTCAATTGACTATAGAAACACAGGAAAATGTCAAAGCACATGGGCTATTAATGGGCTGCCACTGCCAGGCTAAAAAGGCAAAATGTCAGGGACAAAACAAATGAAGCCCTGATAAAGGATTGCCTTGAGGAAGCAGTGTGTCATAGTGTCGTTATGCCATTCAAATGTTAATATCACCACATCATGCATAGCCCCACGATTAGCATCAGTCATTAAGACACAGATTCATAATTCTAATGGATTTGCTTGCCACACAGTAATTGTTAGGCAACAAAATCATCTTTATTTCCAGAACAAATACCTTTTTGCTTGAACAGCCTATTTCTGATCAATATAATATATTTGTTTGTTTTCAAACTGTGTGTGTGGAATTAGGCTGCCATGCTTTCAGGAATTAGAAAAGACGGCTCACATATACTGTACATACAAATACCAAGATTGTGTAATTGATTTCTGTTAAACAGTCCTAAAGGATGTAAGCCTTCAACGGGTTTCCCGGGTTCAAGGAAGTCAACAGAAGCAACAGTTTTGGCCCCTAATCCCCTTGACCCAAAGTCAAAAGCACAATCAAGCCAGTTGTCAACCTGTTGTTTCTAGTCAATCAGTGGCTCACACCCTTCCTCTACACTCCAAGGGGTCTGGAAGTGCCCTGCAGAGAGGACCTGCTTCAATCACACGGTGGAGAACAACACACACACACACACCGCTGATTGGGAAGTGGGTGGAAGGGGGGAGAACGGCGCAGGCAGGTTGTTGTTGTTGTTGTTGTTGTTGTTGTTGTTGTTGTTGTTGTTGTTGTTGTTGTTGTTGTTGTTGTTGTTGTTGTTGTTGTTGTTGTTGTTGTTGTTTGTTGTGTGTTGTTGAGATTGAGCTTGTAAAAAAAAACCTCCCGGACCTTCACCCCTTGCCAGTAGTGATTTCCTTGGAACATTGGTGTGAAATTGCTACCATGTAAATTACATGACGAAGAACGTGATATGTTATGATAAACAACAATACCAGAGGTGGGTTCAACTGGGGACTTTTCCAGTCCGCTTCGCCGCAAAACAGACAACATGCCCACCATTATTCCCATGCCAGTGCCTGCCTAACATTTTCAGAGAGAGAAAATGTCGATATTATTCAATCTAGTGGGTTTATATTGTGCGCTGCTGCTTATGGAGATGCTTTGAATAGTATTTTAGTAAATAAGGCATGACATATAAATATAACCAATAGCAAGGACCTTTAATAGCTGAGATTTTCAATGGGCCCATCTGGCTCACCGAATGACTTGGAAAGAAAGTGTGAGCGAGGGGGTGAGAGAGAGAGAGAGAGAGGGGGAGGGATTCTAAAAACCTTTTCCCTGACTTCATTGACACAGATGAAAATATATGCACATTGAAAGTGCTTTCAGATGACTCAGAGCGAATGAAAGGAAGAGGAAAGCACGAATACATTTCATTTTGATAGACTCGGCCATCCCATTCATTGTTCCCTGGTTACCCTCGCATGTCACTTGTACCGGTCCATACCCATGACTGGCAGCCACAAGGGGGAGAAAAACAGCACCACAACCCACTAGGGGCTACGAAGATGGAGCCACGGGAGGGGCTTTGATGGATGTGTGTGTTTTATTGTGGCTGGGTCAACAGTTTTATGCCGGAGAGCATGATGGAATAGACATGAATCTCCTCCAGACGGGGGCGTCAACACACCTCATCTGATCCGAGCGCCGCGGAAGCTGGATACAAAAGTGAAGTGGAACCAGAAAAAAACACGAGTGTCAAAATGAGAGGCAGTTTACTGAAGAGCCGCATACGCTTCATTGTCAATGCGGATACTTTCAAATAGAGAAGAGACAGAGCTCAGCGGTAACACACAGCTGTAGCATCATCCAAGTAAAGCTCCTGATCCAGCCCCCTCAACCCAATGAGGCCTAACCACATTGTTGTTGTACGTTGGTTTTCAACCACTGAATCACTATTCATTGTGTGTGTGTGTGTGTGTGTGTGTGTGTGTGTGTGTGTGTGTGTGTGTGTGTGTGTGTGTGTGTGTGTGTGTGTGTGTGTGTGCGTGCGTGCGTGCGTGTGTGCCAGTAACATCAGTCCCTGCACAGTGCAGTACTAAAAAGCATTGAATAAATGGCAGATTGAATTTAGAGCACAGCCATTTGCGCGGCGTACATTCAATGAGATTGTATGACCACATGACGAATTAGTGCAATGTGTGACGCAGTGAACTACGCTCATTTCATTTGCTGCTTTTTTTTTCTGATTCACTATGTTGAATGAATACCCTAACGTTTGTGTATTCCCATTTTTTGTAGATCCTAATATATTTTTAAAACCCACTGGGATGGCCTGTCGGGCCAGCGGAGCCCACACAGTGAAAGTGTACCAAGAATGGCAGGACAGACGGGCTGCTATCAAATACTGACACCACACTATGGACACGACATTGCTGACGTCACGTGGTCTGACGAATGCGGAAATCAAACGCTCAGTCCCGGAATCAAAACAGTGCAGACGACTTACCACATACTCCAAACAGGACCGAGCTATTCGAAAACGTATTACAATTACTTCGCAACGCAACACCACGTTTGTCTTCTGGACGTGTCCAAACACAGAAGACCAACACTTGGTCCATCGAGATGGAGGTACATGCCGTCGATAGAATTAGCTTTAGCTAATAGAATGTGACAAGTTAATGATATATGTGGTGTAACATTACTTTTTATGTGTGTGTGGTATTCTATTCCTTTCGCCATATTCATGCAACGTCATTTAATTCCATTGAGATAGTGAAAAGACATAGCTCGTGTGGCCAATTGTTCACGTCCAGTACTGTCATTGAAATCATCCAATATGAATGTCCTGAAACAGGACCCCAGCGACACTGGGACCCAGGCTGTGGCCTCGCCGCCGGCAGGTGCACCGAAGTCAAAGGTGCGGCGTGTAAAACTAACCCGTGCCCTTCTTCCTTATTCAAATCAAGTGGTTTTCAAGTATTATTAGAATATGTTTCATTGATTGTTATCTGTGTATGTCTGCCATATTTAAAACTCATAGTTGGACACACTGTCCAAAGATGACCTTATCAAGTTTGCAAAGAAGCAAATGGCAGCCATGCAGAAAATGAAGACAAAATGTACAGGTTTGTAGCCATATATTGTGATTGTATGTAAATGGTTGAATTTGGCAGACAGATTGCATGTACATCTAACGCTCCCTCTGTTGTATTTTTTATTTAAGATTTGGAGAAAGAAGTTGAAACATTGAAACAATCAAATGCCAGCAGCAGCAATGCAGTCGATTCCAATTTATTGCAGGTATCTGCTCAATTATCATTGTTTGCTTCTGTCGACTGTAATATAAAGTCAGTGTAATTGCTTGTGTGTATGAGCAAATGTGTGTTTAATGTGTCCCAGGAGCTTACTGAGAGGATGGAGACATTGCTATTGGAAAAGGCAGAGTGTCAACAAAGATTGGTTTTGTCTGGCAAAGATCTTGAAAGGACAAAGCAGCAGACAAAGGTGAGACGAAACCCAACTATTGAGGCAGATTGCTTACTAGTAAACAAGTCAACTCTTCTGCGGCTCCTTCCAATGTCAGGACTGCAGCATCACTCCCCATCTTCCAGAAGAGAGTCAAGACCCACTTGTTCAGAGTTCACCTGAACCCTGCATAACATTCATCCTCTTAAAACACCCTACCCCCATGCTCTTATTTGTTTACGTCTTGGCACTTGAATCGATCTTTGTAACTTGGCACTGAGTCAGAGATGTTGTATACTAACAATGGTTAACCTAGCAATTGAAATGCTTGAAACTTGTTCCGGTGACTTTCTTATACCGTATGGGCAGCAATGAAATGTTTCACCTTCTTCTGACAAATGTACTCTTTGTAAGTCACTTTGGATAAAAGCGTCTGCTAAATGCCCTAAATGTAAATGTAAACAATGTACACGCATTTGCACTACAATATAATATTTTTACTGGGTTGCTAAGAAAAATGCCAAAAAATGACAAAAAGCAGATAGGTCAATATAGAAATACTGCAACTTTGCTTAATTTTAACTTGGTGTTAAAGTCGTTGGCAAAGCTGTAAACCCTGTACCCCATACTGGATTCTTGGGTCAGGGGTCTATACAAGCAGGTATATATGTGTACTCTGTATATCTTCATATACAAATCGTCAGTGACCCCTAAGGGTATATCTTCATTTACAATTTTTTTTTGTTTTTGTTTTTTAAACGCACAGTATATGTGTATACAGTGTTTCCTCTAGGATTTTTTTTTTCAGCATTGGGGGCAGGCTTTCCGGGAAGCCGTGGCGGTGTAAAGAAATGACACTTGACTGCAGATTTTACTTTTACAACAAGTTTATTCAATGGCCCACTGAATGTAAAAATATGAAGAAGAAAAAAAAAAGAATAAAATAAATAAATAATCAAAATAAACAATAAAAAAAATGTAATAGATAAAAGTAAAAAACAATAAATAATAATTTCTTTACGGGGCCTTGGAATCAGTGGCACAGTTTGCACCCTGTCGCAGAACAGTGAATTTTTCTTTGTTTTTTAAAGAAGAGCTCTAAGGCTCTGCTGTAGGGAAACGCTGCGAGAGGTGGCCCGCTGATGCTCAGCATCATACATGCTGCAAGGTGGTCACCCTGCAGGGTGGCTGCAGCCTGTTTCTCAAGTCAGTCTTCACCTACAAATAGAAACAAGGAGTGGCCGGCTGCCACTCCTAAATGAATGTAGAGGAAACACTGTGTGTATACGCACACACACAGTATATGATTATAAACTAGCAAGTCACCAGCACTTGTTCTGGTGACTTTCTTACTGTATTAGCAGCAATGAAATGTTTCACCTTCTTCTGACAAATGTACTTTTTGCAAGTCGCTTTGGATAAAAGCGTCTGCTAAATGCCCTAAATGTAAATGTAAATATGATCAGATATTCTGATTTTATGTTCAGGATGATTTGGACCAACTTCAAGGACAACTTGAGTCTCTGAAAGAAGACCATCAGAAGCAAATCGAGACCTTCCAGAGAAGTATAGCGGAATCCAACGAAAACCACCTGAAGGAGGTGTCACAGCTCCGGGACCTGCTCACAAACTACTACAAATCAAAATGTGCCTCACATCCCGGGGAGGAAGAGCAACCTTCTCTCCAAGTCCAAGTAAAGAACCTTGTCGCCGAAATGGAGGCTGCGCACACTTCGCAGGAACACTACCAGCAGGAGCTCGCACTCGCACACCAGGATGCGGAGAACCTCAGGGAGGAGCTGACCCAGGAGAGCACACGCCATCAGGAGGAGATGAAGGCTCTGGAGGAGGACTGCGAGATGGAGAGGGAGCGGCTTCTCCAGCTCCACGACGAGCTGACCGAGCAGCTGGCTTTGAAAGGTATGCCAGGACTACACACTGCGCATTTTCCATGTTTTGCAATAGCCAATAGGATGTAGGATGTTGACATAGCCATCTACCTGATACTATGTTCACATTGTAAGATGTTGACACAGCTTCCTATTTGCATATGCCAGATAATTTGTTCACAATGAAAACCCTTCTTTTAGACACCTACCTGCAGGATGTACAAGAGGAAGATGAGGAGCCAGTGCGAGGTTCAGGGATTGCCAAGATGCTGGAACTGTCCGGCTGCACTCAGGGGGATTCTGATGTCGCCGAGGGGGAGGCAACAGAGATCTGCAGGTTGAAGGTTGTCATTGAAGACCTCCAAGCACAGACCACGATGCTGCATGACGAGCTGACATTGTTGACAAACATAAAGGAAGAGCTTGAGATGGAGCTGGAGCGGGTCAGAGAGGAATTTCAGGCAGAGAAGGAAGAATTGGAGTTCAAACTTGACGAGCTCCAAATGGCTAGAGAGGGTGTACACATTGAACACACCACAAACTCTGTGAATGAATCGGAGACCAATAACACGGCCGATGAAGTTGATGGTCATAGCCTCCCATCTACCTCTGAAGTGCAATTATACGCAAGCCTTGCTAGACCAGAAGACCAAACGAGTTCAGAAGATCTTAGCCAGGAACCAGAAAAACAACACAACCACAAAATACAAGAACTTGAGGACAAGTTGGAAGTCTTGAATCATGAAAGAAACTCGGCCGTTGATGAATTCGTCCGAATGAGGGACAATCTGCAAGGATTGGAGAATGAGTTGGGCCAGAAGACAGCAGATTTTGTTGCCCAGCATGAGGCTATGAAAGAACAGGGCACCAAGGCGGTACAGGATCTCCAGTGTCAGATTGAAGAACTCCGCCAAGAAAACCACATCCTGGCGGAGTCATCCAAAGAAGCTACAGAAGAGAACAAGAGCCTAAAGAAAAATCTGAATGAATTGCAGCAGCAGCTTGAAGAAACCTTTGTTACCAAGCAGCCAATGGAGGACTGTGTAGTCACACCAGAGGCCTCTGTTTTAGAACAGACAAGGTCTGAAGCCCTGGAGCTGAAGGAAGCCGTGGAAGAGCTGACCCAGCAGAAAGGGGTTATCGCTGTGCAACTTCAGACAAAGGAAAACGAGGTCCATGAACTCCAAGAGATAGTCTGTGACCTGACCGCAAAGCGTGAAGGGCAGCTGTCCCAACTCCAGAAACTCGAGGAGGAGTTAGAGAAGCTATCTACGGAGCGCACAAAGGAAATCCAAAGGATTCAAGATGAGGAAGTAAATAAGATAGAAGATTTGAGTTTGGAGATGGAGAGAAAGCTCCAGAGCCTAGGGCAATCGAAGGATGCTGAAATTGAACGTCTGGGAGAGGAAAAAGCCAAGATGGAGGTGAACCTGAAAGAAGAGATCAGGGAGAGACAAGAGATGGTCTCCTCCTTAGAGCTGACCATCAGCGGCTTTTCGTCAGAAAGGGACGATCTCCAATGCAAACTTGAGGAAGCATCCTCTGCCCTTTCCTGTGCGCAAGAGGAGCGGAATCTTCTGGACTCCAAACTGACTGCACTCCAGTCGGAGATGGAGCAGAAAGAAGCTAATCTGCAGTCTAGGTTGAATTCCCTGGCTGAGGAAATGGAACAAAGCCGAGCAACAATGGTGGTTCTGAATGAGAGCCACGCTGAAGCTACCAAACAGTCTGCTGAAAGGGAACAAGAGCTTCAAAACCGCATCGGCGAACTAGAGAGTGAGCAAAGCATGGCGATGAAGACTGATGAAGCCGGCGGAGAAGGACCGTTAAATGGATCTTGGGAGGAGCTCCAGGTTCGCGTAGAAGACCTGGAGAAGGAGAGGGACATGTTGAAGAGCAATCTGGTGGAGGTAGTGAGGGACACCGAAGGACTCCAGAAAGATCTAGAGGAGATGAAGTATGCCAATGAAAAGATGAGAGAAGAGAACCAGAAACTGTATGCCCAAATTTCAGAAGAGGCCATAGAGGACATGAATACGAAGAGAAGGCAACTTGAAGAACAACTCGAAGAAAAGAATTGCCTTGTAACCAAGTTAAGCAATGATATGGCTGCTCTGCAGGTGCGTGAGTTGATCATTTAAGGATTTAGACAAGAGAATAGGCAAATGTTAATGATTATAATTGAAAACTAACTTCCTAATTTCAGGAATGTTTACCATTAGAATTCCCAGCCTAGTGTCCAGAGCATCATTTGACTCGTGTTTTCCATTTCTCCCATTCACTATGCAAGGAATCTACTGCCCAATCAACGTCCTGTGAGGAAAATCACTTTGCTGAGAAAATCGGTATGGGCTATAACCACTATGCATCACTTAATGTCGATTTAATGAGGAGTCCTCAACAGGAGGAAATGTCGGTGTGACTCCTACTCGTCTTATCCGAGCAGTTAATTGAATTCTGCTTTACATTTTGTTTCGCTGCACCTTCCCATCCATCGACACTCAGCCCTCCTGGAAAAGGAGGCCAAGGAAAAGAATGACAAAATGAACAAGATAAAGGCCGTCGCCCTCAAAGCCAAGAAGGAGCTGGACGCCAGTAAGAAGGAGGTACGGTCGTGCAGTCATCAAGACGGATTCGGCCAGTCGTTCTGCCATCTAAAATGCACGGGCTCTACCCTTTTTTTTAATGGCCTTTCTAGGTCAGCACCCTTAAAGAGGAAGTGGAGTTGCTGAAGGCTGAGCGGGACAAAGTGAGCTGCTCCATGAAGGATGTCATCCATACCGCTGAGAGCTACAAGGTATGGCAAAGTGTCCACTTCTGACCATGGTGTGTCCCTCTCTTGAGTCCAACCTTTTTTCTGTGGTTTTCTTGCAGAAATGTCAGAATTATTACCACTGTAATCCTACTGTTTGTTACCATCCATCTCAACACCTCCTTGTCTATTTAATATTTGGAACGATGATGTCACTGTTTCCAGATCATACCCCTTCGCAGAACAGGGTTGTGCCAATGTCACTGCAATTATTATAATTTTTTTAAAGCTTTTTGTAACAATTACATACCCGGTAACCCTACCAGCCATATCAATGTCATGTGTGTTTGTCTACGAATAGTGTTAGTCCTTCAGCAGTAAATGGGCCATGACACACTGTGTTAAGGTTCCATTTACTATTGGAGTCTTAATCAGTGTCGCCGAGACAACGTAGTCGGCCTCCATTTAGGATGAAACCGCTCTCTTGTATCAAATGTGCATTTTGTTGGCGGCCCAAATGGGAACGCTGTCCAATCCACTGTGATGTATCGTGTTTTTTCCCTACACCGTGCCGCCCAGCCAGCCTTCAAATCAATGGCTTCACATGCATGCATGTCATTTGTGTGTGTGTTGTACGTGTGTGCGTCTGTGCGTGTAGAACTTGCAGATCGATCACGATAGTCTGACGGAGCAACTGGATAAGGAGCGCGAGAAGGCGGAGGGGGCTGAGAGGCGGATGGCGGAGCTGACCAAACAGCTGGATGCTGCCGTGTCACAGGTAGGACTGTGTCCTCTGCAGCCACACGCCCGCGGAGGCTTGTGAAAAAGAACCACTCGCTTTCCCCTTCGACAGACAGACAGACAGAAATACTTTAATGATCCCAGAGGGAAATTGCATTTGTTACAATACTCCAGGGAAAAAGAAGAGACAGACACTCTACGTATAGTAGAGTGTTAGAATATATAATATATAATATAAACCTAAAAATATATATAATAAATATAAAAATATACATAAATGTACATACATCTAGGCATCCACTATAGAGGTAAATAGCATACACAAAGATGTAGCATGACGGATTTGGTAGTGGTAAAAATGACCAGTTATGCAGTGAGATGACCAGTTGTGCAGTGTGAATGACCCGATATGCAGCGAAAACTAAGATCATAGTGACCAATCATATAGTTTGATGACCACAGGCAGGAATGATTTCCTATGTCGCTCTGTGGTGCATCTCGGTGAGAGGAGTCCTTTGCTGAAAAGCCTTCTCCGGCTTCACCCGACAATCATGTCCAAACCCACAAGTTGTTGTGTTTTTTTTCGAAAATCCCCTCCGTCCACGTGAGAACGGGAAGACAATTGAAAATGCTCAGTGGGCGCGCGGCAGGCCGGCGGTTGCCAGATAATCCGATAAACAAGTGGAACGCCGCTGATGAACACCGCACATTCATTAATACAAGCATTAGGAACAACAGTTGGCTCTCACCGCAGCCTGGTAATCTGTCTGGAGCCTAACTAGCCAGTAGACAGTAGTGATATTTCACCTGTGATGGCCGCACTCTGCTATGTATGTCTCGCTTTTCTGCGGCGCTTTTTGCAATTCTCTACTGTCGGCTCGTACGCAGTCGGTTATTTATCTTTGGACACCTTCAGCGAGCCATGCGTGGCACAAAGATGCCCTGAAATAGACCGGTAAATGAGACTGGGGAGAGATTCCGATTTAATTGACTCTTCCTCCCTTCCCCTGTTTTCCCCCTAATGAGTGGTGGAGGGAAGAGTTATTTATTTTTCCATCTGTTACTGTGCTGTCACAGAGACTGCGCGTAATGCTCGTTATTGGTCTCCAGAGGGTTACGGACTGTTTACACATTATGGTTTTATGTCTGGCACGGATGACAGATTTGCGGTGTGTGTGTGTGTGTGTGTGTGTGTGTGTGTGTGTGTGTGTGTGTGTGTGTGTGTGTGTGTGTGTGTGTGTGTGTGTGTGTGTGTGTGTGTGTGTGTGTGTGTGTGTGTGTGTGTGTGTGTGTGTGTGTGTGTGTGTGTGTGTGTGTGTGTGTGTGTGTGTGTGTGTGTGTGTGTGTGAGATGCATTTTTAAGCACACACACACCGGCACATCCTATTTGCATGGTATGTATTTGTTGAACACGGTGTATTGTGTGTGTGTGTGTATTGGTCAGGACAGTTGTAGAAATGACCCGGCGTGCGGTTTGTTAATATCTTTGTAAACTCTCCACCAATGAAGAACGCCACCGTGAGCAGTGAGAAGGAGGACCTCCTGGCTGCTCTGGTCACCTCCAGGAGCACGGTGAAGCAGCTGGAGGCCCACCTGAAGGAGGACGGGAAGCAAAGAGACGCCCTGGAGGCAGAGCTGCTCGCCGAGAGAGCCATGAGGGAGCAGAAGGTTAAGGTAAACGAAGGAAATAAACACATGAATAAATAGAGGGTGTGTGACTTGATATACTGTTATGTATGTGGGTGATTGTAATGGGTGGCTGCAAATTGCCCAGCCCCCCCCCCCCACCACCATCAGAGAAGAGTTTAGAGTTTAGACTTACTCCAACAACATCATTTAGTGGTTCTCATCAGTGGTTCTCAACTGGTGGGTCGCGGACCCGTTTTCAGTGGGTCGCGGGCCTTTGTCCGGGCAAAATGAAACGTTAAGAAAAAATTCCTGTGCTTTTATTTTGAAGAGGATTTTTTATGCAGCGTAGTGCCGTCTATTTTTTTATCGCCGGAATAAGTGACTGAATAGTTTAATGGTACAGTTACTGAAGTGTTATGTTATGTTAAATAAATTTGAGTTGAACATTTTCCTTGATTTGGGTGGCGGCTTGTCATTAAGTGGGTGATGGTGGGTCCCGAAGCCAGACCAGTTGAGAACCAGTGATTCAGATGTAAACACATCGTTTATCAGCTGTTTCTATTGTGAGGTAGCTGTCCCCCAGCGTCGTGTATGTGATATTCCCGCATGCGTGTCACAATGAACATCAGTCTGAAACGACCTGGCAGCCATTGATGTTCAAATCTGGCCGCGCCCTTGCGTTGTTCCAAAACCTCAGGACCAAAACAATGAAGTCACTGAACAAGATGTAAAAATACCTGTGTTGTGTGTGTGTGTATATGTGTGTGCGTGTGTGTGTGTGTGTGTGTGTGTGTGTGTGTGTGTGTGTGTGTGTGTGTGTGTGTGTGTGTGCGCTTGTGTGTGTGTGTGTGTGTCTGTGTGTGTGTGTGTGTGTGTGTGTGTGTGTGCGCTTGTGTGTGTGTGTGCATGTGCGTGTCTGTGTGTGTGATTTCTCAGGAGTTGTTGTCTGCCACTACTGAATCAGAGGAGCTGACAGCTGAGCTTGGCAGGCTGCAGCAGCTGTCTCAGCAGACTGCCCATGAGTTGCAGCAACTTCGCAAGGTGCGCGCACACACACACACACACACACACACACACACACACACAGACACACACACACACACACACACACACACACACACACACACACACACACACACACACAGACACACACACAAGCACCCTCTGAAGCATACACCCGACGCAATAATGAACCAGCCACTCAAGACAACCGGGCTCCGGGGCACGGAGCATGTCAGGCCGCTGTACTTGTCTCCCCTACTGGCTTGCTACAGGGGACCTCTGTAATGGCCGGCCTCTGGCGACGATCACCATTTAGAGAGGAGGAGGATAGAGCTGTTCTTGCCCACAGCACTGAAGTCCCTGCTTTCCATTAGTGGTTTGCCATCTATATATAGCCGTCTGCCACTATTGTTGACTGAACAGGAATGGGCGCAGATGTTTTTCTTTGACGCAGATCTTTTCGAATACTGAGCTGCTCTCAGCCTCTTCATTCCCGTGTTGTATCGCCACATCAAGCATATTCAATGTTCACCCACCACCGTTTCCTTCTATTAGCATACAGCTAATGGGGCCATGGCCATTGTCCATTGTTTGGCATGGTAGCACCTCAATACGCGTGTATATTGCCACTCATGTGTGCGCGTGTGTGTGCCTGCCCTTACAGGAAGCGCAGCAGAACTCTCTGCTGGGGATGGAGATGGCCGACTACGAGCGGCTGGTCAAGGAGCTCAACGTCAAGGTCTCCCAGGGAGAGCAGGACGTCGCTCAGCTGAAGGCGACGATAGGCACTCACGTCCAATCAGAGGAGAGCTTCAAGCAGCAAATCGGTGTGGACTTCAATTCCCCGTCACGTGTTGATGACACGTATTTGTAATCTTTTTTTTTTTTTTTATCACCAATTTGCATCATTCAAAGACGATGACTTTGAAAGGAGCAATGTACAATGAATTCGTAGCAATGTACAATGAATGCCTTGTATTCACCCACGCACACACACACACACACCTGCATTATGGCCACAGTGGCATCGGTGGCCATAATGGTAACATTGAGCAGGTTTGAAAACCTGCTCAAGGGTACCTGGGCACAATGAAGAACCACAATCAGCTGTGAAACAAGTTACTGATGCCTTCTTTATCGTGAACAATACATTTAAGTAAAATAATTGTGCGTGTGCGTGTGCGTGTGTGTGTGTGTGTGTGTGTGTGTCCTACCTACAGAGACCTTGAAGTCCCAGGTGGGCCAGAGGGAGGAGAAGGCCTCCAAGATGAAGCAGCTACTAGTGAAAGCCAAGAAGGACTTAGCTGAAGCTAAGAAAGAGGTTTGTACGGACATTTTTGTTTGAGTCACGTCAATTTCATTTGTATAGCCTTTAATCATGCATTTGCTTTTACTGTGTGACAGAATTGCCATATGAATGTAAATATCGATGATGCACCCTTGCCTGTTAAATGCATTATCTAGCCGCATGTGTGTACATGTGTACGTTTCTTAGAGTGCATCCTCCATGATGACCGAGGCCTCACTAAAAGGAGAGCTGGAGACTAACCAGCAGCAGCTAGAGGCTTGTAAGGTAAGTCACCCTTTTTTTTTCTTGGTTTCCATTCCCATCACTTACATGGTCAGGCTTTTTTGGATCTTTTATGTGTCCTTTTCTTAAGGTTTTTGAAACGTGGAGGGCACAGTGTGCATGTGTGCTGTGGCACAAATGTAGGCCATCTACAAAAGAGTGATCCCTTTATAGTTCATATGTATTTGTATTTTATGTAGATTTTTGTGGATACATGTAGGCATCTTGCTTTATGCCCCTGACTGTATTTTTGCGTTTTATAGTTTGACATATTTTCATTTCTTTTCTGTATTTTCACCACAATTTTTAACATAAGTTAAAACCGAGCATCTGTGACAGTAGAAATGTCTCTCGTGAGCGATGAAGCACACCGCACCTGATCCCTCAGAGCAAATAAGGCGCCTCCGTTTTTAGAGAGGATGTTGACTGAGTAACGTGGTGTAGCACCGCACAGCAACGCGCTCACATCAAGGCTGTGTCCCCCCTCCCCGCACGCACAACGCGCCGTGTTTAGATCGAGGTGAGCGAATTGATGGCCGAGCGACACCGCCTGCAGGAGCAGCTCCGGAGCGCCACGGAGCAGCATCAGAGGACGGCCGGCGCTCTGCAACAACGCCTCAGCAGTCTCCAGCGGGAGTGGGAGATGTCTAAGGTGCCTGCACTGCACGCACACGCACGCACGCACGCACGCACGCACGCACGCACGCACGCACGCACACACACACACACACACACACAGACAGACGCACGCACGCACGCAGGCAGGCACGCACGCACACACACACACACACACACACAGACGCACGCACGCACGCACGCACGCACGCACGCACGCACGCACGCACGCACGCACGCACGCACGCACACACACACACACACACACACACACACACACACACACACACACACACACACACACACACACACACACACACACGCACACGCACACACAGACACACAAATATATTGTTTGTGCACTATTGACACGGGACAATCCATCAAGTTTACTATTACCGGAGTGTACTTTCTCTCCATCACTCCTACATCCACCTCCCCCCCCTGTAATGTTTGCGTTTACTTTTCCCGTTCCTCCTGTGTCACTGGCGCAAATCTCATCTCCCCACCCCACACCACCCCCCGAACACCAGAGTTATCATCCAGCACTCCTGTCCTGACCTCCTGTAACCCCCAACCGTCGCATCAGTCAACGTGCAGCGTTATTTCAAATGAATGATACACACTGGACTTTTTGCATTTTGCATTTTACATTTCATATTTTAATGGTTTTAGATGATCCAGTCTTACCTATTATTATTATTATTATTATTATTATTATTATTATTATTATTATTATTATTATGAAGTGCAACCTCAAAAATAAGGGAATACATATAAACATTGTGAGGTTAGGTCTAGCGGTAATTAAGTAGCTTACCTCAGAGCAGAGCTCTGCACAAAGGGAACTACACTGGCACATTGCAGACCATTGCTAAACCATTACTTAATTAAGTGCACCGGAACCTTTCTTGGAGTCAGCATGGGCTTGTCCAATAGGGATGCATAAAGGGGAATTTAGAGCTTTGCTTTAAGCTGGGGTTTATTGATCAGGTTTCAAATGCAAATGTTCTAGTGGAGACCTGAATGGATAGAATCTGGTGAGGGAAAGCTTTCACATAATTCACCTTTGGAGTTTCCACCTGTCATTTCCCTGGCGAGAAACATATCTGCTTTGTTTCTGGGAATCCATTTGAACAAGACCCTTGCGTGTGCTATTGTGTGTTTGCAAATTGTGTGCAGGCGGAGCTTGTGTCAACAACGGCGGACTTTGAGAGTTATAAAGTGCGCGTCCACAACGTGCTCAAACAGCAGAAGAGTAAGGCCACTTTGCAGAGTGACAGTGAACCCATCAAGTTGGAAAGGTAAGGCCCGCCAGGATTTCAAATGAAGAGGAAACTAGGGAGATGTTAACATGCAGGGAGAGATGGAGTGCACAGCTTTCACGAGGGGGCAATAAAATCACAACACGTTAGAAAGCTAAGTGGTTCATAGATGGACCCTTCGCCCTTGCTCATTTGTTTAGCACGTGCATCAAACGTGACAACTGGAGCGAGTAGGTTTGCAACTGTTCCTTAAAATCAAAAGCCGTTTTCATTCACAAATGAAAGGTCTATTCCCATTTGCCAAATCTCCTGATCAGAGCCCAGATATGTTTGGAAAATATTACAGGTGTCACGTGATGTCATTTTGTGCATTGCCGTAGCATGCCATATGCACACGGAGACTGTGATTGTGCTTTGGCGTGGTTCTTGGACTGCTGGCTAATCTGGCATTCATACGGCCGAGCCAAACCTTGTTCAGCCACAGAGCCCTCATTCATTTCCAGCAGTCTTCCCACCTACACACGGTGACAGGGGGCAGCATTGCAGCTGGAAACACAATCTCCCAGGCAACAACACCCGTGGGAGACTAAAGGTTGAGCAGAATTCAACAAGTATTTTGATTAAGTCACCAAGCACAGGTATAATTCTGCCAAATTCACATCTCCAACTATAGAATAAAAGCGTAATGAACTGAATGGAATGATTAGATGGAAAAAAAAAGGCTCGTATTAACCAAGTTAAAAACAATTCACAGATTTCAGTGGCCTTGGTCCTGCATCACAGAACCACCATTTTGTCTTGATCATTGAACAGACTTGGCCATAAAACTCCAATGGGTGTGTGTGTGAGAGAGTTACACCTGGTTTACTGTTTCGTTACGGAGATACCAAAGAGAAGCTGATAGCCCGAGCTTTCAGTAGGGGATTTTATTTCTACACGGCGGTCAGTCTACACCATTTTAATTTGAAGCTTTTACAGACACTGTTTTATTACTGTTTTATCACCCGGGTTAGCGTTGGCCGCTAATGGCCCCGATGACGAAGGCTCTTACAGATCCAACCCCGGCACTGCGGTCGCTCAAATAATTCGCTTCCCCCAGATTCAAAGAACCCATTAGTCATCCAAACTCTTCCTCGTGAGAGTATTGAGAGACATGGGGGTGGTGGGGGGGGCTGTCATCATCGGGACATCGCGGCGGCGGGGGGGAGGGGAGCTGCTGCTGCTGTCATAACCTGTGGCCGTTGTGTCTTTGGCAGGGAGCAGCTCTCCTCCCAGGTGGAGCAGCTGCGGGCGCGGCTGACGGAGAGCCAGCAGGGCCTGCAGAGCAGCGCCGCCGAGCTGCAGCAGCTGCAGCAGGAGCACGACACGCTGCTGGAGCGCCACAACAAGATGCTCCAGGAGACCGTCGCCAAGGAGGCGGAGCTGCGCGAGCGGTGAGGTGGTGGCGGCGGCGGCGGAGCGGAGGGGGAGCCAACGCTAAATGGGAAAATGGCGTCGTTGTGACGTTGTCGCGCCTGAATGCGCCTGAATGCGCCGGGACGCCGTGGGAGAGGGTTTCCTCACATAGACGCCATAGACGTTGAGACACGTTGAAGTCACGTTTAGAAATGGCCTGGATATGATGTGTGATAATGTCACCTTTTTTTTATGCACGGGGGTGGGGAGGGTGGCTTGGTGGCAGGGATGGGTGATACGGCCTAAAATCCATATTGTGATATACATTGCAGCCTCTTAAGGATACATATCACAATATAAATTATAATAGAACCATTTTAGAACAGGTTACATAGACCCTAAGGAATATAGTTACAGTATATGGTTAATGGTCAGGCTGAGGAAAGGCTCCATGGTACGGCTCGACCACAGGTTCCGTTGTAGTGGCAAAGTATTGTAAGTCGCACAGCTATTTTTCAACCTTTTCGCGGAGCTCGGCATACAATGTTGGCATCTCTGTTTCTGTAAAGTATTTGCGTCTAGGCACCTCGTATCGTGGCTCAATAGCTGTGATCATGGCTTTAAAGGCGCTTCTCTCCACCGTTTGAAAAAGGGACCATGTCCTTACACAAGTAAAACAATTATGGCCCTTGTGATTTCAATCCATCGCGGGCTCTTCCTATTGTAAGGAGTGCCTTTTGAAAAGGACTGTTGATTAAGATGACGACGATGCGTTGCAGCCGGTTGCAGCTCGTGGCTCTAAATTTTGCGGGTAGATTGCATTTCATCAACATGGGTTATCGCGATAGAGCGTAGAATTAAAATCGCTATCGTGGGCCATTTTTTTATCGTTTATATCGTGCATTACTACCTGATGGCACATTATCGGAGTGCTTGAAGAAATTCCAAATCTCAAATGGATCCTTGAGACGTTCCATGCATTGTATCCCCATGGTCGCTCGGTGTTTGGAAACAGGCGCGTGCGTCGCTACAAACACAGCCCATCCAGTGCAGCTGGCACGCCATCGTTGCCATCGTTTCGGCCCCCTCTCGTTAGTTGTCGCTTGTCGTCACACATTCTCGTCTAGACTGTCCAATTAAAATCGTCATCTCTTGCAGGCTGCTGTCGGCGCAGTCCGAGAGCATGTCTCTGCGCACCGAGCAGGCCCAGGCCCAGGCGGAGCTGCTGTCCCAGGCGGACGCCCAGCGGCTGGCCTTCAGAGAGCAGGTGAGGCACCTGCAGGACGAGCACCGGTCCACCGTGGAGACCCTGCATGCCCAGCTGAGCCGGCTGGAAGAGCAGCTCTTCGCCTTGCAGAGCCAGAGTGGTAAGAACAGCAGGCAGTTTTGTTTGTGTTGACACCCCGGCTGTGACCCGAACATTCTGCAGCTGCAGCGGTCAGTCAATCTTATGGCACTGGGATTTAAACCAGGAAATGATTGCCGTTATCTAAGAGGCGTTCCGAAATGATCTGTATTGATTTACGTCAACAAAAAAAAGTATGCGACGACCTACGGCAACATGGCTTTAGCGATCTATAAATGTGTAATAATAATTGTTGCCTGTGAGGATTTGTACAGTAACAGAATTGCTCTTCTTGTATTGATGCTTTTTCTATCCTAGAAATCAATAACCAGGTAGGTTATTATGGCTAGGGCGGACGAGAGTAGTCTGGCTTTGCTCTCATCCATGTTGTTGTTGTTGTTGTTGTTGTTTGTCTGGCTGAGGGGAAAACGCTATAAAATAACACATGTGTGGCAGGCAGGGGGAGTCGGCGTCCTGTAGAAGAAATGTACTTGCATGAGCGCATTTAAAAGTCATGAAGAAGAATGTGTTTGAGGAACAGGAGGTGGGGGGGGGGGGGAGAGTTGCTTCCATGGTAGCGGCAACCTAAGGTCTTTCATCACCTCCCACACAGCTACTGTCTGGAGCTCGGAGGAGCGAAACCGAGCAGAAACCCACACATGGCCACCGCACATAGTTCTCCGTAGAATGGCCAACATGGGCGTATGGCGTTCAGTCTACCATTCTGTCTAGACGCAGTCTACTAGCCTCACCGGGCGTTCGGGAGGGATCTGCTCATGTCCCACACCTCGCTATGTGCCACAGCACTTTGGTTCACAATGAAAAGTGCTGTATCATGGGAAATAGCTATTATTGTATATAGCTCACCCCTAGGCATTTGGGAATACTCATTGGTGGAACACTGTTTCAGAGACACACCCAAAATGGCTACTGATCTGCCATTTTCAACGACTCAATCTTACCGCTTCTGTTTCTGCTTTGAGTTATGCTACCATTGCATGTCTGCCCAGTCAGCGCGTACTGCACTCCTAACCATCCATTTATAGAAGGGGTCCTTCTCAAGGTTTCCTCTGTCCAATTTGGGGAGTTTGTCACTGGCCTTTTTACGGGGTGTAGATCCGTAAAATGTAGCCAGTGAAGCCAACTTTCACTTAACATGACACGCTTTTTCACCATTATCTGGATACCCAACAGTTCAAGACTGTAACGTTTTGGCTTTTAGTTGATCTATAGATTGTAACGTTTTGGCTTTTATGCTGCTCTTTAATGCAGTCACTCAGCCAGCATCTCTTATCGCCTTCCTGTCTCCACCACATACCACAAACGCAAGCCCTCCATGTCTCCTACTTTGCCAATTCCATTTTAGCGGCCCTTACATCAAGCAATTGGTTGCCACAGAAACCATCGATACACACCACTGGACTCATTAACAGACCGATGACCCGAGATGTCCCGCCACCTTCCCCCCTCCCCAGGTTCTCCGTCCGTCCAGTCCAGCCGGAGGCCCCGACTGGCCGACCTCCAGCGCAGGAACCCCGACCCGGGTCACGGCGGGCCTGGGAGCATAGACCTCCAGACCACGGCCCGCGAGGAGGGCGAGGGCATGGAGACGGCAGAGATGGAGAGCCCCCTCACGCCACGCCCTCCTCTGCCCTCTCTGGAGCTGCTTCTGGGCTCCCCGGACCCCAAGCAAGGTGCGGGCGGCGCGATTGTGATGATCCACTCAATTCTACCTCAAGTCTCCTTTTGCATCTTGTGACGACATGTTGTAGTTATTACTAAATTGCTCTTCTTGCGCTTGCCGTTTTGCTGCCAGAACCATTTGTGTGGACCGTGGAGCCCACCAAGCAAGAGTTGAGCCAACAGCTGACCACTGCAACACGCAGCATGGAGCATATGAACGGCCTTCTGCACGAAACTGAAGCCACCAATGCGGTCCTCATGGAGCAAGTTACAGTATGTATAAGTCTAAACAAGTCTGAGCAAAAACACAAGACCGCAATATCAATTCACGTTCGTTGGAATTTATTGAAAACAGTTGTTGGTAAATAATCACTCTTTTTTGGGGGGCAAATTTGATTCCACAGACCAATAATAGAATTGGTTACATGACAATAGTTTGACATCATTTTTCGTACCCAATTGCTTACTTAGAATGGTCGATATGCCCCAACGGTAACATCAAACAATTTTGCATTGTTTATTGACCCATCTTTGTCCAAAAGAAAGTAGAATTTATTGTCCTTTATCTTGAGTGGAATAAACGAGGGGGTCTCGTTTCTGTGTGAGTGACAGGCCACCTGGGAGAGCGGTACGGTTATCTGCCGACCGTGATGGATTCCCAGGGGGGACTGGGTCATAACTGTGACCATCTTGCCTCCTTGGTGTAAAATCACCCGACTCACAGAACGACGACAAAACAGGATGCCAACTCCAACGATACTCGCTCCGATTGCGAGACACCCTCCCGTAAATCCGTATCTCCAGGCGCCTCTTCCTAAATTGATATCGAAGCTCCAAAACCCAGCCAGGCCAGTGGTGGTTACTTGTCGTTTTTCTTTTGAGGCGCTGTTGTCTCGTAGACCGGTGTATGCAAAGTGTGCGAGGTACGTCCAGAAAACAGTCTGGGTGAAGCAGAAGGCCGCCAAGAGGCGAACGAAGCGCGTCCGGTCGTGCAGGAACAAAACAACATCTCTGCCGATCTGCGTTGATGTGCAATAGGAGCGACTGGCTGTCAATGCGCTGCTGGGGTTTCGCCCGCGCAACCCGAACAGTACACGAGGAACATCTCTCCAAAGCATGCATTTAATTCTGCCATACGTGCCTTTCGATAGACTCTGCGGCGACAACGGCGCTTGTGGGATGTCTCTCATTACTTTACCGACAGTTTGTTGAATACTTCGAAACTGTAATCGGATCGCAGTCGGTTGATTCGCCGTACAAAATAAACGATACAGCCCCATCCTTTCTTAAATAACTTGAGATGAGTTGTCCTCGTGATTCAGAATAGCGAACTTCTTAAATGTATTTCCTGTCACCTTATGTGCAGGGCGCAGCCATACTTGATTACGGTGCAGTGATAAAGTACGGGTAGCGCGATGGGTCAGAAAATGAACAGTTTTGCAAAATGCCGGCCGTTGATTCTTACTTGCGTCCTAACCTGAAGGTTTAATTGTTTACATACATACGTACATACACACACACACACACACACACACACACACACACACACACACACACACACACACACACACACACACACACACACACACACACACACACACACACACACACACACACACACATACATACATACATACATCTATTTGGGTGTAATGTTGGTTATTTGTATGTGGAATATGGTAATGGTTTAGAGTCGTTTGCTTTGGCAAAGTTTAGGTTAGGGCTTTGGAGGTGTTGCCAATCATTCTATACGCTTATCAGCTTTACGGCCAAATCATATCACAGGTTGATACTCTTTGACATGGGAATAGTCATAGATTATTTAATTATTTAATGTCAACAGCCAATACATGTAAGTGTACCTTAATTGTTGAGTAGTACTACCGTAAAAGGGGTATTGAAGTAACCACATGTCAAGGTCTATACATATCCACCCGTCTTACCAGGAAAACAGCCCGCATTCTCCTCGTCAATACGGCAGGATCTCCACAAAGGGCACTACACAACACTAATGGCTATCTGTTGCCCCCTAGCTGCTCAAGAGCGAACTGCGGCGTTTGGAGCGCAACCAGGAGAGGGAGAAGAGCGTGTCAAACATGGAGTACTTGAAGAACGTTTTGCTGCAGTTCATCTTCCTGAACTCTGGCAACGAGCGGCAAGCGCTGCTGCCGGTCATCCACACCATGCTGCAGCTCAGCCCCGAAGAGAAGAGCCGACTGGCAGCCATAGCACAGGGTAGGTTCCGTTGATGCCATCTGTGCGCACTGCCGTTCTGTTTGTGTGGGGGGGGGGGGGGGGCGCTGGTGTGCTATTTAACGTCTCGTCTCGTTTCGACAGGTGAGCAGGACGCGTCGGGGTCCCGGGGCTCCGGTTGGTCCTCGTACCTCCACAGCTGGTCTGGAATCCGCTAGATATTTAACACTACACTACTTAACAGGCTTTAGGACCAACACAGGACGGTGTGAATACATGAAATATGAAATGTGCCGGGAAAATACTAGCAGAGATCCTGGAAATCGTACAGGTGAAAATGTTCCATGTGGCAGTTTCATGCATGTGAAACTATCTTTCTAATAGTAGTTGTAGCCGGGGTGAACTCATCACATATTTGGGTTGACATGGCCAAAATGAAGGCATCGCAGAAGGAATAAATTATTTACTTTTTCATATTTGTTCATTTTCTTTAAGTGGCAACTCATCTCAAAGACAGCTGGTATTACTGCTTAGGTTGGGCTGCTGAATTGATATGTGGAGGAATCATAATAATATATATATATTGTAAAATTATCACTGTATGTGGGCATTATTACATCACATGACCCAGAATATAATTTAGGTGAAGATGGTACAGAATAAATGTTCAACCAAATATGATAGGTATCTATGGTCTTTGAGGCATTCTGTTATGTGATTTTATGTTTTTCTGTATTTTTATTATTTAAGTTTTGTATGTGTGGAAATATGGTAATAAAAAAATATATTATATATTTTGGGTTATGGGTCCAGCAATGTTACAAGATTGTTTCATTTTGGGAAGTTCATGACTGTTAATATAAAATAAAGAGATGTCACGTGTGGTCATTATAACATAAATTGACACTTTTTTTGTTAGTTTATAATATTTCCTTAATGTTTTATACTTTATTTTTTATTAATTTATGGTTGCTATTTTTCCTGTTTCTCTACGCGTCCCCACCGACCCCCCACCAGAGGCCACCAAAGTACAGGCTAAAGATTCTTCTGACTAGATTTTTTTTTTTTTTTTTTTAAGTTTTATGCATATGCCTACAAAGAAAAGAGTAATTCAGGATAATTATTATTTTGAAATGTATCTATCAGGAAAATAGGAAATAATACAGCAGGTTGCCAAGGTTAGAGTGGAGAGACGCACACAATGTAATATTTTAGGGATCTTCTCACCTTCCATGATCTTGGAAGGGAGGTCAACTCAGAAATAACATGCAAGATGGTTGGGCTTCATTGAGAAAAATGTGCTCTCATAATGGATAAAACAATTTTGAAATAAACACTGTATTCAAAATTATTATAAACATGTTCCTCATTTTCAATACAATTTGCTTTGCACATTCATAAAAAATTGTAATAAATGTTCCCATACAGAATAAGGCCTACACGTACATACTCAAAGAGCCTGCTGTGAATTTGGACATGACTAAATTAACCGGATAAATGTTGTCCTTGCTTTGAAGTGGAACGCAAGCATCTGGCTGTGGTGCGTGTTTGGTTGCTGTATCTCAGCAGACTGTGTCAATCCCGCACAGAATAAACACTCGTGTTGTGGGCGCCGGACGGCATTGCCAAGAACTTTTGGCCGTGTTCTGCTGGAAGTGGAGCGCATTCATCAATCCAGAAGGATTATCTTGTACTGTTTGTCTGTGCCAGCATAGGCATGGCACAAGGCACATAGTTTTTGATCGCTCAAATTATTATTTTTTTTTGTTCAGATAAACACAGAACAAGTTCTTGATTTGGACAGATCCTTGTGCAGAGGGTATCTATGGGGTTTGAACTATGAAACATTAAAAGCAATTACTTGTTAAAAGTACACATCAAACATCCATGTTTGAAACACATCTATGTTGTGTCATGTACAACAAAGGCCAGAACCACTATTTTAAAGACTGTCCTGCAAAACAGCTTTTCATGTAGGCCTACTCTTGTTTACAATAAATACTGAAAGTACTCACAAAAAAAAAAAAAAAGAATACAGTTTTAGAATAATTTGTGCTGGGCATGGCCAACAGCCACTAAGCAAATCACTGAAGCCTTATTCAACAGAAAGCTCAACGTTGCATTTTCTTTGTGATTTCTATCTGTTTCGTTATTGGAGGACACCCCACGGTACCTGTAGCCTACCTGTCCTGGAGGGGAAGGGAGGAGCAATGCTCTGAGGTATGCTGACTGAGAGCCACACCTCGGTGTGCGTGTGTGTGTGTGTGTGTGTGTGTGTGTGTGTGTGTGTGTGTGTGTGTGTGTGTGCGTGCATGCGTGTGCGCGTGTGTGTCCAACCTCTGGCTTTGTGCCCTGGAGGTGTGCTGGAGTGCTTGAGGTAGAGATAGGGAACGAGAGGTGCACTGGAACACTGGCTGCCATTGTAAAAGAGAACGTGCGGAGACCCGTATCCTGCTCCTCCACACTGCTGGTCAGGACGTCGCCTGGCTCGTCAAGTGTTTCTTCCCACGGCAAACTCTCTGTCCCCGACAGTGGGTCTTCTGACCAAGAGAAGAAGGCAAAGGAGGGCAGGGAGACGGCGAGAAAGAGAGTGTCGGCAGAAGTGGGGAGAGATGAACACTCTGAAGTTGAAGGAGCTGTCTAACTCACACCTCTACAGACGGAGACAGGAGAGGCCCGACAGCGATGGCAGTTTGTCCAGACACAGCTTTAGGTAAGACCACCTCTTATACACATACATGTATTGTATATATAGAGAGAGAGTATGGACTTAGATGAAGTTTATGGAATAGTGCACGTGTGTGTGGATGAAACGTGTGCATGCATGCCAGTGAATACAAGGATGTTGCAATGTGAGGAATGCAGAAAGACAGTCTCCTCTTTAGAGGGGACTCGAACAAAGATCTACACGTGCTCAGAAAACAGACAATGCAATGTTTCCCCCGGAGACACTCATCATATGCACAATGTTTTATTTTACTGTGCTTCTAAAACAATGACACAAATGTAGACTCTTTAACATGTTGAAAGGAAAGTGTGTGTGTGTGTGTGTGTGTGTGTGTATGTGTGTGTGTGTGTGTGTGTGTGTGTGTGTGTGTGAGTGTGTGTGTGTGTGTGTGTGTGTGTGCGTGTGTGTGTGTGTACTGTGCACGTGCATGTGCATGCATGTGTGTGTGGGTGCACTTGGTCAGCATTGGTCTGGAGACAACATGTTGTCGGCCCAAACAGACGATTATGTTGCTATAGTTACTGTTGACACAGCGTGGATGTATGAAAGGGGGTTTGTTTGGTGTGAGTTATGCATTTGGTTGTCCAGCACAAACTGCACTGGAGTTTGCTTCAAAGAACGGAAATTAGATGTAACGTGAAATAAGTATGGCATTGTAAAACAGGCAATAAAAGTAATAAAACGGGCAAACTTGAAATGGTTGATGCTTTATTTATTTTTGTACGTGTCATTGAAAAACTATTGTTTTATGTATGTGTAAATCATCTGAGGATATGAAGTAAATGGTAGTGATACGACTTGTCTCCAATCAGCAAAAACGTGTATAACATTCTTAAAATTGTAATAATTTTACTGGTAAATACAGTTTATCTTAGATGTGAATAGCTCAATAGCGAGTCTTAACCCTTTCCCTCTATAGCTTCCACATGACACACAATTTTGCTCTGCTTCTTCAGATGCACAGATTAAGAAGTACAACATGGTTAGCATCCATATCTGGTGTCTAATTTTATCTATACAAACAATATTGTGGTACTCAATAGTAGGTCATGTGAAAATGTTCGCATTTAACAAAACTTTGCGGGCGGCCATTCGAAGGGAATCAAGTGTTCTACTGTGGTTTCATTCAGCCTACTATTTTGAGTCGACAGAACTTAGGACAATACCGCATGTAAACTGACACTGCAAATGGATGAGAGTAGATTCCACTGCAAACTAACTAACTAAGATAATGGCTGGAACAAGTGCATGCCATGTGTGGGGCCACAAACCTTCATCATTTTCCATGTAACCCGGCTCTGAGACAAGTCGATTCCATTCCGTTCAGATTGACACCACCTTTCTGTCACACCCAACAGTCTACGTGTTGCTGCCTTTCTCTCTGTTTGTGTTTTCAATGAACCAAGACTCCTCTCTTTACTCTCGGCCCGGCTTTCAACACATGATTATCTGAAGGCGTGCCTCGTATGTGTTTCCTGTTTTGTTCCTGCCCTTGCCCCATGTCACTCAACCAAACTTCCTCTGGATTTGTGATTTGATTTGTTTTTTTCGCTTTGGATCTCAGAGAGTGTCTGATAAGCGCATTGTACGTGATCACAGCTGCTGTAGGTGTGTAGATAAGACAGAGTGCCTACTTCCAAAATTATAACATCACAACATACCGCCTAGACATAACCTGGGAGCCTGAAAATGTTAACAAACGCACGACATGTGCAGGCAGATTTCAGGAACATATACCTATTTCATTGTATATGTTCACGTCATCTACATGTCGTGTGTTTGTGACCGTGCAGCCATTCAGGGGCCTAACCTCAAGGAGACTTCCCGAAAAAATATGATGGCTTGTTGGTTGGTTTCAGTCTTTAAGGGGGTGTTTCAGTATGTATGCAGGAAGCTTTTTTCAGAGTTCCTCTCACAATGCAGCCCAGCACAGCGCAGAAAAGAGCAGCTGACAGCACCTAGTTTGGTAGTTAGGAGTTGAGACTACACTGCCGTCTATTTGCGGAATGGCCGTGCACAGGCCTCAGATGCCACAGGAAGCAATACACACTCACGCACACGCACACACACACACACACACACGCACACACACACACACGCACACACACACACACACACACGCACACACACACGCACACACGCACACACACACACACACGCACACACACACACACACAGGAATAGAATGAACGTGTGCGGACTTTAATAAATACCAAGCTCTCACAAATGTGCACCGCTGGAACATTTTGAAAGTCAACATGTAGGCATCACATCCGCTGGCGTACTGCCTGGCCTACAATGACACAGCAAGCTCGTCCTGTTGCTTCACATTTCTAGTATCTTACCAAATCCTCGGTGACGTGACTCAACTGGATTTGTTTTATTACCCCAGACTGTTAAGATACAGAAACACCGACATTAAGAGACTCAAACTGCCAATTAATCTGTCCTCGTTATACACTGCTGGCATCGCTCTGTATTCAAACATATCCATATGAACACTTCTAAATCACATACTAACATTTATATTTCTTAGTTAAGCGGACAACTTTATCCAACAGGTGCGGTTACAAGTGAGGCTGCAAACACTTGAATCATACAATCGTGAATTAGTCAGAATTAGTCATTGGATCAGATCTAGGCCTTGGACCTTTGACCATGTGTGTGTGTGTGTGTGTGTGTGTGTGTGTGTGTGTGTGCGTGTGTCTGCATGCGTACGTGCATGTGTGGGTTTGTGTGTGTGTGTGTGTGTGTGTGTGTGTGTGTGTGTGTGCGCACGCACGCGTGTATGTGTTTGTGTGTGGCACAGGGGACCCTCTGGCGTCAGGGATGAGTAACCTACCCAAGAATAGCTGGTGAGTGTGACACGAGGGGTGGTCCAGGGAGTGAGACATGGGGGGGGGTTAGGGGGGAGGTCACAGAGAGGGGTGTGTTTGAGTGTGGGAGAAGGAGTGGGTGAGGACCAAAAAACACAGAGAGCGAGGGGCTACGGCAGAGTGTGGATGCACGCACGCTAGAGGAAGGGGCTGGGCGTCTGACAGAGGGAAAGAGTGGTATGCTACTGCCCCCCCCCCCCCCCCCACACACCACCCCTACTAGTACCACCACCACCACTACTACCACCCTTTTTGAGGTCACAACAACTCCGGCGCTGTTCCCCAGACACACACAGCGGACGCCGGTTGTTGTTGCGCCGGGCCAGAAGGGTCAGAGGTAAACCGGAGCCGAGTCGTCGGCCGACCTGCTGGGTTCTCTAGGTGGTCGGCTCGCGTGGCGCTCTTTGACGGCTCCGGCGGATTACGACACGCACGGGATGAACGGCCGCGCCCGGCCCGCGCTGATACCTGAGGATGGCGAGTGTCCGGCGCCCCCCCGCTGGGACGAGGACCCGGGGGGCGTCCGCTTCGGGGACGGCGGCGAGGCGGAGCTGCCCGTCTCCAAGACGCAGAGGCGGAAGAGCGACGTCAAGGTCTACAAGGAGTTCTGCGACTTTTACGCCCGCTTGTAAGTGATCGCATGGGAGGATTCATCCAGGGACGGCGACCCCATCAAGAGGCTATAATAAGAGTGTGTGTCTGTGTGTGTGTGTGTGTGTGTGTGTGTGTGTGTGTGTGTGTGTGTGTGTGTGTGTGTGTGTGTGTGTGTGTGTGTGCTAAATTACAACGTTGATTACATTCCATGTGTGTATGTTTGAAATGCAATTGAAACGCTTGAAACTTCTGGTTCTGGTGACTTTCTTACTGTATTGGCAGCAATGAAATGTTTCACCTTCTTATGACAAATGTACTCTTTGTTAGTCGCTTTGGATAAAAGCGTCTGCTAAATGCCCTAAATGTAAATGTAAATGTATGTTAACGTGTATGAGAGAGTGACTTATTGGTTGATTCCAAACCAATCTCTGTTTAGATTATAGTGAGTATTTAAAAATGTGATGTATTATGTTAAGTGGCTCATCATTATCATCATAAATCTTTCTTATAACCAAGCAAGTTAATCAAGAGGCAAGAAGCAAAAGATCATCTTCATCTCTCTCGCTCTGTTTTAGATATATATACAGTATATAATAGTAGCCTACACTGCCCCTCCAGCCTCAGTCACATATACAGTATGTCATGCATGTTCATATTCAGGTTGCTTTATTGATCCTGGGGGAAATTGTACTATTACAATTGCTCTGCTCAAGGCAATAGAAGAAAGAGAATAGAATAAATGTAAGTAAAAAATATAAACTCAAGGCAATACAAATATAAAAAAGAATTGCATATATATTCTATAAAAGTAAAACATTTGCAAAAAAAAGGTGTGGATAAGGTACGCACACACCGAAAATAGACAGAATTTACAAAAGATGGTGAAGAACAACAGAAATGTTTTTTTGCATGGTCGCGTTCCCCGGGTGTATTCGTGCCGGTATAGAATTCCAGCACGCTGGCTGCTGTGGGTTTTGACCAGGTTTTGACTCGACGACGCAGTTCTCAGTTGCTGAGTAGGTGCAGGAATAGCCAATGAATGGCGGCCGCTCAGCTGCCTTCTGGTCTACGCCATGGAAGGCATGGTGGAGGCTATTTTAGCGCCAAGACAAACGGTATGCAAGGTGAAATAGGCCATCAGGAATTCCAAGTATGTGTGCATTAGAGGAGGCTAGCTCAGAGAACCCTTGGGGTATCTGTGTGTATATATACAGTATATGTATATAGGCTTTTCCCCCTGAGTGCTGAATGGATGAACTTTAGTGGTGGGTCCCACAGTTTGTCTGTACATTTTAGGGGTGTGTGTTTAACTCGGTGGTCCAGCAACCGGGGGGGCAACGGGGGTGGATCTGTGCTGTGTCGCATTAAAAACAACATCTGAGCCCATCGTTCATCATTTCGGGGACCGCAAACTGTTGAAAACATGTGTACCGCCAGCATGGTGGAAATAGCAACATCCCCATCTGATGACGTGACTTTTGCTCTGTTTCGTACGACTCTCTCTGATGGCTCTCCTCCTCTCCCCGGCTCACTTCTCCTCTCCTCTGACCTCATGTCCTCTCCTGTTCTGTATTCCACTTCTCCTTCCCCCCTCACCTCTCCTCTGGTCCCCTCTCCCCTCCAGTAACATGGCCAACGCCCTGGCCAACGCCATGTGTGAGCGCTGCAGGGGCAGCTTCGCCCCGGCCGAGAAGATAGTGAACAGCAATGGGGAGCTCTACCACGAGCAGTGCTTCGTCTGCGCCCAGTGCTTTCAGCAGTTCCCAGAGGGACTGTTCTACGAGGTGAGGTCTCTGTCTGTCTGTCTGTGTGTCTGTCTGTCTGTCTGTCTGTCTGTCTGGCTGGCTGGCTGTCTGTCTGTCTGTCTGTCTGTCTGCCCTTCTGTCTGTCTGTCTGTCTGTCTGCCCATCTGTCTGCCTGTCTGTCTGTCTGTCTGTCTAGGAAGTTTATGACTATTGTGGTAAGGATTCTACCATTTAATTGTTGAATTAATGAATGCATGGCTGACTGTCAGAAGTCTGGTTCCTGCATGTTATGAGCCATGCTTCAGTTAGCCATGCTTCAGTACATCATCGAAATCCAAGCAGACCAGCCACAAACAGAATAATCAAGGACGGTCTTCATTAACTAAAGGCCAATATAACCTATGTATTCTATGATATGTTGTCACAGACTCATTGTGTTTTTTATTTTGCAGTTTGAAGGCAGAAAATACTGTGAGCATGACTTCCAGATGTTATTTGCTCCATGCTGCCACCAATGTGGTGGGTAAAAGATTTCTACGTCTCCCTCTGTTCACCCAAAATGAACTATGGTGGATCATGACCCCTTTCATTAGCGATCCTCCCACGCACACTTTCCATTAACGATGTAAAATAATAACTAATAAACATAAATGTTTCTCTCTCTCTCAGGCGAGTTCATTATCGGACGTGTCATCAAGGCG
>JAXIVH010000010.1:4740391-4800391 GCA_036785325.1 Urophycis tenuis | reverse complement strand
GGGGATACTTGGACCCTTATCCCAGTTGTCTGTAATTCGGTCCCAAAACACTCAAAGGTTTTGTTTCCTACCAAATAATCCACACATCACACAGAGGCTGTCGTGCTAAGGAGTGTGACCTATGGGGATTGGCAGTCACCCAGTGTGTTGATTGTTGAACCATTTGTGCCCTGGCTTGTTTCCCTTTTTTGTTCCAGCATTTCGTGTGCGCAAAGTGTGAGAAACCTTTCCTGGGGCATCGCCACTATGAGCGCAAAGGCCTGGCGTACTGCGAGGTCCACTACAACCAGGTAACCTTCAGAATGAGGCGCCGCTCTGTCCTGGGACACATTTCAGAATGGGGGCAATGTGATTCCTTTTCATGGAAGGATTTTCCAGCATGTGATTGAAGGCGGTTTTAAGATGTAAGTCTCGCCCATTCTCTGTTTGTCCTCTTTTCTTCAGCTGTTTGGGGACGTTTGCTACCACTGCAACCGTGTCATTGAAGGAGACGGTGAGCGCACCGAAATGTGCATTTCTGTATTTATGTTTGTGTGTATTCACTTAGGTGTGTGTATTGGGTGTGTGTATGTAGGCCCACACACACAGGTGTATACACCTGTATACACACATACACACACACACACACACACACACACACACACACACACACACGGGTATACACTGTATATAATGACGAGGATACATGCTTCCGCCCTGGTTCAGTGGTGTCCGCCCTAAACAAGGCCTGGTGTGTCAACTGTTTTGCCTGCTCCACCTGCCACTCCAAGCTCACACTCAAGTAAGTCCGTCAGCGTTGCGGTCCGTTGTGTGTTCCACCGCATTCTGCCCTCAGCAATCTGCTTCTTCACCGGCTCCTTAATCCTCTTCTCCCCCACACTGTGCACGTCTTTCGCCCGTCATTTCTTCGGTTTTGTTCCCCTCTCTCGTCATGTGCTTTTTCACTTCTGTTTAACATGCTCTCTCTCTCTCGATTCCCCCTTTGTGCGCCTGCGTCTGGGTTCCGGCAGGGATAAGTTTGTAGAGGTGGATCTGAAGCCGGTATGTAAGCGCTGCTTTGACCGCATGCCGGAGGACCTGAGGTACCGGGTGTCCAGGAACGAGCACAACTCCAAAGAGAAGAAGAAAAAAATATTCATCCCCATTTGCCTCTAATGATCTATTGTCCACCTCTTCGTGACGCCACGCTCCGCCCTGTGGTTAGTCTCCTTCTGGCTTTCTTTCTTCTATCCCCTTCATCTTGTTGTAATGTCCCTTTGTACCGAATGAGATGGCCTCCCCACTTTCAGTTGGACTTTGACTAAAGTATTCCCTAGTATAATACCATACTCCTTATTCTAAGGAGTACAGTATTGTAGAATGTATATTGTAGTTGATTATTGTATGTAAGATACACATTCTAGTAATAGTTTAGAGAAATAGTTATTTAGCATTTTAAACTAAATCACATAGCAGAGCAGAGCTACATACACTGTGTCACTGAAAGAAGGTCAATAATTTGACTCATTCTCTTTATGTCACAATTCCTTCTACTTTGTAAATGGGGGCATAGGCCTATTCCCTAATCTATCTTTCTCATCCTTAACGCCTGCTTTTCTATATGCTTGGTGCATAACATAGCCTTCATCAGTTCTGTTTGATTTTCAATGTGCAGAAACTTAGAAGAGCACACTTTCTGCACATACTCTCTGTGGAAAATATTGTCTGGTTGGAGAAATAGGATAGTATGGTCAGGCTGTCGCCTTCACAGGCTGTTGTATATACAATCGTTTTCTTTTTATCTTTTACAACATTAATTGTATTTTATTTCCAAAAATAGCCATAAATAATATATACTGGTGAGTAGTTAATAAAGATATTTTGCCTAATGAGACATAGGATAGGATATAACTTTACTAATCCTGTAAGGGAAATTTGGTCGCCCTAGCAGCCAGGGTACATATAAATATAAATACAATACAAAAAAATATAAATAAAATAAAATACACCAAAAAAATACAAAAAGAATAAAAATAAAATAAATAAATACAAAAAAACAAACATTGTATGGTCTGTTTGGGAGAAAGCAGTAACATTGCCTTTTTTTTTTAATCTTCCTTCCTTCCTTTCTTAAGGAACAAGTTTGTAGAATTTGACATGAAGCCAGTGTGTAAAAAGTGTTACGAGAAGTTTCCCTTGGAGCTGAAGAAAAGACTCAAGAAGCATTCAGAAGCTGTGCCACGGAAGTGATCGGAGATGAATAACAGCCACTTATTTGCGGTGTGCTATTGTGAATGTGTATTTCATATTTTCATATAAGGATGTCATTTTAGAAGTTTCCAGGCACAAGATGGAGCAACCGTCTGGTAATTAATAGTATTGTTTTGCCCCAAAGTATTCGTTTGTCAGAACCTAGTGCTACAGATCCCAAAGTTGGCAGATGGATTTAACATATTGCCCAAAAATTCATCTTTTATTATTAAAATTTGGGAAATATCATTAGGGGACTAAGCTGAGCAGCATTTGTAAAATGGGCCCTTGCCCAAAAATGTTATAAGCAATTCAGTTTTAACTATCCAAGGTTCAGTAAACTCCAGTGGTCTATATCCTGGAAATGACTTGTTGGTAAATGAACAAATGACCCTTATAAAAAGCTATATCTTGATCAAGTTAATTTGTTTTAACAATGTATTCACTTTTTCACATTTTCACAATTGATTACACAATTAACACTCATAATCACACCATCCACTGTCAGGGTTTTTTGTTAGCTTGTGACATGTTCACCAAGTGGGAAATAAAACCTTAAATTTAAAAAACAAATACCATAACCTAGTCACTTTTGTAGAGATTAAATAGGGACAAGTTTTCTTGTACAAGATACTTAAAGGAGGAATGCAGAATTTCTTTAAGGATGACCCTTCCAGCAGGAAACACTGTAACTATTTGACTGAAGCAGCAGTATTCCATCATAAATTAACACTTTTGCATAACAATCATTCAATGTACACATTCCAATGTTGTATATGATTACAGAACATATAGCATTGTGAATGTGAGTGGTAATACTAATATTGTTGACGCATCCAACAATGTAGCAACATGCTTCAATCCACACAATTGTGAATTCCGCATTTTTTAACCGTTTAATCTACATTTCAAGTATTTATATTTACGTACACATTTTTGGTGAAGCCTATGAAATGCTCAAGCAATTGGCAGTGTGGCTATTGGCAACTCACTTCTCAACTAAGAGATTTTTGTTGGGAAACACATCTTTTCTTTATTGTAATGTTTTGAGCCTAGACTTGTAACTTATAACTCTTGGAGATGCGTGTTTTCGACTGAAATCAAACGTTATTTTCCTCATGTCATGTGTTATATTTTTCTTAATAAATATCAATATTAATGATCTCAATAAACATCCTTGAGCTGCCACATTGCCAAACGTGTCCACGTTAATTTACTCGAGTCTAGAACTGACAGTGTTTTAATTTTATTGCATAGTGACAGATTGTTCGTGGCCGGGTGTACACTCCTTCAAAATAAAAGTGCGTCAATTGGTGATTCAAGTTTTAAATTTCGATTTCGTATTATCCGTCAGATCAGACGAGCCAATGGCAAAGGATGCTTCTTACCACGTGACTTAACAACCATTGCTGCCATTTGCTGTTTCGAGACTGCGCACTGTCACCATGATGGCGGAAGAGCTATTGAACTAGTAACGATTTGTGAAATTACTATCACTATTTGTAATCGATAAAGTAATACATTTTGCCACACATTAGTATAGAGATCCAACACTCTATTGACGCCATGAGGCGAAGTAAGGCTGAAGTGGATCGCTATATCTCTTCAGTGCACAGTTCGTCCCCTTCGCTCAAAGAGGTGAGTTGAGCCGGTGGCTAAAATTAGCCGTTCAGCCATCATGTTTATACCAGCATGTGCTAACCGCTTTGGTGATTAACCAAGTTTCCCCCCACCATAAACACTTTGCTTACATTTTACGCTTACTGACGTCGTTACAAGCAGTGACGGCAGAATATTGTGCTTCATGTAAACGTCACTTGATTACTATTAGCTTGAGTGTCGCCCGGGTCCTCCATGGAAATGCGCGGTAGATCACGCTGCTTTAGCCGTGGTGTTTGGCTGACGCTGGACTGCTAACTGGACATGAACATGACTTCACTTTACACGCTGTTTCGCAGTCCGCACACGTCTCCGTCATAGCTTTCCTGTCAAATTAATGAATTATAAGTTGTTGATTATCCTTGTTGATTTAACGGTCTGTTTCAAACGAACATGTCAAACTTTCAGTCACTTTAACGTGCAATGCTGTCACTTTCCTTTCAACAGAAGCCAATAAAAGGCTTTTTATTTGCTAAGCTGTATTTTGAGGCGAAGGAGTATGAACTCGCTAAAAGGTAAGTCAAATGAGCCAAATAAGCCACAACTATTTAAATGAAACCATTTGAATCTGCTTTTGGAATCTGGAATTTATTTGCATACCGCTCTGTTTTTGTTTCGCCTTTAGACATGTGTCAGAGTATCTCAAAGTCCAGGAGCGGGACCCAAAAGCACACAAATTCCTTGGCCAGCTCTATGAGAAGGAGGGCAATGTTGACAAAGCAGTTGGATGTTATAAGGTATGTAATCGCGTATTCTGAAGCCACCTGTAATGCTTCAACTGGGAGTGGTAAACTACATTCAAATGTTGTGTCTGTGTGTGCAGCGGTCAGTAGACCTGAACCCGGCGCAGAAAGACCTGGTGCTGAAGGTGGCCGAGTTGCTGTGCAGTAAGGGGCAATCCGACAGCAGGGCAGAGTTCTGGGTAGAGAAGGCCGGCAAGCTGCTCCCCGGTAATCCAGCTGTCTTCAACCTCAAGGTTAGTTCAAGTGCAAGCTACTGTCAACCCTAAATGGTAATATCTTAAGGTTGACATGAATGTAACTTGCCGTGTTCAACCTCATACGCCACACTCTCCACTCTGTGGCAGGTTATGCAACACAAGGTGCTGCACCTCCAAAAATGTCAAATGTTTATAGCTCAAAAATAGGATTTATTATTTTTTTTTTATCATGTAGAATTTGAGAATCGAACTGTGGACCCAATGTCAAACCAATCCATGAGCTGAATTGACAGACAGACAGACAGACATACTTTAATGATCCCTGAGGGAAATTGCATTTGTTACAATACTCCAGGGAAAAAAGAAAGAAGAGACAGACACTCTACGTATAGTAGAGTGTTAGAATAAATATATAATATAAACCTATGTAAAATATTGTTACACACCTTCTTTTGGCGCATTTAACAACAACAGCTAACTACACCTCAGCCAGCTTATTTCAGCAAGCTCTCAGCCAGCTTATTTCACTGTTGTCTCCCCCCCCCCCCCCCCCCCCCATTTATTTACATTTATTTCCCTAACCAGGAGAAGCTGCTCAGCCGCCAGGGACAGCAGGGCTGGAACCGCCTTTTCGACCTCCTGCAGGCGGAGTTAGCGGTGCGGCCGGCCGACGTCCATGTCAACATAAGGCTGGTTGAGCTGTACTCTAAAGATGGCCGCCTGGACGAGGCGGTGAAGCACTGCCTGAGCAGTGAGAAAAAGGGCCAGCTACGCAAAAGTCTGGATTGGTACTCCGTGGTGGTGCACACGCTGCAGGTCAGCCATGATGTGTTTTGGATCTATGAAGTTTTAAATTGAAGAGATAGAAGTAAAACGAACGTGAAACATACATTCGCAAGTCGTACTGTGAACATATTATTAAAGGGGCTTACAACTGAGGTGGAGCAGAATATTTAACATCTGGCTTGGCATGTGTTTTTTAAGGAATACCTGGCCCAGCCTGGTGTCTCCAACAATGAGAAGCTGTGTCGCCGCCTTAAAGGGGAGCTGCTGCTGGCCCACTGCAACCTGCTGAGACTCAAACTATCAGTCGGCGGAGTGCAGCCCGCTCTTGATGCCCTGAGGAGGTAGGTTTTTTGTGTGTTTTCATAGGCTCACACCCAGGAGAGGCACTGTTTGAACCCAACCCTTTAAGATCTCTAAAGAATCATTGTGTGTTCATACCCATATAATGTGTATGTGTGCGCGTGTGTGTGCGCGTGCATGTGTGTTTCTTTTTGTTTAGTTTTGATGAAGCCATGCGCTCTGTAAGCGCCACGGCGGGCGGCCCGGCAGACGAGCTCTGCGAGGTGTTTGGGGAAATGCGAGCTCACCTTTACCTGCACACCGGCACCCTCCTGCTGAAGATGGCCCAAGAGCACGAGCAGAACTGGAGAGCTGTGACCGACCTGGCCACCCTGTGCTTCCTGCTGTCTTACCAGGTACGTGCTAATGTGACCTAGATGGGTGACTCCCATTTGAAAGTGTAATTGTTCCCGGCACTAAAGCGTGCCATACGGCATGACACGCACAGTTGGGTATGCAAACCCAACACCGTGCGGGATGGGTTGAAATACGATATGGTACCGTGAAACAAGATGCCTAATTGTAGCATTTAATTTATAAACAGTGGTACTTTATTATACTCTATATATATATATATAAACCTAGCCACTAACAATGATGACTGTTGATTAATGTCAGTGATTTGATAATGACCGATCAGTAGAGAACCTCAAGTTAGAGAAGGGAGAGTGAGCCGTTGTTTGACCCCAAATTTAACATTATCATATGCTCTCTCAAGTTAGGGCAGAATCTCATTTCGGCATGGACAGGGAATGGTGCATTTGATGCCATATTGAGCCAGTGCTGGGTATATTAAAATAAAAGAGTACACATTTAACCCCTTAGTGCCAACAGGTACCCCTTTGTAGCTTGTACTTGAGAATTTGATATCAATTGCCAGGAAGTGACAGCACCTGCCACGTGCTACAGCTGCTGTCAATATCCTGGTACAACATGTCATATCACGCATGTCAACTGTCGTTTTAGGCACCCAGACCAAAGCCTAAGCTGACTAAAGGAGATCAGTTGGCCCCCCAGCTGTTGGAGCTGATGGCCAGCGACAGACAGAGCCAGGCTGGCCACATGCTGCTCAACCTCAGCTCGGACACACAGACCTTTATTACCGAGGTCGGTGGAACAGCCGTTTGCCACCTCAGCACTCTTCAGCTATCAAGCAACTATCTTATGCTGCTTGCATTTGTTTTTTTCGTGCATACTAAGTTTTTTTTTCTGTTTCGTAGGTGGTGGAGGCATTCGGCAATCGCATCGGACAGAACTCTCTCTTTGAGCTCCTGTTTGGCACTCAGTCCTCCGCCCAGACCTCCTTCATCGCCAACGATGACCTCGGTTCCATCAACACACAAGTCCCAGAGCTCTCCCAGCTGGCCAAGTGGGACGATGGTATGTGGCGTATAGGGGTGTCCTCAACGGCGCTGTACAGAATTGCACGGTCTGATTCATCAAGCCGGACTTATCGATGCCCAACATTTTGTGACGTCTCTGTTGACTTCAGCATGTGACTTTTTTTTCTTTTTTTTTTTTTTTTAATAATAGAAAATATAGACTACCACTAGCCCTATTAAAAGCCTTAGAACATTATTGGATAGTGCTGCTGCCATCACACAAAGGGGTTATCAAACAAACAATAAGACTGATTCAAACCCCCATCAAATATCATTGTATAACTTGTGGTTGGAGGCTGGGTGGCAGGGCCAAAAAAAACGCAGTTACAGTAGTGTGCCACTAGGAGGTGCTAGACCGCAGGGAAAGTGCGCACATGTTTTTTGTTAAATTACAATGCCTTTAGCCTTTGCTAAAGATAAGGACCACTGTATGTCAACATTTAAACAAGGACAAAATGTATAAAAACTTTAGTTATGATAACTGAACTGCTGAATGTGGTAACAGACTCCAGTTATATATTTTTTTTTACTTTTCTGAAGTAAATATCTTTTATATTTTTGAAGTGATATTGAAATACAGTATTTGTTTTAACCAAGTGAACCGTTTCAGAACTTCAATGGGGAAAAATACGATGATATATCTGCTGAACATTCAACTTAATATCAAAAAAACAAAATGTGATGTTTGTGTGTTTTGCTGGATAATCATTGATCTCCCACGGTTCTGCACATGCTCTGTAGGTTCCATCATGCTCCATGGAGGGGACTTGCAGCACCTGAGCTGGCTGGGACTGCAGTGGACCTTGTTGGCCCAGAGGCCAACCCTGCGAGACTGGCTCAAGCAGCTCTTCCCCCGGCTCAACCTCGAAACGTCCAAGCTTGAGACCAATGCACCCGAGTCCATCTCCCTGCTGGACTTGGAGGTAGTTTGAAAGACTTGATCTTACTTTAAAAATGAACTTTGGTTGAGAACGTTATCATATCGTCCAGCATTAGGAATCATCAGGTGGTGAGGATTCCTATATATGAACCCTGTATTATCACAATATGTCTGGTGTGAAAGTTCAACCAGTGCTTGAGGGGGCAGTCTAAACTCAAAGGGGTACAGTAGGCCTCATTTCTTGTCCTCATGCTTTAATAGTCTGGTTGTGTTTCAAGATATTTTTCAGGCTGCTTTCAAATGGAATTTGAACTTTCAGACCTTATTCACGCTCCAATTTAATTTCCAATTGTTCCAAGAATGATATTGCGGTATAATCTTAAAATTATTCTCCCAGAAAAATCATAATGGATTACCTCGATGGGGTTCAGTGATCTATTATGTATAATTACGCTAGCTACACGAGTCTCCTTGCACACGCCTTCACAAAATGGCACAAAATAATGAATCGGGTCGCTTCACACACACACACATCGGAAATCTTAACCACACTAACGACTGGACGTTGCTCCCGCTTAAGCTAGCTTCCGTTCTGAAGTGTGTCACCTTTGGTCTCCAGGTGTTTGTGTGCGGCGTGGTGTTCTGCTGCCACTCCCAGCTCCAGGAGACCGCCAAGATCGGCTGTGTGGGTCAGCAGCCGCTCAGCGAGCCCCGGTGCCTTCCACTGCCTCTGCTCCGCTCCCTGTCCAGCGATCGGCAGAGAGAGTGGTGGGACGCCATCTACAGCCTCATCAACAAGCAAGCTCTGTAAGTGTATTGAGAGATCTGCAGGGGTTCCGCAATTGAGCCTCAAGGCGTTCTTTACATTTTTGGTCAACTGGCTGTTGGGCAAATATCCTTCGTCGTATCTAAAGTTTCAGACATTGGGTCATTAAATTCCGCAGTAGTACATCTGGATGAACGCTTTTCTATATTGTAGTTGTTTTTGTCCTAGTTGCTTTCTAAGAAACGTCCAGTCGTCCACACATCAGATTCTCCTTTTAATTTTTTCTAAAGTTGTTTACATTGCATCCATTGTTTTTTTATTTGTATTTTTTGGCAGACCTGGCACGTCAGCCAAGCTGCGTATGGTTGTGCAGCATGGGCTGAGTACACTGAGAGCTGGAGAGAAACACGGTCTGCAGCCAGCACTCCTCATTTCCTGGGCTCAACATCTCAGCCACATGGTGAGCATGTCTGCAGTGTTTGGCACCTAGCGTGTTGGCCAACCGACGCGTGTGTGCCTTGACGCCATTCGCATACTCTTAGGCATGCATGCAACGCTGCAACGTTTACTTTTGAGTTGCCTTTATTAAAACATTGGGAATCTACAATCTTCTTACAATAATCTATTTGACATGGATGTTTTTGTATTTCCCGGTTTAGTGCTATGCTCGGACTTGTGACCTACTTTTCCATTAAACTGGGTTTGTCTCCTCAGGGCATGGAGGTGAACTCGTACTATGACCAGAAGGAATACATCGGCCGTAGTGTCCACTACTGGAAGGCTGCTCTTCCTCTCTTGGACAAGATCAAAAACAGGCGAAGCATACCAGAACCCCTAGACCCCCTCTTCATGCATTTCCCCAACAGAGATATACAGGTCAATTATCATTTTATTTTATTTGTTTACAGTTACACCCTCTTTATGCGTGCATAAACGTAATACCGCTGACAAGATTACCATTTGCAAACTGCTGTTAAAAATGTTCAAACGTTTGCACTTTCAGATCTCAATTGTGAAGGGCTATGAGGAAGAGGCGATGATAGCATTCGCGTCTCTCTTGGACATAGAGGGTAAGACGGAAGAAGCCATTGCCACCCTGGAGACGATCAATAACGTGTCATCTTCCTGGCATCTGGCACAGGCAAGTCTAAGCTTCAGGTTACTAAAGTGAAATAATTGTACTGCTGATGTTGTCCACCATCATTGTGTTACCAGTTCACAGTTCACCAGCCTTCATTTGATTTGGTTGGAGTAGAGGCTTACGTTCAATGACATTCTCCACAGATCTACCAAAGGCTGTCGGAAGAGGCTGGCAGTGGGGTAGAGGAGACACAAGACCGGTGTATCATGTTCCTCAGGAAGTTCAGAACTTACCTGTCGAAGATCTACAACTCGGATGATTTGGAGCAGGTTTGTTTTGGTTCCTCGTGGACAAAATGATGGGTGGGAGTCAATCATTTCCCTGAGAGGTATAAACCAGTGATGCCATTTGCTTCCCCAGCTCCCTGTGTCCATGGAAGAGGTGATGGACCTCTTGAATGAGGTGAATCAGCAGCTGGAAGAGATCGGTGAGAATGCAGAGGAGAAAGAGGAGAAAGGAGGGGCCAGAAGAGCGCCAATCCGGTCCACACCAGAATCTGCTGCCCATGTCTCTCGCATCAACTTCCCCACCACGTCACCAAATAAAAGCACCGTTTCTCCCTCCAAAATACACCTGGTTGGTCATTTTTATTGATTTAACGGGTTGATTGTTGTAAGTACAGGCTGATGTTTCCCATCATTTACAAGATATTCTTCACATTGTTGAACAGATTTCTCCCAAGACACCACCGCATTGGGTGGAGGATCAGAAGTCTCTCCTACAGATGCTCTGCCAGCAAGTAGAAGCACTCAAAGTAAGGTTTTTTTTTTTGCATTTGTGTGATTTGTCTTGTTAATCAAATAAGTGGGTTGATTTACACCCAATTTTTGCTGTAACTACCAGGAAGTATACTGTAGTATTTTAGGACAGTAGACCCTTCGAAAATACGTTGCCCATGAAGCTTTGCTTCAATTACGTGTGGGTACTCTCTTCGCATACAATCATTTTTTTATTCGCATGTGTGATCAAAACTTTAACACAGGACAGCCCTGTCATTACTCCTGTGTGTGTGTGTGTGTGTGTCTGTTTGAATAAAATGGGTCTGTACTACTTTCTACTGCCAAAAAACTGGATTGGTGGTTTGTTATGTGGGCATGTTTCTTCACACAGAGAACCTTCTTTGTGTGGCAGAACGAGGTTCACGATCTGAAGCACAATTCCAGTGGGAACATGGGCTCCCCTCATCACCGGATGTATGGGGACAGCTATACAGACGGCCATCAAGAACCGTACACCCCGGTACCATCCTTTCCAGGGCCACAATTGCCAGGTACGTTCCCGAGTAACTTGGTGTGTCAGCTTACTTGTTTAACCTGTATGAAGTGACTATACACTTGGATACTTATATACCGTATACATACATACATTCCTTTAAATCCTTGGACTGTGTGTGCACTCAGATGCTACCACGGGGCCGCCTGTGTACTATAACCAGTCTCCTGCTTATAACTCCCAGTATCTACTTCGCACATCAGCCAATGTGACCCCCACAAAGGTAAGTACTGATACTTTGATTGCTTTGAGTTACATGTGTGCATACAATTCAGACATGTATGTATCCATTTCCTGTAATCAGTAAAGTTTAGAAATGGCCTAACCTATTATTGAGCCTTTTAATTATAAAAAAAAAATATATAATTATCATTGGCATCGGATCTGTACTCGATATTGGCAACAAAAAATAAGCAAACAATCCTTGGTATCTGCCCAGAATTAAACAGTGCATGCATATGTTGGACCCTTGAGTAATGACACACCTAATTGTATATTTTTGTGCTTCATCACAGGGTGCCATGTACAACATGAATCGTATGCCCCCACAGCAGCATATGTATTCCTACCAGCAGCCCACCCACACACCGCCAATGCAGCCTGCACCGCCGTGCGTCTATCCCCCACAAGAACAAGTTTTTGGTGCCCCTCTTCGCTTTGAGTCACCAGCAAGCAACCTTCTCTCGCCATACAGTGAGGAATATTACAGCCATGGTGTCACTCAGCCAACAACCAACCTGCCCCTTCCTGAGCCTGGTTACTTCACAAAACCCTCTCCGGTTCCTGTTCAACAACCAAAAAGCATTGAGGGGAAACCAATGGATTTGGGGAAAATCTCTTTTGGCCATATGGCTTCAAATGAGATCCCAAAGGGTCTTGCCGCTGGGCCAGCTGGTCAGAATGCACAATCAGCAGCATTCAAATTCACCTCCAATTTTAAATCCAACGACGGAGACTTTACCTTCTCTGCGTCTCAAGCAAAGCACAGCGAGAGTCTGCTTGGGCTGCTGACTTCGGATATTTCCACTAAAACAGACTTTGAGCAGAAGCCTGGTGCTCAGGATCAACCCCCTAGCCAAGCAGGCATCTTCACATTTGGAAGTAAAAATGTCTCTGGGTTCTCTTTCGCAGGTGCAACACAGAACACCGGAACCTCAGGTGTATTTGACAAAGTTGAAAAGCCGTTTAACTTTGGGGATTCTACCAAGCCTATACTTGGAATGGAAAAGCCTTCTCAAGTTGAGCAAAATAAGCCACTGGAAAGTGACAATGAGAGCACCCAGTTAGAGGATGATGATGATGGTCCTCATTTTGAACCTATTGTACCTCTGCCCGATAAAATTGATGTCAAAACCGGTGAGGAAGAAGAACAGGAATTGTTCTGTAATAGAGCCAAGCTATACCGTTTTGAAATGGAGACCAAGGAGTGGAAGGAGCGGGGTATTGGAAATATAAAAATTTTAAAACACAATACTTCAGGAAAGGTGCGCATCTTAATGAGGAGAGAACAAGTCCTTAAGATCTGTGCCAACCATTATATCAACGCTGATACACTACTAAAACCCAATGCTGGCTCAGACAAGTCATGGGTCTGGAATGCAATTGATTATGCAGATGAGCAGCCCAAACCTGAACAACTGGCCATCCGTTTCAAAACTGCAGAGGAGGCAGTGCTTTTCAAAACAAAATTTGAAGAAGCTAAACGACATGTGCCCAAGTCACCAGCAAAGCATTGCCTGCAGGAAAAGAGAGACATAAGCTACAAACCGAATGAAACCCAATCATCATTCGCAGCTCAGTTTGCACTTAAGGAGGGGGAATGGGAGTGCAATGTTTGCTGCGTGCGAAACAAGCCCAAAGATATTCAGTGTGTAGCTTGTGAGACTAAAAATCCCAAAAGTGAGTCACAGCCAGAAGGAACTACTGTAACTGACTCCAAGCCACCACCACCACCTGGTGGGCCAACAGCAGCGAGTGGCTTTACTTTCAAATTTGGCACTGATTCATTAAAGACTAGTCCTGGCACTCCATTTGCAGGATTTGGCGCTTTCAGTGCTTCTAATCCTCCATTTTCATTTGGAACTAGTGGTTCAACCCTTGCCGATACTGGAACCAATGCATTTGGAGCTCAGTTTAATAAGAAGCAAGGTCAGTGGGATTGTGGCTCATGTTACAAAAGAAATGAGTCCTCATCAAAGTGTTGTGTTGCTTGTCAATTTCCTCAAGCTTCAGCAGAATCAGTCATCACAATACCAAACAAAACCGCAGATCCACCTGCACAAATGGCAGCTGCCCCAACCTCGAAGCCTCTGAGCTCTGCATTTGGTGCAAATTTTGGTGGCCAATTTGGGAAGAAGCCAGGCCAGTGGGACTGTGATGCATGTTATGTTAGAAATGAGTCCTCATCGAAGAGCTGTGTTGCCTGTCAAACTCCTCAGGCCTCAGCAGAATCAGTTGTCCCAATAACATCAGCAACAAGTCCACCTTCACAAATAGCAGCTGCCCCATCCTCCAAGCCTCTGAGCACTGCGTTTGGCTCCAATTTTGGTGGCCAATTTGGGAAGAAGCCAGGCCAGTGGGACTGTGATGCATGTTATGTTAGAAATGAGTCCTCATCAAAGAGCTGTGTTGCCTGTCAAACTCCTCAGGCCTCAGCAGAATCAGTTGTCCCAATAACATCAGCAACAACAAGTCCACCTTCACAAATGGCAGCTGCCCCATCCTCCAAGCCTCTGAGCTCTGGGTTTGGCTCCAATTTTGGTGGCCAATTTGGAAAGAAGCCAGGCCAGTGGGACTGTGATGCATGTTATGTTAGAAATGAGTCCACATCAAACAGCTGTGTTGCCTGTCAAACTCCCCAGGCCTCAGCAGAAGCAGTTGTCCCAACAACAACAGCAACAACAAATCCACCTACACAAATTACAGCTGCCCCAACCGCCAAGCCTCTGAACTCTGCATTTGGCTCCAATTTTGGTGGCCAATTTGGGAAGAAGCCAGGCCAGTGGGACTGTGATGCATGTTATGTTAGAAATGAGTCCACATCAAACAGCTGTGTTGCCTGTCAAACTCCCCAGGCCTCAGCAGAAGCAGTTGTCCCAACAACAACAGCAACAACAAATCCACCTACACAAATTACAGCTGCCCCAACCGCCAAGCCTCTGAACTCTGCATTTGGCTCCAATTTTGGTGGCCAATTTGGGAAGAAGCCAGGCCAGTGGGACTGTGATGCATGTTACGTTAGAAATGAGTCCACATCAAAGAGCTGTGTTGCCTGTCAAACTCCCCAGGCCTCAGCAGAATCAGTTGTCCCACCAACAACAGCAACAACAAATCCACCTACACAAATGACAGCTGCCCCAACCGCCAAGCCTCTGAGCTCTGCATTTGGCTCCAATTTTGGTGGCCAATTTGGGAAGAAGCCAGGCCAGTGGGACTGTGATGCATGTTATGTAAGAAATGAGTCCTCATCGAATAGTTGTGTTGCCTGTCAAACTTTGAATCCCTTATCCAAAACTCCTTGCCCTACACCAGCTACAGCCACAAAGACCGCTGCATTTGGTGTTAAAGAAGAGAAGCTGCCCCAGCTTTGGGATTGTGAAAAGTGCGCTGCTAAAAATGATCAATCTGTCATTAAATGCATTTCCTGCCAGGCCCCATACCCTACTCTATCTCTTAGAGCCATGTTTGCTAAGAAAGCAGGGGAGTGGGACTGTGACACTTGTCTGGTCAGGAACAATGCTTCGGTCAGTCAATGTTTATCCTGTCAGACGCCTAATCCTAACAAAACTACAAGTGGCCTTGCTCCTTCATCATCAAGCATCAGTAGCTCAACATTTAGCTTTAGTTTTGGAGATAAAACCACATCAAGTCAATCTGCTGGAACTCCCTTTACTACTGGACCTACCTTTTCTGCTGGCTTTGGTAATAGCAAAGGTTCTTCCTTTAAGTTTGGAGTGCCACAATCAGAAACTCCTGTTACCACTGCTTCAAGCTTTTCATTTGCATTGCCTATTCAAGCCGGGGGATTTAAGTTTGGTGCTCTAGAACCTGCAAATGAAAAATCTGCTATAAAGACTGAAACTGCACCAGTGTCTGCCTCTACAGTCCTCAAAAGCTTAGCGGACCAACATAAAGAAACAACGTCTACACAATCTGTGGATGGAACTGAGCCAGAACAAAATGCACTATTCACTGGTAAGCCCAATTCATTCAGTTTTGCGGACTTGGCCCTGTCTTCTAGTGGGGACTTTAAATTTGGCCAGAGTGATCCCACTTTTAAAGGCTTCTCTCGCGCTGGTGAGCAGCTGTTTTCATCCAACCAAGGGTCTCCAAGCAAGGTGGACTCGACAACTGCCCAGGAAGAAGAGGACATGTACAAGACAGAGGAGAATGATGACATACAGTTTGAGCCTGTTGTTCAGATGCCGGAAAAGGTTGACCTGGTCACAGGAGAGGAGGAAGAACAGGTTCTTTACTCTCAGCGTGTTAAGCTGTTTCGTTTTGACACCGGTGCTAGCCAATGGAAAGAACGTGGTTTGGGTGTACTCAAATTTCTAAAAAATGCTACCAATGGCAGACTGAGGGTTCTAATGAGAAGGGAGCAGGTCCTCAAGGTATGCGCCAACCACTGGATCACTACCACAATGAATCTTAAACCTCTAGCAGGCTCGGACAAGGCATGGATGTGGCTGGCAAATGATTTCTCTGATGGAGATGCCAGACTGGAACAGCTAGCTGCCAAGTTCAAAACACCAGAGCTAGCTTTGGAGTTCAAGCAAAAGTTTGAAGAGTGCCAAAGACTCCTGTTGGATATCCCATTGCAGACACCACACAAGCTTGTTGACTCTGGCAGAACAGCCCACCTCATTCAGAAAGCTGAGGAAATGAAGTCTGGTTTAAAAGATCTAAAATGTTTCCTGACAGATGAGAAAACTAAACTCACTGATGAGAGTGCACCAGACCTCACTGCATCCAGCAATGTAATTGGGCTGACCGTGAAGCCCAACACTGAAGGCACAGGTCCCACTTTGGAATGGGATAATTACGATCTTAGAGGGGAGCCCTTGGATGACTCTGCTGACACTTCTGTATATGCTTCTCCTCTAGCCAGCAGTCCCATTAGAAAGAACCTATTCCGCTTCGGAGAATCCACTGGTGGTTTTAGCTTCAGTTTTCAGCCTGGTATAAGCCCTTCCAAGTCTCCCGCTAAACTCAATCAGAGTGGGGTGTCAGTGAGCACTGATGATGAGCAAGATTCAACTCAAGATGAGGAAAGAGATGGCCAGTACTTTGAACCAATTGTACCCTTACCTGATCTTGTGGAGATTTCCACAGGAGAGGAAAATGAGCAGGTGGTCTTCAATCACCGAGCTAAATTGTACCGTTATGACAAAGACCTTGGCCAGTGGAAGGAGAGGGGCATTGGAGACATCAGGATCCTGCAGAACTATGACACTAGACGAGTGAGGCTGATCATGAGAAGAGATCAGGTGCTGAAGATTTGTGCCAACCATTGGATTACAACAGCCATGAAGCTAGAAATGATGAAAGGATCAGAGAAGGCCTGGGTCTGGAGCGCCTTAGACTTTACTGATGCTAAAGATGGCAAAGTTGAACAATTGGCTGTGAGGTTCAAACTACAGGATGTAGCAAATGCATTCAAAGAGGTCTTTGAGAAGGCCAAAAATGCACAAGAAAGCAAGACACCATTGACCCCAGTGACTTCAAGGGTGGCCACTCCTCAGGACACAATAACATTGCCATCCATGACAACACCTACCCAAGTATGTGGAAAAGCAGCCATTGCCATCCTGGAGGAAACCACTAAAGAAAGCACAGACCAGATTTCAGACAGTCAGCCCTTGGCAGCTATAACCTCCAGCCCTTCCAACCCTATGAAGACAGTGGTTTCTCCCCCCAAGTTTGTCTTTGGTACAGATACCCTCCAAAAAATCTTTGGCACGCCCAAATCTTCCCCAGAGCCAGAGAATTCTTCATCCAACTCCAGGACTGAAGACGACAGCCATGTGTCCCAGTCGTCTGCATCACCTGCTTTCAAAATCCCAGAGAAAGGCAAGTCTTACAAAGCAGTGAAAACATTGTTTCATTTTGTAATTTTAGTTTCGCTCTTGTTTTTAAGTTCATACCCATCCTTGTCGTGCAACATTATTCAATGCTCAGTGCTGAGAGGAACTCACCGAAACATTCTCAAAACTATTCACTTTCAAACACAAATTACGGAATTTTAGTATAAAGTATAATTCTGTGGAAATTGTCATCACCTGATATAAATGTAGGTTTGGCTTTTGACATTTGAATTTGAGCACACTATATTTCAAGCGAAGTGTTGAATTAGGTCCTAAAATTGTTTTAGATCACGGGTACACAGATCTTCCAATGATAGAATGAAAGTATTTTGCGAATTCTCCTCAAATGTACTTCCCTTTCAACAACCATGCATAAATCCCCCATCCATGTTTGTGGTTTTAATGCCCACTTCAATTATGTAGAAGGCAGAAAAGCTCACAATGGGTAGAGGATAAGGATTTACGGAAATTACTACGTACTAAAAATATAGAAGACAAGGCTAGCTCAACTGGTAGAGCATGGCATTAACGCTGCCAGGGTCTGGGGATTCGATTCCTATTGGGCCACCCTTGATAAAAATGTATGTACACATAGTATTGCAAGACCATTTTTACAAAGATTTGGATGGTAAATGCCAAATTATCTAGTTTCACAATGGCTTATGTGCTGCAGTTTTTCTTTAGACTAGTAGGGTTAATTAAGCTGAGATTTGATACAGCCTTGAGTTTTTTTTCTTCAAACATGCTATCTTTTTAGGATTGGATTTTAGGCTTTTCAAAGATAATCCAATGGCTTTTTGGACCACCACATCGTCCTTCCAATTTGAGTCCCCAGGTACTTGCCATTGCCATGCCCCTGTCTGTGTGCCATGCTATGCCACGTGTTACCAGCTTTCACCTGAAAAGCTATAGCCTGGAACAATGCACACTTAACATGTTGCATGCCCAGTGTGTGTTGCCAAAAATAAAATAAAGTAATTTTAATTTAATTTAACTTTTAGCAAGCAGATAACCATTATACCCTTATACCATTGTTGTCATATGCAAAGAGCAATGTTGGCACAGTAGTATCCTCCTTCCAGTCTTGGATTCACAAAAGTTTCCAATTTCACACGTTCAGGTGCTAAAGGGTGTGTAAAACATGCTGCACCCTGCCTTGGTTAATTTGTTGACACCTTATATTTGCCATTTAAAGTAAACGCTAAGCCCCTGTACATTTTAAGTACTGATCAAAATGTGTCACTTCACTACAGAGAGCTGAACTGTACCAAAAGTTTGGCAGCTTGTTCGATACCCAATGAGCACAAACATGTATAAACAGGTGCTACTCGCTAACAGGAGTGCATGTATTATTGCGATGATATAACTTATCTTGCATGTGCGTGGCATGCTCAAATATTCCATTCAGGAAATATTCCAAGGCGCTGGTACAGGCGCTATCCCTGACTAGGTCTGACATGTCTGCAAACCTGACGTCAACGGACATGTCTGAACTCTACTAAATTACATTTGCTTGTACTTATCTAAAATGTAACTAAAGTGAATTCTGCCAAATGGTTTGGACCATTGAACCAATCATAGAACCTCCATGACATTACACTTCAAGTAAGGTACCCTAAGAAAAGTTTAGGGTTTCCATCCTCGGTACCATTTTTGATTTAGCCCTGTGAAAATCTAGCCATTGAACATCACCATCGCCATCAGCTATTCAGAACCCGATACCCCTAGTGGGTAACATCATAAGATAATATTTATAGGTACATATGGTACCCAAGTATGGCGTCTTTCAATAACTGGGTTATGGTTGGGTTCTGGAATACCGTATTCTAGGTTGACTGCGAGCCACAAACACTTTTGAGATAGGGAAGTGGGCTTTAAGTTGAAAATGGTTGGGAACCCCTGCTATAGTTTATAAAGTGGTGGCCAGAATGCAGTTTCCTTGTCTTTTTCAAGATTCATAATAGGTGAACTCGTACCTAACAAAAGCTTTCCCAGTGAACTAAAGTAGAATTGTATTGAAATTGGTGTTTCAAACAGCATGGGACTAATTCCTATGTGGAAATAAAGGAAGAATACTCCCCTTGAATGGATGGAACATTACTTTCCCTGAAGGTTTGATGGGAGTTAATCCATTGCAATTGCACGTTAGTTTTTTTTTTTTTTTGTAAGGCATCTTGTGTTTTTGTGTGTGAATTCCTAACACATTAACATCCTGCCTTTGTTTTCAATCAGCTGGGTTAAGGCAACTGCAAATTCAACTACAACTTGCTTTCTAATATTAGCTCCTTTTTTTTTTTCCTCCCCATCTCTGCTCCAGCACCCACTTGTACAGATGGAAGTTCTGGAGAGTCTGAAGTTGAGGTGGTGTACGTGAGGGAGCCTACAACTGAGCAGGCAGCGTTGGCCAAGCGTTTACTTCTGCCACCGACTTTCTTCTGCTACCAGAACGAACCGAACTACACCAGCGATGACGATACTGATGGTAAGCACAACAAACGAGGGCAGTTATTAAAATGATGCACCACAGAAATCTATTTATTTTTGTGTGGTGGAGGTGACTATTCTCCATCAAGGGTCCCCCCCCCCCCCCCATCAAAAAAATCTTCCCCTGACACTGTATGCCTGCGGCACTGTCCAGTGATGAAAAGCAATTGAAATGCATATTAACTTCGGAATTTATGCGTCGCCGTTGGCAACATTTTTGCTGAAATGTTGCCAACGGCAACAAACATTTCAGCAACAAACATGTTGCTGAAATCATGTTGACGTGTTGCGATGCTGTACGGGTTGCAACTCTTTGTGTTATTCTTTTCTTTTGTGCCATGAATGGGCGGGTCCGGCGATGTGGACCTGTAGAGCTGGGCTGTCCAGTTTGGCACGCTGTACTTCTGGACAATGTCCACCGCTCATTTGTCACCAAGGACTTGATGGAGAGATGATCCAGAGATGTTGTATACTAGCAATGGTTAACCTCGCAATTGGAATGCATGAAACTTGTTCTGGTGACTTTCTTACTGTATCAGCAACAACGAAATGTTTCACCTTCTTATGACAATTGTACTCTTTGTAAGTCGCTTTGGATAAAAGCGTCTGCTAAATGCCCCAAATGGAAATGGAGCAGAACAGTTGATGCGAATTGACTATAGGTGAATACACAACAGCGCCCTCTCTGTAGGATGGTACGATCACTTGTGCTCACTTAACTTTGGAGTCAACCTGACAATACAAATATTGTGGAAGCAAGAATCAGGTTGGCAACGGTGCTTTGTCAAATGTCCTTTCTAGGATATATAATGGGTTGTAGTTCAGGCTACAGTGGAGCTGGGTGGTATGGCTAAAGAAATGTCATAATAATATAATCACGGTTAAGGTATATATGACTGTATGACACTAGGAGGAGCCAAACCTCCTTTCTTCACATGCTCCTAAACAGCGCTAGTCCTGCAGTGCAAGTTCATTTCAGCTTTGCACAATGCTCCGGCCAACTTCAGTTTCCAACAGGACCACCCCACCGGCGCCGCCCTACAGCCACACTAAAGCATCCAGCACTGCTCAGCACCGTGCTGCAGCTGCACATCCCTTCATGTTAACCATAAGAACAACACCTCAAATCCATGACATGGCTTGTAGTATTCTGCTACGCTAACTATTGGCCCGTCTTGAGTGCGACCCGTTTTCCATCTGCCGTAACCAAGTCCAAGTGATGTTCAAGTTGATTTAATTCATTTAACCAAGTGAACCGTTTCAGAAATGCAATGGGGGGGGGGGGGAAATACGATGACGTCAACTGAACTAAAAAGCTAAACGGCCCTGTTCACATGTTACATGGTGGTGCAGCGCCTCTATGGCAGTGTTTGGGGAGAACCCGTGTGTGTGTGTGTGTGTGTGTGTGTGTGTGTGTGTGTGTGTGTGTGTGTGTGTGTGTGTGTGTGTGTGTGTGTGTGTGTGTGTGTGTGTGTGTGTGTGTGTGTGTGTGTGTGTGTGTGTGTGTGTGTGTGTGTGTGTGTGTGTGTGTGACTGCAAGTGTGCGTGGTCTCACTCTGCAGTGATAAGTGCTCCTCCTTTATTTTGGGGGGATTTTTGGTTTGGCTGAAATTGGTGTCGTAAGGCAAAGTCATATCTGTGTACTCCCTATACCGTTCATATCGTCCACCCCGAGGCTACGGGTTGACTTTGATGTTTGACTTTTCAGATGAAGACTATGAATCTGCTGTGAAATCCTTAAACGGAAAACTCTACCCTGACCCTATGGAGAGAGGAGCATCTAATGGTACGTGATGGACAGCATTTCTCATTTCACAGAAAACATGAGCATTCATGAGAAACACCGTACAGTACAGAAATATTGGCATTGTGGGGAATAACGCGATGCAATGTTATTCATGCAGCAAACACTAATTCTCATTGCTACAGCCTACAATGAATGACACAGCTTTGACACGAACATCGCCTAAGAGTTTGTATTTTCTTCAGCCGGCGTAGCCTCAGATCCAGACTGCCAGGTGATCTGGGAGAAGAAGCCCACACCAGAGGAGGAGGAAAAGGCCAAGAGCCTCCAACTCCCCCCAACCTTTTTCTGTGAACTGGGCACCAGCGACTCAGAGGGAGACAAGGTGGAAGAGTTTGAGACGGAGCTCCGCAAAGTGCAGGAGGCACTGGTGTGTATGAAATGATCGTGTGAGATGAGGGACGCAAGTCATCCTTTTTTACTCAAGGAAGTTATTTGAAGAGCAAGTGAACAAATAAAAGGTTTTGGGTTGACTGAACGGCACCCATCATTATCACTTCCAAAAGTAACGTTGATTTGAGGCAAAAATATGAAGTGGTTCTACCCTTTACAAAGGTTTGCTCAAAGTATTTGAATACATAGAAATATTTTAAAAAAATATATACATAAGATAAGAAAAGATATTCCTTTATCAATCCCCCTTAGGAGAAATTCACATTGACCAGCAGTACAAGGGGATAGAGGAGTGCGATAGAAGACCTGCGTATAGACGATAAACACTAAACAATAAATAGATTTACCTAAATTAAGATAAAATTATATGCGAGCTCTGAGAATCAGGTCAGATGAAAAAATGAAAACCTATATACATACATGGTAGTCATCATTGAGATGAACAGTGCAATTGGTAACTGAGTCCTGCTGAGGTGTAGATATTAAAAAATGAAAATAGATGTGCAGATAAAAATTGGGCAAAATAGATGTTCAAGTGTGCAAAATACAAAATGTGCAAATACACAGGATTTTTCAGGTAATGTAAGTAAGACATGTGAGAAGACACAAAGTAACAACGGCCTAGGAAAACAGTCCTGAGGTGTGGGGTGTGGTGTTCAGTCCATTATCTGGAGGTGTTAGGGGCATTTCGAGACGTATATACAATGTAAAATATAAAAAGGGTGCATCCTTTTTCCTTTGAGCTAAGAATATCTTTGCTTTAACTATCTTATCATACCTCCGTCGTAAACACATCAGATGCTTCGATTCACGATTCACGGTCCACACACACACACACACACACACACACACACACACACACGCGTGGATTTGACATCTGTGTTCCTGGTTATTCAGAATGCCCAGCTCAACTCCGAGGTGAAGGCGTCCACCGGTGCCTCAGAGAGCCTTCTCTCGGGCCAGCTGGCCAGCACCCCGGAGGAGGCCGCCAGCGCCCTGGCCCAAGAGGAGCAGGAGGAGCAGGAGGAGCAGGAGGAGGAGGAGGAGGAGGAGAAGGAGGAGAAGGCCAACTCCGGTGCAGCTCCTGAGGCGCGAGCGGCGGTCCCGGGCAGCGGCTGTCCCATCGACCTGTCCACCAGGAAGAGCAAGGAGGCGGACGCCGCGCTCGATGCTGCGCCGCCGCTGCCGCCGTCCCTCGCCACGGTTTCAACCACTACGAGTCAAGGTACGCATTGTCGGGTCACCTTGATGACTCACTACCCGGGGTAGAGCGGGTTGGTCCACGGTCGGCGGTTCGATCCCCCTCCTCCTCCTCCTCCTCCAACTGTCCACATATCGAACGCCACAAATGCACTGATTGTAAGTCACTTTGGAAAAAAAGTTTTTTTTTTCTCTTTTTTTTTTTTAACTTGTCATGGCATGTGTTACTGGCAACCAGTGGTTAAGGCTAGCTTATGTTGTTCATACACGACTTAATTTCCAAAAGGAGCCTTTTCAGGGCTGACAGTTTTTCACACGTCATTGCCGGGTGGACACGGGTGCAAGTGTAAAGGCTGCGTTCTGCCTTATTTATGCTTCCGCATTGACGCAACGCTGGGGGGTTACGGACCCTTTACGCCCCCCTTGCGTCCACCGCAAGGGCCTGACGTGCACCTCCCAAAAATCCTAGATGTGCGTCGAGGCGACGCAACAATCCTAGACGTGCGTCGAGGCGACGCAACACCAACGCAGCGGCTTTGGCTGTGTTTGGTCCGCGAACTACATTCGCTGGAGATCACTTTTCCGGTTTCCACTCGTAAACACCGCTACGGTGTGATAAATGCTTCGACTGATTGGCGACAACATATATATAACTTTTGCCTTCATTTCTGTAAACCTTTTTTTAATCGCTAGTAATCGTAATGACCAAAATGGTCATTCTGGTCCCTCTACCGGTGTGGCATTGAATTGCATTTCGACACGTAAACCCCACGCAGAACCATCACGGACTCATGACTGCATCCGAGCAACTGCGTGGCCATTGCGTGATCACCACGTAATCCCTACGCGGAACCATAACTCAGCCTTAACTTTCGTCATAGCGTGATTCAGCACGGAACAACGGCTGTGACAAAGAATGCCGTCGGTCGACTCTACACGATCCGTCCGTTTGTCATCAGATGTATCTGGTTCAATTGTGTTTTTTTACTTCGCCCGTTTAGGGTGGGGCAGGGCACATTGAAGGCACGTACTTGACTAACTCGACGAACACAAACTTGTGTCTGCTGAGACTTATTATTCGACGAGTCAACTGTGAGGGGTCAGCCCTACACGGGACCGTCGTCATTGTCTTCTCAAGCACACCTGTGTTGACCCTGCTGTAACGTGTCCAAAATGGCTGCTGTGAACCGGGTCTTGCAGAGGTTCAGCGAATGCTAATCTTCTAAGCCTTTCTAAATCTATGGTAGGCAATGTACTTGTGAGATTGAATTTTGAATTGAAATTCTCTTTACGTCCCGACGTCAAAAAAATACATCGAATGCTCTTAACAAAAACCTGTGCGGGTAGCAGACGTGTCATTGGCAGGCGTCCGACCATAATGAACCATAACTCCTCCCGAATGGCTTGCCAGGCCAGGTCTGTCTCCCTCCCTGGCTGCCTGCGGGCACACCGAGGTTCTTCACAAGGCTAGGCAGACCGGTTGTCAACGCTGACACGCTAGTCACATGTTTGTGGGGAGTGCCACCTGAGGGAGGCCTGAGACGGGGGCTTGGGATTTTTTTCAGTTGGGTACTTTTACAAGCCGTCTTATTTTGGCTGGTTTCTCCCATAGACTGTATATATATATATATATATATGGACAAACCCTCCGTGACGTCACCCATAGACATTCTTAACAGCGGAGATTAAGCCTAAAATTGAGCTTCCGGGCGCCGCCATCTTGGACATTTCAGTCTGTGTTCTAAGCCCGCCTACCTCCGGCCAGACCAATCAAAGCCTCGAATCCGTGAAGGTCATGCCGTGATGACAGATGATAGCTGCCAATCAAGTTGACCACTCCCTTAATTATTCATAAAATAAATCCTTCTCTGTGCATTAAAATAATGGATTCTAAAAAATTCACCCCCCTCACAGTTGTCATGGACTCGAACACTACTGAAAGACACCAAAACCGTTTTTTGAACCAGGCTGTAAACATGTTTATTTTGGCTGTAAAGTTGGACATTTTAACATGGGTGTCTACGGGAGTTGACTCCCTTCTGCAGCCAGCCTCAAGCGGCCAGTCGAGGAACTGCAAGTTTTTGCACTTCCGCATGGGCTTCATTTTTCAGCATGGAATGTTGCCGCTTGGTTTCTCCAAATTGCTAACCCTACCTTAGCTTCACCCTACCTTGGTTTTTTTTTTTTTTGTGCCTATCCTAGCTTGAGGCGTGGCATATAACACTGATTAGGGGGGCTTCCTTGTATATACCATGGCACAAAACTCAGGAAAAGAACACACATTGGTGTGTGCTGGTGCTTTAACACAAATGAAACGCCTGCCTACTGACTCAATGATAAGGTTGGGAGCGGCTCCTGTGTTTCGCCTGCTATGGCAGCTGTTTGATAAGGTTCAATGGTCAATGGGTGTCATCTTCACTTCACTCTACTAGGCCTTCTACACTTGCCCTGGCATATAAAAGTGGCTGAGTCATAATGTGTGGCGCTACACTTTAGTTTTTGCATCAGTCAACCATACTTGTATTTTCGTCAGGGCCCTTCTCATACATGATACATCGACACATACTTGAAACAACATTAAAAAAATCATCATTCATTCATCATTTAGGTTACTGCTTGTGATAATGTAAGCCATATTGGTTTGCAAAAGTATATAAATGTTTGAAAACATACAGAACCAATAGATGTAATAGAACCTTGTTGTATTTAAACAATAGAACGTTATGCAAGTAGAGTCCATTGGAACTGTTCCTTGTGCTCCGTGGTGTGCTGAAGGCTTCTCGTCTGTACCTCTTCAATGCAGACATCTCCTTTGGCTTCAATGCACTTGGAGGCGGAAGCTTCTCCTTCGCAGAGCTGGCAAAAAACACGGGGGATGGAGAATATGCCTTCGGATCCAAAGGTTGGTCTCCGTCACTTTACCTGACACTGAGCGTTTCCAAGTTAGAATATGGTTTGCGTGGTCGGTGTTTGTGCCTTTTTCTTTTAACATTGTTATGTTTCCGTCTTTACTTACGTTTTTGATGCTATGTCCAAAACAACTCTCAGCGAATTCAGATATTTATGAGCAACCCGCCCAACACATCTCTGCTCCTTATTGAGTGGCCACCTTACTTCCCCTCCTTTTTATAGACTCCAACTTCTCCTGGGCAAATGCTGGCGCCACGGTGTTCGGCTCTGCAGCCAAACCGAAGAACAGTGGCGAGGAGGAGGAAGGGGACGAAGAGGAGGCTAACGATGACGTGGACATTCACTTCGAGCCGATAGTGTCTCTGCCCGAGGTACCTTGTCTCCGCCTCGCGTGTCACGATTTGTCGTAGTATTTGCACACACACACACACACACACACACACACAGACACACAGACACACAGACACACACACACACACACACACACACACACACCTACCTACCTACCTGTGCCTTTGGCTGACCCCAGTCTCCCCGCTCCCTCTGTGAGCCCTGATGCCGGCTTCCATTTTAAGTTCCCCGCTCTTCCCCCCTCAGGTGGAGACCAAGTCCGGTGAGGAGGACGAGGAGATCCTGTTCAAGGAGCGCACCAAACTGTACCGCTGGGACCGCCAGCTCAACCAGTGGAAGGAGCGCGGCGTGGGCGACATAAAGGTCCTCTACCACCCCGTCAAGGGCACCTACCGGATCATCATGAGGAGGGAACAGGTGCTGCTGGTGTGCGCCAATCACATCATCACGCCCAGCATGGACCTCAAGCCCATGAACTCGTCGGCCAACGCTCTGGTCTGGACCACCACCGACTATGCAGGTAATGGGCACGCAACCCAGACGTGTTCCCATCCTTGTTATGCACCCCCCCCCGTCTCCAGTCGGCAGTCTCCCAGATGTCGCCCCAATCGATTAGCCAATTGTAAATTGCCGATATTCATGTCATTGACGGCAGCCGTTTTTTTTAAACCCCTTCTCCTCCAGAGGGCAACGCCAGTGTGGAGCAGCTGGCGGCCAAATTCAAGAACCCCGACCTCGCCGAGAAATTCAAGAAGACCTTCCTGGACTGTCAGCAGCGGCTGGGCCAGCCCGGCGAGAACGCCTCCCTGCAGACCATGTCCCGGGCGCAGGAGCACTCCCGGGCGTCCAACCCGCGGGTCTTCCTGACCATCGCCGCGGACGACGAGACCCTGGGCACCGTCGCCGTGGAGCTGTACGCCCACGCCGTCCCCAAGACGGCGGAGAACTTCCGGGCGCTCTGCACGGGCGCCAGGGGCTTCGGCCTGAAGGGGTCCATCTTCCACCGGGTCATACCAAGCTTCATGTGTCAGGTGAGCCCCCGGTCGCCATGGACAACCGATTCTCGCCGTTGACGTTGTTGAGCCACAGTTATAACGTTGCTGACCGGTGGTCGCCGGGGGGGTTTGTGCCGGTTGGATATTTTTCGAAGCGGGTTTGATAATTGGGACAAATGAACCATACCGGTGTATCTGTCTTTACCCCCAACACGACCATGATGCAGCTGCTGACTAGTGGAACATAATGAGTTATGCGAGCCCGGCACACTCTAAACTATTTTTCCAAATTTTGAAACCGCGGAAGACCACACACCACAGCGATGGATGAAGAATAAAGTAACTTCTTTGGTGGTTAAGTGAGGGAAAAAAAAAAACACGTCCCACGCCCCCAAATTGCATTCCATGGCTCTCTGTGTTCTAGGGGTGTGACCAAGGTAGAAGTTCTGATGTGCACAGATAGTGGGGCGAAAACTAGTATTGTTATATCTGAGATATTCAGATGCGGTAAATAATTAACGTGCAGCGTGGAAATATTATCATAGGTGACAACTCCAGGTGGGAACATACTGGATTCCACCACCACCAGGCAGACAGTGTTTGTTCTTGATAAGAGACATCACAGCACAAGTGAGCCTACTCTCATCGTAGAGTTTGGTCGGCCACAAGCGAGCGCCAATCTCGCTGCTCAACACTGACTGAATGACTTGAATGACAAGGAGCTGGTCGAATAATTACACATTTCAAGAAAAATCATTTTTGGACTACAACATTAAATGAAATGCATCTCAAGACGAACCGCAACGACTGAACCTAGTTGAGTGGAGTAGAGTATCCGTCTGATTCTCCGCACCAAGGTGCAGATAGCTTCGTGTTCTTGATTCATTTCATGTAGTCAGTGAATTTCTGCATTGAAGAGTCAAATATACTGTATATATGTGTGTGTGTGTGTGTGTGTGTGTGAGAATATGTATGTATGTATGTATGTATGTATGTATGTATGTATGTATGTGTGTGTGCTGTCGATCGTTTGGTGACACGGGCGACTTTCTGCATTCCAGGGCGGCGACATCACAAACCAGGACGGCACCGGGGGAAAGTCCATCTACGGCGGGCAGTTTGAAGACGAGAACTTTGACATCCGACACACGGGCCCGGGCCTCCTGTCCATGGCGAACCGCGGCCGGGACACCAACAGCTCCCAGTTCTTCATCACCCTGAAGAAGGCGGAGCATCTGGACTTTAAACACGTGGTGTTCGGCTGGGTGCACGACGGCATGGAGGTGGTGCACCAGATGGCCGAGCTGGGCTCTGCGTCCGGCAAACCCAGCAAGAGGATCAGCATCGTGGACTGTGGACAGCTCGCATAGACACTGGTGACTGATGTGGTGGAAAAACACTTTGATGTGCACAGGGAACTCCAAATGTTGTAAAGTTTTTGTCAACTTAACTCCCAGGAAACGGGAGTAACATGTTATCATGGGAGCGCGTGATGAGCATTGTTCTTTCTCTTCTTCAGTCTTTCAACGCAAATTGATTTTTGCCCCCTTTTTTTTAGCTGGACTTGAGTAGCACAATCCATAGAACTGATAATGTTGGCAAAGGTCCACCTTTTGTTTGAGTGTCGTTGCTGTGTTGCACTAAGATTTTACATTAAATGTCACCTTTCAAGGGAAAATGTTGTAAAAATATGTATAGTTATTTTCCTGTTTTTCAGAGGTAGCATTGATGATTCACCATGCACCATATTTTCCTGATGTATTGTTCCTATTTTGAATGCTGACTTTCTATATTACTTTTGCCTGTACCTGTTTATGTAAGACGGATGGTTATACTGAAAGCTACAAAATTCTGGCATTGTAACACCAGGACAGACAGAACCAGATTCACCCAAGAAATACCACAATCAAAACTAAAAGCAGTGCTCCTCAGGCAGAGATGTGCTGAAAAAGCTGAAATAAAGTTGCTATAATTGTTTTTGTGGCCTTTTTACATACATTTTTAATTGTGGGGTTGATTTAAGGAGTAGACATAACTTTCCTTGCTCTGTTCAAATAAATGTTTCCTTTTTTTTAAGAGTCACTGATTTTGAGTCAAAATGAACTCGAGTAAGAAATCAACTGATCTGAATAAACCAGAATGCTGCCAGTGAAAATGTAATAATCATCTGGTCACTAAAATGCAGCAATGCAGTGATCTGTACAATCACTACATTGATCACAAGTAACAATGAATGATATTTTCACAAAAAAGTCATGTAAATTAATAGGAACACAAATAAATGGATGGGGGGAGATGGATATAATTATGTATGAACATTGACTGCATTTGATTAGTTTTGTCCTGTTTATACACCTTTTTTTAAGAAGGACCTGGTCGCAAATTGATTAACTTGTGCCTACTATTTTCGTCTGAGCATCAGTATCTAGAAAAGACTACAAATCGTCACCCTCCTGACGTAATGGATTGTTTTACTTTTTTCCGAAAACACAAAAAAACTGCACCAAATGTTGACTGGTCCATTGATCCATTATACTACAGGGTTAGAATCACATCATCTGTTCAACTGAGGATGGAGGCGATTTTTACCAGAGGTGGCCAGCATCATGAGAACATGATTTAGGAAATGTTTGAGGGAGAAAAAAAAAGGACTTTGGGCATTATTTTAGGAAGGTGACGAAGTGCATTCCGTAAGACTCCAGCCACGTGGCGGCGCTGTAGAGAAGACTTTAAGCCTGACGTCACCAGCACGCCTCGTAAGTGTTCCGTTACCAGGCCGAACGGTCCTTTTCTCGTCAGGACCCATAGCGGTGGGAGGCTTGTCGTTTTGTCGCGCAGTACCGTAACACCAATCCGTCAAAATGCTGATCTACAAGGACATCGTCTCAGGTATGAGAACCACGTTCGATGCCCTGGGGTTTTATTTCAGCCGTTTATCACGACTCGGGTGTTTCTCGGCAGTCTTTGTCGAGCGGCTGTGCTAACGCTTCAAATCAAAATGTCGGGCTCGCTGATGTAGCCGCGTTCGTCATTTTGGGTGCGTCAGCCGAAAACGTGTTCTGGTCCGTTTTCTGTGCCGTCATTCGGTAGCAAACATCGTGTCTATGAACCTTGTCGTCAGTATACCAGAACTTAATTCAACATCGTCCCTGGTCCTCGTGGCCATGCGGCGTGTAAATGCAGCTTAACGGTACCTTCTACATCTGGACGTTTTTTAAATCGTTACGAAATCACACAATCTGTTTCTCTCTTCGCAGGTGATGAAATGTTCACCGACATCTACAAGATCAAGGAGTCGGAGGACGGGTTTTACTTGGAAGTCGAAGGATCGGTGGGTGTATAGTGTACTCTCTGAGCCATTCAGTGGAACCCGGCAAAAATTTCCTGCGCCAAAACTACTTCCAAATTCAGATCGTGTGTGTTGTGTCCTAAACGGTCTGTAGATCGGCACACGGCTACATTTTCACGTGTGTGTAATGTATGTATGACAAACGTATGTCACGGTTGAAATGTGTACACTGATCGGTCCATACAGTTTAACTACAAACTTTCTGCCTTATTAAAGGTCCGCTGTGTACGCTTGAGGCGGCCACTAGCGATGAGCTTGTAGATTGCAACGGAGTCCCAGCCCTCCCCTAACCAGGAACTACGGTGGCCTGTAGCGGCCTGTGTCTCGTAAGCATCGAACAGCCAATTGGGTTCTTTTATACACTTCCGAGTTATAGTCCGTCATTTAGGATGTAAATATGTAAGTTTTTGGCATAAATGAGATTTTGCCTTGGGCGTAATTTCTTTAGCGTCCCCCCCCCCCTCCAAATAATTGAGCTGACTGGGACTCTACGCAAACGCCGCTATTACCGTTTTGCGAAAAAGGGGACGATTTAAATTGGACCAGGGTTGAGTTTGTACGGCTTTTGTAGCCTGCAAAAAAAATCGATTTAACCATTCACACTTGGGTTTCTTTGTCATCGTCCCCAAATGACCCCACCCCCATCGTCCCCAAAAGACCGTTACCGCCACCGCGGTCTTTTGATTTCTCACACAGCCCCCTTGTCTCCTCCATGGCAGTAAACTAGATCCATTGACCTCGAGTGGTCGCTCTCCGTTGCATGTGTTCAGCAGTTGATTCTGATCGCGTTCGGCTCTACGAGCCAATGTTTACTGCACTGCGGTACGCAAATATAGCTTGTGCAGGACGGCGTGCGCTTGTATCGCTACAGTTTAGTTTCGGATATCAACTTTCTTCGAAGAGTGGGGGGTTATTTTTAGTTGTCACACAGGAAAGCTACCGTTTCCAACACATGGATGTGATGAAGAATTGCACGCCCGTTCTATGCTTCTATGAAACAATGGTGATGCAACATGGCAGCCTCCGTGGAAGAGGATCTCCATGTGGATTTAAATGTCTTAAAGTAGTTATTTTTATTGAATTATACATTACACACTTATAAATACTATATTCAATTGATGCCAAGTCCATTCCACTAGATGCCACTAAATTCAACACGATTGACCGTCAGCACACGTTACTTTACAGTTTGAATGTGAAATGTCCTGATATGGGGTGAGAAACTGAAATGTGAAATCGGGATGGTCTCACAAGGCTAAAACGTACAAATGACATCCTCTGCGTTTGTCATCAGATGGTCACCAGGTCTGGGGATGAGATCAGCGATGCCGCCATCGGCGGAAACAAATCTGCTGAAGAGCAGGTGGAAGACTTCGACAGCGTCACGGAGTCGGGTGTGGACATCGTGCTCAACTCAAAACTGCAGGAGACCGTGATGAACAAGGCCGGCTTCAAAGTCTACATCAAGGACTACGTCAAGGAGTAGGTCTACAATGGCGATTGGCAACGTCTAATGATTAAATGCATGTAATTTATCATTTGAGAGTATACTCATTCATTCTATTTCTTTAGACTCCAAATCAAACTGAAGGAGAACAATCCGGACAGACTGGGCCCTTTCATGGCTTTAATTCCCATCAAAGCCAGGGCGATCATGGCAAACATTTCTAACTACCAGGTAAAGAAACTCATTAGCTCGCGGCGGCATTGTTTTAGTTGGAAAGACTGGCTGCCTTTTAACTCCTGGTTCTTGACAGTTTTTCACAGGCGATTCAATGAACACCAAAGGTATGGTGGGCATGCTGGACTTCCGTGAGGATGGCATCACCCCATTCATGCTCTTCTTCAAGGATGGACTGGAGGTTGAGAAAGCAGTAAGTACTTGATTTGCAGTCTGCTTGTACTCATGAAGGCGATGTTGCCAGTCATATTTAAAGACAGGACCGTTGTCAATTAGTGGGCCACGTTTGTGTTTAACAACCTTCTCCTGTTTCTCCCCAGTAATGACACAAAGACCCCTTCAGCTTCTCTTGCGGCTTTTAAACGGACTTATGGATGTGGAAAAACCCCCGGTCTTCTGTTTCGACTCAACGGAATTATAACTTAAGAATATTGACATTATGGCCCACGGTATCGGTAACGCGACTGAACTTTCATCCAATACATGTCAATATTACTTTTTCATCACCTAATTGAAGACACCGATGCAATGAAATTAGGCTCTGCTTTTTATCTTGCATGATCTTTGCTTTTTGGTAAATACTATCTTCCATTCATGTTTGCTGTGGGGCAGACAGGCTTGGCCTCATCACGGTTGGTGTTGTCTGAAGGCATGCAACTTACCCTCTACCTGACAGTGATTCTGGTTTTAAATAAAAACCTTAAAATCGAATATTTTGTAATTATGATTGTCCCAAGCCCTTCCTTCATATGTGACAGTTTTCCTGTGAACCACAAATCCAAGTTGACCATGTCCTTGTTTGCCGTGGTTGTATACTAGCAATGGTTAACTTGCTTGTAACTTGATCTGGTGACTATTACTGTAATAACGGCAATGAAATGTTTCTTCTGACAATTGTACTTTTTCGCTTTGGATAAAAGCATCTGCTAAATGTAAATGACTCAGTTGTTAGCCTGGGATTCAGTCATGGGTATACATACACACATTTAAACATGTCTACTATTGACTAATCAAGTGAAATATTTGTATAGCCTTCAGTCTCAAAGGGCCAAGGAAAACCCAAAGGAAGGGTACATTGGGATATACTGATGAGCTAAGGGTGTGAAAGCATCACTGGGGAATTCTATACTGCTACCCAGTCCTTAAGTGTTTTTCTTTTGAGTTCAACCCCAACTGGGATTAACAGCACGTTAACGTTTAGACTGGCGGTTTGGTTTTGCCGTCGATGGCAGTCCGGGTTGATGGGATCTGTGATTTACTGAAACGTTTGGTTACAAGAGTGTTACAACAGTGTCCCACTTCAGTACCCTTCCTATAAGACTATTCAAAAGTGATTAGTGGGACTGCCCAAATAAGTCAAACTCCTACAATATGGTATACCACATTATAGGAGGGTTCAGTGTAACTTACTGAAATACTTGGCTTTACAAATCGACTGATACTGTGGCAATTCCTGGAACACATCCACACCAGGGATTCAAATGAATACGTAGCCACTGTCTTCTGCCAAATAATTTTATTTCAACCATTTACATTAGCCATCTAAAGTCACACTGCTAGTTTTATTCAAGAAAATCAAAAGGTGTGAAGCCCATGTTTTCTTTTTTTCTGGTCCGTCAAAGTCTCTGGTCTGACGTGGGAAAGGACTCGTTGGGCTAGTCTGCATTCATCTCGACTTCTGCGGTCTGGTAATGGCGGTACTCTGGTCTCAGCTCCCATGTGCTCTTGTGCACTCCTTTGGTGTTGTATAAACCGATCTCCCTCATTATCTCCTTCAGGTAAGTCTGTAAAGAAAGACAGTACAGGGACGTTTTAGCATCAGGTATAGGCGTCAACAAAACAGTGCCTTCCTTCCTTCCACGTGTGGCTTTATGTTCAAATGGCAATAGGCCAAACGGTGGCAAGAGTGAAGTACATAAGGCGAGATTTCATCTGGCCACAAGGTGTCACAATCGAGTTAGATTATTTTGGGGTTAAAAGGGACGTGATGGAGGCAGACACGTTGCCATAGCAACAAGCAACTCGTATACACAAAATACCTTGAAAAAAGTAAACGTGTAGGGCGATTATAAGATAAATGTGATCTGTGTACGTTAGAAAGCGATCACATGGACTTCCGAATTTGAATGTGAAGTCACAACATAACCACAGGTTTATTGTGCTTGTCTCGTGTTATCCAATGCAAAGTAACACGCAAAATGTAAATATAAGCTTGAGCTCTCTGTAGAAAAAACATGTATTGTCAATTGCAATCAGTAATACAATTGAATGCACATTTTATTTCTGTAAAATGTGCTTTGCGATGGAGGAAATATAAACGGGATATCTTACACCTGTTACATAAATGGTGTTGTGGGTGAGATTCAAGAGTTGGAGAGAGAAACAGAAAAAAGTGTTTTAACCCTCCAAAATAAAAGCCTTTCAACAGGGGCGGTTCTAGGTTCTGACTCTTCAATTTCTATCTATCAATCCAACACATTTTATATTTATTAACAGTTTAGACATGAGAATATTAGATTTGAGGACGAAGCGACAGGGTGGGGAAAGGCAAGTTTTGGCTGGGCTTGAGGTCTAGCTTCGCCACTGATTTTCCTCATTATATATATATATATTTTATTTTATTTATTTTTTTTGACGGCACAGATCCGGGGCTATAGCCTCGAACACCCAGGTCTACCGGTGTGCACGACTTTCACGCACCTGTGACGGACACGAAAGATTGTTTCGCGGAGACAATCAGGGCATGGGGGAAATGCCCTGAAATACATGTTGAGCCTGGCGCCGCTGATCTAAGCGAACACTGGAAATACCAGGACCTCTTTCTAGACCAAAACACAGAGCACGCTGTTATCAGGCATTGTTGTCAGCAGAGAGTGAGTACGGTAGTCAAGAAGGATTGTAGTTGTAATTACTCGCTGAATGGAAAAATCTAATTAAAGCGATGGATAGGATTAGGGATGCGAAGATACTGATATTGTCAGATCTTATCTGAATTCAATATAAACTATCAAAACGATGCCAAACGATGCGTTGAGAGAGTGTGTCGACATCGTCTGCGCTTTCACCGTTCATCTCACTTGCGGGCTTCACTGATTCGCTAGTCAAGGGCTAGAACCTCCACCAATCAGATTGGTAAAGACTCAGCGGCTGCAGTGGCCGATGACACGTGTTGAATCGGCTGAAAACAATGCCGACGACATTAATGGCGGCCGACCTCACCGAACACACAGAGACTCATGTCACCGACCTCACCGGACACACCACAGAGACTCATGTCACCGACCTCACCGAACACACCGCAGAGACTCGTGTCACCGACCTCACCGAACACACCACAGAGACTCATGTCACCGACCTCACCACAGAGACTCATGTCACCGACCTCACTACAGAAACTCATGTCACCGACCTCACCGGACACACCACAGAGACTCATGTCACCGACCTCACCGGACACACCACAGAGACTTATGTCACCGACCTCACCGGACACACCACAGAGACTTATGTCACCGACCTCACCACAGAGACTCGCGTCGCCGACCCTCAAGACTCACTGACGACCCGTTTTGGGCGCGGTGCGTGGGCGCCTCGAGGCGACCGAGTGAGAGAAATCACTGGGATCGGCTGTTCGGCTTCAGCGAAATCGACTGCACGAGGAGAGAAACGGACGTGAGCGAGGCACATCTGGACGACTTTTGGCGAGAGGGCGCGCACACAAAGATCGGCTTTTTCTCTCGCGTCATCTCATCATTTTCCCCGTATTCTCGATTAGAACGAGATGTAGTCTGAAGCGGTCTGAGTGAGTGGCGTGACGCGGTTATGACGGGCTCTGCTTCGGGACGCCATGTGGGACGCAAGTCTTGGCTGTGAAGTCTTTCTAATGACGTGTTTCCAGTCTTACACTTCCAACGAGAACTTTACGAGAACCCGTGACTTCCTTGACTCTGCAACATTATCTTGTGAATTGACGGGGGGGTAAAATATTTCATTGTCGCTCGCCGTTGACCGCCGTACGTCTACTATGACGTCTAGTCCCATGGTGGTCCACCAGAAGAGAAGAGACATCTGCTCTCCTAGGTCTGGGAGTGGTCTTCTACATTCAAAATTGGCTCAAACGGTGTCATGCTCGGTCCACTCGTTACAGACCTTCTCACCGCACGTTTCACTCAGTAATTACAGACTTATGGCACTGAAATAATAGCTGTTCAGTCTTACACACAGCGGCTTCAACTAAATCAACAGGTGCATCAGTGTGGAGCTATGTTGAGCTAGGAACTCAAACTAGAATGACATTTCTGCAGCAATGTTATGTTACATGGCAAGTGGCCATGAATTCATATTTGTCATGAGTTCTCTAACGGCAAGTCAAATCTATCACAAAAAAAATCTAAATTTAATGAGCCAAGATTGTAATAATCATTTTAACATCCGAGTAGATCGCAATTAATTATCTGAATTGTGAAGAGTAGATTTTGAAATTAATTTACAAACATTACATTTGCTACAAATGTAACCAATTATAGTCTGTACACCGGTTACTTAAACAAATACAAGCTGTACTGTTTGTGTACGAATACTCACATGCCTATCCCTCCACATTTTATCATGCAATATTTGGCACCATGTGGAGCCATAGGAGCAAACCAGGCGAAATCAGTCAAATGTGTACGTGGTGGGTTCGGCACACACCTCTCCAAAAATACACAACACGCTGACTGCGTCACAAGGGAAACAAGTGTCTGACTACTTTGCTTCACTTGATTTGAGTGTCGGCTAAGTGCTGAAGGGAAGAATGAAAGCATGTGCGGTGTTTGACTCCTACTCTGCCCGTGGTTATGTAATCAGAGGACCCCCAAGGTCATCAGCACCTACACACTGCTGTTGCCTGTCGGAATGGATCCACAGTGTCCGTCTCTCCGTTTCGAGAGAGCGCGAGCGCCGCAGAGTGATTCTGTTTCGCCCGGCAGAAGGGCTGGTGAATGGTGGCCAGGAAGCCGTTGTTATCTTCCCTCCACCCCGGAGAGAGGGTGTGTGTGTGTGTGCGCGCACGATCGCAGTTGACTGGAATTGAAATCCAAAGAACGGGTAGAAAAAGGCAACGCGTTAAACTGAAATTGAACTCTGAAACTGAACTCAATTGAAACAGAAATACGGTACTCTAGTGGGACACACGGTGCTCTCCGTAAATCGACGCGTGCCCGTCTTATCCCACGTCTCCAGACGAGTCGTTCCATTCCAAAGTCGCCGTCGTGCGATAAGAAGGGGAGTTCGCCGGGTTTGCGGTCACTTTTCCGTTTGCCGCTTCCATTGACAAATTCGGCACCGTTTTCAGTGCTGCTGATTGTGAAGACGCGTCGTTATTAAAACGACGCGTCGCCCGTGATGCCTAGTCTACCCAGACAGAAGCAGCTGATAACATAATTGCACCAGTCGCGCCTCACGGATACCCTAATAATCGCAGTGCTGAAAATAGCACCAAATGATTCAACTGTTGTCTGTTGTCTGCTTACCGGTGCTTGTCACGAACAAGTGACTGTTCAGGAACACACTAAAAGTGCAGTCCCCTCACAACAACAGGAACTCGGCTACTGTAACTCAGCAAGTCAATGGAGGCGGCTGATGGAGAGCAAAGGCTAAGCCAGTCGACTCCCTTTCATGACTCACAATGATCAATTTCCTGTCTGAATCTGGGTATGACAGGCAAACGGCAATCAATGTACAATGAATGACGTATTGGCGTATCCCTTCAGAACTAAATAAAAATGCAATAAAAATGGATGCCAAGTATCCATCATTTTCTTTTGCTGTTTCTATTGGGGCTGAAATCCATCCACTGTGACGGTCAGAATGTGTTCTTTTGTTGAAGTTAAATGACAATTTATAATTAGCATTACTTTTCACACAACAATGGTAATTATGCTGTTCCTTACTGAGGATATTGGATACCACATGACTTACTAATAGCACATCATAATGTGTCAGTAATTAATGCAGTAATATAAAAAAGACCACGGTTTTAGAGTGGTAAATACAAAAAAACTAAAAAACTAAACTAATATGGAACGGAATCTATCAACATAAAACTGAAATAGAAAATATCACCGAATCTGTCTGTCTGTCTGTCTGTCTGTCTGTCTATCTGTCTGTCTGTCTGTCTGTCTTTGTGTGCGTGCGTGCGTGTCTCACCACTGGTTGCTTCGTGATATCCACCAGGTCTTTAGTGTTGTAATACTGGTGTTTCTCAAAGGCTGAGAAGAGCAAGTCCAGCACAAGCTGTCGCTCTGCCCTCACCATCCTCCCCTCCTGGCGCTTCTTCTTCTCAAACTCCGACTGCGGTCACAAAACACACACCGTGACGGTCCACAAATCATCAGCAGCATTTTGATCTGTCATTTTTCATTTGGCTATGAATCAATCTACATTTGCCAGCAGCGTAAAGCAGACATCACAAGGTCGCTTCCCACGCAAAGAGTCGTTGCATGTCGTGAGATGTGGATGCGTGTGTGCGTGCACACACACACGCACGCAGGCACACACACACACCTCCCCCCTCTCCTGTACTGTGGCCTTACATTGACAGCGTGGTTAGCGACAGGCTTGTAGATGTTGGTGACCGCTTTCTCCAGCTGCTGCGACAGACGCTGGGGCTTGGTGGCCTCCCCGATCTGCCGTCTGACACACACACACACACACACACACACACACACTTAAAGAAATCGGTTAATTTCAAAGCGTTTTTGCACAAACGTGTCGAGGGGGGGACGTCAACATGCTGTCGTTCGGCAGCGTCCACATCGGTGTGTCGGCCGCTCAAAACGCGGACGCCTGCTTTACTTTGGCTGCCGAGCGCATCATGGTGTTCCAGAGCACCACGCCAACAGCGGGTTCACAAGCCCGGCGTTCGCCACTGAATGACAGTTGCTATAGCGATGCGATCGGTGAGCACTCCGGCTGGAATCTTGGAAACAGTTTAAGGTGCATGAAATTTGTAGGAGTAGTAGTAGTAGTGGTAGTGGTTTAATAATTGAATGTCAACATATTTATAGATGAGTAATGCATCATCCTCTATGTGGCTACGGTGTCACGGTAAGACATTTAAATTGTACGTATAGGGGAACCAGCGGGCCTGATGCGTAGCGAGGGACCTGGTGACTCACTCGCTTGTTTGTTTTTTCGACGGCACCGATGAGCAAAGCCTACAGACTACTCGCGCACTACAACTCACTCCACCGAGAGCCATACGTCTGTATACACACACACAAAGTAGCCTTGGTCACGGTGTCTGCAATTTCTGAACGGAATTTTGTGCTGAAAAACCTCAAAGGGCTTTAGAAGCGCCCCGAGTCCTTCATAATTCAAAGGCGACAAGCCCCGAACGTTTCATAACTCATTAAGCCAACAAATGCCAATAACATCGGCCTCCATCTTCCCTCAGCCTCCCATGTAACCTTCAGAGGAAAAAGACTTATTACAAAATCTGAATGACTTATGCCTCAAAGGGGAACCTATTATTTACCCGGCATTAATGAATAGCTATATACTAAAAGTGTCAAGAGGCTCCCAGTCAGTGTACTGGGAGCCTACTGCTCTCTACTGTCGCCCATTCAAAAGGCCTGCATGGTGTCACTGAAGGGTCACTCACTTTTTCAGCTTCATGTAGCCGTCAGTGACTGCTGGCTTGCATTCAGCTCTTTGGACAATCATCCCCTCCATGCTAATTTCATCTGAAAAAAAAAAGAGAGAAAAAAAAAAAAAAGAACTTTTGTCATTTGTCAGCCGGCTGATTAAAATGTCTGTTTTTTTGTTGCTTAGAAATCTGCATTTTCAGAGAACGGGCATTTGTTCCGTCCCGTGCACAGTACCGCCGGTACGAGTCTACGCAAATACACACATACTGTATGTGGTCAATACTCTGCGGTTAACGATCGCACTTGTCCATGCCCATCTTCAGCTTTACCACAAATTGCTGCAATTACATGCAATTATTGGACCATGACTAGCCGGAGCCCTTGTTGGTAGCGCTATTAAACCCACACACGTGTGTGGGTTTAATATGTGCTTGTGTGTGGGATGAGCGATCTCCTCCAACAGTCCATCTTTGATTTGTAAAATGACTGTGATTGGACTGTATGCTGACAGATGAGGTCAAACCACTTTGAACACTGACCAGGTAGGCCGCGTTTTACTTAGAATCGGATTCCCTGGCCTTTGAACACCAAATGGGGACGATTTGCCAGATATCGAACATATATCCATTTTTACTTGCTGATTTACAGTTAATACTGTGCCTCATTACAAAACAGTTTGTCGATCCGTATACGTTGACATCTACATTCCTTGATTTGCCATTTCTGAACGCAAATCAACGTGGAGAAAAAGGACTGTTACAAAGAGCTGTGTGGTTTTTTACACCGCTAATACAAACAATGTTTTGTCTAAAAACATCCTTTTGTTCTTAAACTCCTCCCACTCTGTTTATCAAGCAAGAATCGTAGCCTCAGGCTGGAGTCAACAGGTTCAATGCCAGGAGTGATCCTACACATTTCCCTTTCTCCAGGATCTACAGCAGAGTTTTTAGGGGCTCAACATGGAAATCACAGCAAAAAAAACACACACATAATGGCGGCAGAAGCAAGGAGGAAGACAAAAGAGCGAGGCGTATGAAGAGAAATCCGAGCAACCTAACAAGTTCAAGAGGTCTTACATTCCGCCCCCGCGATCCATTTTTCCAGAATGAATTTCTCTCCCGCTCTCCTCACCTCGCAGCGCTGACCTTGCCAGGGTTGCCAAAGCAAACAAACTGCCTCCCCATCCACCCCCACGCACGCCTCATCTCCAGCTACACATCTCCATTATCGTCTCCATCTTGAAAAGAAAAAAAAAAAAAAAAAAAAACGTAAACACGCCGCTCACCGCTTTAAGTCACTCCTGGAGACTTAATTCCTGAACCTGGTTTCATGTGGGGGACCGTGGCTATTTCTAGGCGGCGCATTAACCAATTACGCTAATGTGACCCTTCAATACCAACACACACACCCACAAGGACACGATGACAACGGACAGATGGAAGCTGTTAGACAACGCTGACCTCTAATCCCATTTCCCCATTAGCCTCCGGACACGAGAGAGCAACGTCATTATCCGGAAATGAATTTGACTTGATCTTATTTGGCCACCGTTTTGGGATTTCAACATGGGCCCACCAATGCGGATGACACGATCCCCCGCAAACGGAGCAACGGTCTCAACTTTAAACCCACGTCTGAGATTAAAAAGGGTGGCGCCTGTGATGCGTTTGGCTTGCCGTGCGTGTCTGTGTCATCGTGGCCAGAGGGAAGAGAGAAAAGTGACATAGCGCGTAAGCTCATACATAACTCTATTTTAAGTGGTTGCCATGCCAGCGTCACAGCAGTCAACCACTTTGCATTACGCCACAAGCTCAGACACCATGCCCATGAATAATTCAATAGCTCCAAATGCAGGGCGGGCGCTCATCATTGGTTAATTAATTAATTAAAGGTACAGTCGTCAGAAGATACGGTTTGGACAACGCCTGGAGGGAAAGGTCGGGCTTCCGCTTGACGGCCAGCAGTTACAACGCGGAGGAAGCCGGTTTAAACATAACTTTGCACTGTGACCTCGCTGAGCATTTGTGCAGGGATTTGTTGATTACGCTACTGCTAAATGTGTTAAAATAAGACAAATACCAAGCAAGCTGAGGGCAGGCAGAAAGCAAATAGGAGATTGCACATACAGAGAGCCCCGCCATCCAATACCGAATGAAAGTCAGTGCGTACGCTGAAAGACGACAAAGAAACACTTAAAGGTGGACCATTGCACTTGGCCATTTTATAATCTAAAAGAGCTACATGTTTTTGTGTTTGAAAAATAACTGAAACGACCACCATCATCTCGGTTTCTGCTAAACAAAAAAGATGAAAGTTGGACCACTGCCATCATTTATCTGCATAGTGTATTCTATGGTTCTCTGCTCACTCTTTAATTATATATTATTAGCTTTTAATCTTTTTTCATCTTCAGCCCATGACACGATAAGTGGCTCATTCTGAAAGTTTTTTTTTTTTTTTTTACATTGTTTGTAGAAAACAATATCTTAATATCCCTCCATTTCATGAAATGAATACAGTTTATATGTTGTGTTTGAAGTCCAATGGCCAATGCCAGGCCACTGCTTGAGTGCAATACATTAGCTGTAGCTGCTGATCATCTAGATCGCAGTACATTGACACAACACATAACCCAGTCTTGGCTGGTTGCTGTTGCATGGGCATGGCAGAAAAGCCATCTTAACTATTTGCAGTTGGTAACAGTGAATGTGCTGTGAATACTGTGACAACAACCAGAGACAGCCAAGCACATTGACCATTTTGAGAGAGAGAGAGAGAGAGAGAGAGAGAGAGAGAGAGAGAGAGAGAGAGAGGTTGGCAACCGCTCGTTATCGTGCATGGTGAAGCACCATGCAGCCAGCACCTTAGCATAGAGTACAGACTGAACAAAACGGGCATTATAAACCAACACAAACACCTTAGCACCTTTTCGAGATGCACACCCCTTAGTTTACAGTGCCACATCCTCCAACCATCTGGAGACTGGGGGCGGGGAGGTGTGTGTGTGTGTGTGTGTGTGTGTGTGTGTGTGTGTGTGTGTGTGTGTGTGTGTGTGTGCGTGCGTGTAGCACAAGACCATTTTCATCAAAGCTAATTAGGGAAGGAGCAGGAGAGAGAGAGAAAGTGAGCAACAGAGAGTGAGAGAGGGAGAGAGAGAGAGAGAGAGAGAGACAGGGAGAGAGAAAGAGAGCGAGGCAGAGGGAGAGAGAGGGGGTGGAACTGAGATGTGGTTTTTCTCTAAGCAACCAGTGCACTGTGTGATTTTCTCAGACAGCGCGATCCACCAGTTGCCATCGCACAGTCTCTCACCTGGCAATCTCCTCCATCCGAACCGCGCGGAAAAACCCTGACATACCAAGTCCCTGGCAGGAGGACGACAAAACTGAAAGGGCGGCTTTGTTCGTTGCACACACACACACACACACTTCCACGTCTGTGCGGGGCTGGAGCGTGCGGCAGGCGGAGCGGTGGACTGCGGCATGGAATGGAACCTAAGAAGGATGGACAGCGAAATAAGGCAAATCAACCCTGACTTACTGCAGCCCAGCAAGAGCTTCAAGAAGCCGTCGTCGGGCACGATCACGCTCAACGTCGGGGGCTTCCTCTACACGGCGCACCGGACCACCCTGGTGAAGTACCAGGGCTCGCTGCTGGAGGAGCTGGCCAACGGGAAGAAGCCCGTGCAGCACGCGGACTCCATGGGGAACCCATTCATTGACCGCGACGGACCCGTGTTCCGTCACGTGCTCAACTTCCTGCGCACCGGGGACCTTCAGCTGCCCGACGACTTCCGGGAGGTGGGGCTCCTGCGGAAGGAGGCGGAGTTCTACCGCCTGAGCGAGCTGCTGGACGCCGTCTTCGAGTGGGAGGAGCAGCGGAGCGCCAAGCGGGAGCCCGCCTTCCTGGAGATGACGGACAGCCACGAGCGCTCGCAGGGTCTCAAGGTGTACTGCAGCGACCCGGCGTTCGTCGACCGGGTCAAGGCGCGGCTGGTGCAGATCTCCAAGAGCCGCCTGGACGGCTTCCCGGAGGAGTTTGAGGTGTCTTCGAACGTGATCCAGTTCCGCCACTTCATCAAGTCGGAGCCGGGCTCCCGGCTGGTGCTGAAGGAGGACAGCACCTTCCTGTGCACCCTGGACTGCCTCAAGCTGGAGACGGTGATGCTGGCCCTCAAGGGGGGGTACAAGCTCATCACCAGCCTCGACAGCAGCAAAGGGTCGGTGGTGGCGGCCGAGGCCCTGCACTTTGTCAAGTAGGACGGCGTGAACGACGAGGGGGTGGTGGCAGAGAGAGAGAGAGAGAGCCAGGGGGAGCCAGGGCCCCCCCTCCCCCGGGGGGGGACACGTGGAAGGGACGGGGGGGAGGAAGCGGCGCCCGATTCCCACAGCCACCGTACACCACTGATCCTCCGTGTGTGACGTCGTCGATAGCTTGTCTTGTGTGCAAAACGTTGTTGTGTCATGGGGTAGGGGGTGGTGGGGGGGGGGGGAGGGTCCTACGCAGGGCGAGTGTGTCATCAGGGGTCTTTTAAGGGATTTTAAGTATCACGATACTCTTTTAAGCAAGTGTCTTTACGGGTCGGGTTGATCTTCGATCAGAAACAAGGGCGTCCTTTTTCGAAACACTGTTTTGAACGGCGGGACGCGGGGTCACATCTCACACCGATCAAATCCTTTTTGATCAAATTTGTACTTTTTTTATGATATGAAGAAGCCTAAAGCATTTCTAGTCCTAATGAAATCAAAACAACTTGGAGCGACTTTCTGTCATGTTGTTCTTAAGCCACCTTACAATGTGCGTGTGTGTGTGTGTGCGTGCGTGTGTGTTATGAATCATGATTAAGGAATATGAAACACTTGGGAACTCAGTGGCTCACGTCCCTCTCCTCTCTCTATGAAGCCAAGAAGAGTGATGTCGCACACAAATGGCAAAGATTGATCAAATCACTGCAAAAAATACATTTAAAAAGTGATCTACAGTGTATCTCATGCTTGCCTTTCCCTTTACACATCTGTGTGTGTGTGTGTGTGTGTGTGTGTGTGTGTGTGTGTGTGTATCAAGAATTATTGTTAACTTTGTTTCCAGCATGATGCATGTACCTTTAAGTAACTATGTTTTGTTAGTGCCATATAGTTTTTATTCAGAATTGTAAGTACAGTTACCAACAACTGTTCAACTGTTCTCTCAATGTATTAAAAAAAAAAACGAAATAAAAGTTGCAATCAAAACCTTCAACAACTACAGCTGGTACTTTTCTGCCGTATGTTGTTGGCGATTATAACTATTAAATTAGCTGGTATTCTTAGGGCCAAAGTCTTTCTATCCATTTCATTTTCATAGCATAATATTAATTAATTATGGGATAGCTGCTGATACTATTCTGTCCAAGTCTAGGAAACCAGGGGAACAGAACTGAAACGCCCACCTGCTTTGACGGCTTTGGAACAGAATCGTTTTTTTTTTTTTTCCTTTTTTTTTCCACATTTCTAAATAAGCTCAACAAAGAGCCAGTCAACCAGAGCCTCAAGCACTGAATGCTGCAAATGTTTTTTTTTAAACAACATGACCCTTCCAATACACACAGTAACACCGTCCGCATTGGAGGCTTATAGGCACACGCGCACGGGGGCTTCGTCTCTGGCTGCCACATTCACATACGTACAAAGACATGCCATCTTATTTGTTGCCATGGTTGTGTGCCTCTGAATGCCAGGCAGATGAGTCATTCAGCCCTGACTTACAGAGACTCTGAAAATGAAAAGACAAAAGGAAATGGTAGAACAGCCACTAGATGAGTTTGACGAACAGAATGAAGGGTGGAAATCGGCTTTCACGGCTAAAAGGAGAAAAAACAAGCACACTAGCATTCAGCCAAATTAAATGCAGCGTGGTTTAGTCGAGTTCACATTCAATTCGGGAGTCAGTTTGCAATGACTGATGGAACGGCAAACATGGTGGTATAGAAAACTATACACCCCACAATGCACTGTAAACGAAGCACATTAAGCCCCTCAAATATTGAATGTGGATATCCTCAGAAAGAGCTTAGAGATGCGTCATGAGCATGGCTTGGTCCAAAATTGCACAACAGCATTTAATATAGATGAGAACAATATGTAGTATACCCAAAATCCTATTTTAGAGTGCAGACTACAGTGTAGCAAATGTATGAACATTGACGTCAACCTACAATATGCACTGTTGCGTCTGATATTGAAGTTTACTTTCTTCCCTATGCTGAAGCCATAGTTTACCCAGTGTCCTTACCACCCCGAACAAATCAAATGACCATGTAAAAAGATTTTAATAAACCAAAAGCAAGTAGACTAAGGTCGTCAGCACCAGCGGGTGAGATCAAAGCAAGTCATATTTGATATTTGAACATACTGCCAGGGATGAAGAATGTCATGAATCAATTAATAACTTGCTCTGGGCTTTTAATTCACCTCCTCGGTGTGCTCGCCAATTCCACAGGACAATTTGAGCAACCGGTCTTTAGAAGGGACAAGAGAAATGCGTAATTAACTCCTAATTATGTTTAGAGGAGTTCAATACAATCCGTTAATTGGCAGAAAATGGTGTCCCATCAAATCAAACCATTTCAGTCAGACTTCCTTCCTTCAAGCTGACTTTAATGGGGGATTTGGCCTCCTGGCTATGTAGCCAAGCGGGTGGGGAGCCAATTACGGTGCACTCACATTACGTCACCAAGTTAGTGGCAAACGAATGTGACCAATTGCATTAGCGACAAGGGCGCAGCTACAAACTACGCAAAACGAAATGCTCGGAGATATTAATGTATTCCATCTGTAATGCCATTTGTAGTAAAACTTGTTAAAAAGGTGTTTTGCATCGTCATAAAAATAGCAGCACATCTTTAAATCCCAAAAAGCATAGCAAGACATTAACTCACACTAATTCAGAATCGGAATTTTAATGTTCACTCTCAAGGTGCTGCTGAAATTGGTAGGCAGTGGCAGTGTAAAGTATAATTCACAGCAACCCACATAGGACATAGATTTATTAACCATCATGTTTTTACAGAAAGTACTTTCACAACCCTAGTTGAGGGGAGTAGTTTCAAAGCACTAGTTGCAGGAGGCGGCAATCTTTTGTCGCCTCCTGCAGGTTGAATTCCCAGTCGGCTTCCAATAGAATCCATTTTTATTTCATGGGTTTTTCGCCAGCTATGTTTCATGAAGGGCTGAGCACTTAGATGGCAACATCTCTTGACTAGAAACCTCTTGAAAAGCTAAACTGAACCACTAAACTTGACATTTGCAGTGGGCTGTACTTGGTTTGCCAACTGCACAGTAAAAATGGTTTTATACATTATACATAGATAAAGCTTTATATACTAGATATACCTAGATATACCCATATACATATGGCTATAGAGACATATTTCTACATATAAAAAAATATTTTGCAGTTGACTAAACAGGGTCTACACAGCCAACTGCAAATGTCAAGTTTAGTGGTTGAGTTTAGCTGTTCAAGAGGTATCTAGTCAAGAGATGTCACCATCCAAGTACTCAGCCCTTCATGAACCGTAGCTGGCGGACAACCCATGAAACTGAGCCAGACACTCATTCTAATTAAATACACAGAAGCCTCTTCAGTACCTATGCATGTGGAACGTGTTCCGCTTACCATAGATCTAACAGGGACTCGCAGCATGCTGTTAATATGCAAACTTGAGCAAAAGCTAAATGTGTTGCATCTTGCAATACCAAAATGTGGCTCTTGAGAAAGGCATAACGTAATTACAAAATAAGAGTGTTGGGTGGACGCAATTAAAACCTTGGGTAATACTAGTATTTAACACTGAATGTCACATTTGGAGAAACTGAAACAGCTTTTACCTCCACTGCATTTCTGTGTCCTACACAGTTGTGTGTGTGACTCACGATGAGGGTTTGCTGCGAGAAATAAATAGAGAGAGCTCCGAGCTTCGGCCTTGAACAATTTCAATAGACACACCGACTGAAAAATATCTGGGTTTTCGAACGAGACAAATGGGAGCGTGAGCGCAAAAAAGTTAAATTCGATTGTACCCAACAATCACAGCTTATCATTATCATGTCATTATCATTGTCGGACTATTGTTGCAACTACATCTGTTGCTAGGCAACCACCTAATCAACATATGGCTTGTCAAAGCAGACCAAAAGTAACACCATTATCCATGTCAAGAGAAAACCCAACAGTGTCAAGTTAAACAGCGTTTTTAATCCCTTGTATTATGGTGTCAAAATCCATAATGCCACCGAATACACAGGTGTCGCATGTAAATGAATATGTAGGGAATCAGCCAACAGGACAAGCGGAGATAGATGTGTGAATGGTGAGGCTATCGACATGCATAAATGTAGGTGAATGACTTCCAACAGCATGAGTACCACTGCATTGGACAGCCATATTTGAGCTCCAAACATTTATATGCGATTCGAATTAAAGTCAGTCAACTCATTGTTTGTGTATTTGTATGAGGAGTCCTCTGAAGATAAAAACATGCATTCACATTGATTCACAGATCTGATCTGCAGAGCCACTGAGTGAGTGGACACGTCGATCAATGACGCACAACTCTTCTGACCTTGATGAGGTCTAGCTCTAGAGGCAAGGCTTTCAAGACTGCACTCCACATTGGCATCTTACGTAAAAACTCCTATCCAATATTGCATCAATATAGAAGGTGAAATTGGGGGACTGGAAATGTGCATCTTGTCGATGCATAGAAACGGTGTGATGCCAGTACTGTAACATAATATGGACTCAAATCCAGCACAATGCTGAATCCAAATATACCATAAAAGAATGGTCCAGGATGTTTTTAAGATAACAAGGGTCTCCAGCCAGTACTTGATAGGCATAGAAAATTTAAAAAAAATTCCATAAGTGAAACATCGACATTGAGAAGACGCAAAATTATCCCTGTGAAGCTACTCCTTCAAGCAGTAGACATGTAACGAGCGAAAACAGAGCAACAACTGCCCTCTAGTGAGTATTGTGATAATCTATAACAAGTGGGAGCAAGTCCAAGCTAAAAACCACGAATAAATCAGAATCAAATGTATTCAGGTCTTAAAACTCACTAGTTAATATCAATAGGGCAACCTCTCTGCTAACTCATAACATACTTATCAACGTCAACCAGTGACTATTCTGGTAACCTGTTGTTAACCAACCATGTGACACCATGTGTTTCAGGAAATCTTAGATTACTGTTATTCGGATTGAAATGAGCAGGTCCCTGATGCACTGTGCATAGTGATGCCGCGTTGCGGTAGGTGTAGCTCTATCTGTATGAATCAAGAGAGCAAGCAGACCCCCTCCATATACTCCATGTCCTAAAACGACCATGGAAGTTAAGTAACACTGGGCAACGGTTTCCTTGGAGATTCAGCAGCCTGTGGCCGCCTGTGGCACTGACCGGTCTCAGTCTGGCTGAAGACTGCGAGCGCCTGGCCACCCACGGTCTGCATCGTGAAGGGATGGTCTCTGGGGATCTTCAACGCTTCAACCTTCTCCTCACGAGAGCTCAGGGTGCTTAGCTCCTCATTTAGCTTGAAAGACACCTGGGAGACAGTGAAATTTACATACATATTATATCTTCTGACTTTTTTTTTTTTTTTTTAAACACCACCAAACTGCTTTTGTAGAGTTATCTTCTAAATGTAAAAAAAAAAAGAAAAGGCTCTTGCAGTCCACCATTAAAATATGTACCATGGGTCAACATTATAACAGGGGCAATGTAATGTAACACCAACAAGGGCCTAATGCATTGCCCAAGGAAATTTTTGGAACACATAACTATATAAAAAAAAATGTCAACACTTGTTGAATTAACATGCCAAGAAAAGAAAAATGTGTGGGAGATTGTAGACAATTCCTGGCAGAACATTCGCTCCTCCAGTGATTGTTTGGTCTACGGTAGAGGCCCATCTCTTAAAAACAGCTGTGTCAGACCACGTGATCAGGCAGTTGTTGGTCATTGGTATGCCGTGATTGGTCAACAACTCATAAAGCAACTGAAGACAAGACAACCTACTGAATTGATTTGCAGCTATATTTGAATGGCAGTGATGGGAACTGCATGGAACAAATAGAAAAGGTCACAGAGCCAAATTGTCTACTCATGAGCAAGTGGCTCTCACTGCAGGTCTATGTTTGACAGCACAAAAACAAATTACACAGTTAGAACCATATGTCACAAATACATGCATTGGTAGAACAACCACTGGACAGATGAAAAAAATTACCAATATGTTTTTGCTTAATACAGTTTACGTTATTTGTAACTGTGGTTTATATTTTGCTACACAGGGTCACTTCTATTTAGAGCTAGATTATTAGTAGTAAAGAGTGATCTCATCTCACCTCTTCTTTTTCTTGTTTCCTGGAGGGAACGACATAAAACTGTTAGTACCTGATCTTGTGTCCAATATGAGTTTGCATTGAATTTAGTGGAAAAACATGGTCTTTGATAATCGCATCCGTACTTTCCAATTCGGAGCTTGCCCACTTCTCCCTTTTCCATTGCTTTGTCCCATTGTTGAGACAAGTACTTGGGAACCTGAATTGATATGAGGGTATTACGGTCTTACAATACACATACACATACAATGCTGTCCTCACAGCATTGGGAATGGGCGCTGCGGACGCACCTTGACGAGCCACAGGCCAACGCCGCGACTCTGTTTGACTCCGGCTAGATTGACTGACGCTTTTTCTGACATCGTTATTGGGAAGTTGGAAGTTTTTTTTTTACAACGCACCTGACGGTTTCGTGTGTTTTACACGTGATCCTTTACACGTGATCCAGTTTTCACTAATTGGATTCCATCAAACTATTGGGCGCACACTGCCACTATGTGGCGATATGGTCAATTACACTTCCGGGGTGACCGTAGGTAATTCATGGCATAGATTCATGGTGCTGAAACTTGACCACTCGAGCCTTTACCCCTAGAAACAGTTGTGGGATGTATCACAAATACTAACACTAAAATAATTTTTTAAATACAGAATATAATCTTGATTCTTACTTCACCGATATAGAGACGGGAGGGAGGGAAAGAAACTGGGCGAGAATATATTTGTTGATTGGCTGTTGCAGTTCAAATAATCATCGGAGAATATCAGTTGCAACTCTGCTTGAATGCGATTTTTTTGGCAGGAAAAATCCTCTCGTTTCTTGACTCACATTGGTGGTAACATCTCCTTAGCCTCGCTCCTCAAAAAAATACTTTGTACTATCTAATTATTTAAACCTAGTTTATTTTGTACACACACAAGTTTTGTCTAAATCCACATTAATACACGTCTTTTGCCGATTGAAATGGTCAATTTAAACTAATCACTTTATAACTATTGGCCCCGGGTCCCTTCATTCACCATTAGGTGACATACAAGTCTATGGATTTACACCCAGACTGCTTTATGTCTGGCCTGCACTGCACCGCGCATGCGCAGTCGCCATATTACGAAGCAAGCAGACCCCTCCCACTCAGTCTCGCGCTGACAAAAAAAAAGTCTCGCACTCGAAGCGAGCGCGAGCCGAGCAGCAGCCAGTCAGCAGGACAAGGCGTCGTGACACCCTAACCACGTTGAGAGGGGGTGAGACAGCAAATATCGGAGTTACCCTACTTCGGATGGAATGGATTAGGCTTTTTTTTCCCCCAGGAGAAACGGACTACGCGGCGACGCCCCGCCCCGTGCGGATAACGGGTTACTCGTTTCATGTTTTTTTGTCATCATTTGTCAAGGCAATAAGCTAAAGCTACAAGCCCTGTGTCTGTTTCTCTCTCTAACCGCGCATACAGGATGTGGCAGCTAGCTAGCGCTCTCTACTTTCCCCCCCCAGATTCATTTGTGACATACGTGAACTAATTTAGCCTGGGGTGCCCTGGGTTTCTTAAATGATGTGCGGTATTTTCGTGTGGTCAGTGTTCACGCAAACAATCGAAAGTTGCTAGCCTTACTCCCTCCGCCGCTGGGCGGCCAGCCTGTCAGCTGACGTTAGCGCGCCTCCCCGGACGACTAGCGAGTGGCTGCTAGCATTCCCGACTGTCAATGAAAAGGAATGGCGTTGACCATTCGAGGAATGTGTCTCGGTACGGGAGATTATATTTTGTGAACCCACCCCTATGCGCTTCATTTTTTTGAGTCTTAGCTGTGGAATGTAAACGTCGTAAAAACGGCGGGGCTAACGAAGTGCACTATCATAAAGAACTGTCAAGGAGCAACTACCAACAGGATTGTTTTACGATGCATCATCCGGATTCTGCGGGAGACTCTGGCAGTGCTGGGAAGATGGCACATCAGAGGATATATATTGCGAGTGGTAGCAACACCGGCGGTGATGGTGGCCCATTGTTGTCAACGCCACCAAGCACTGTTGTCAATAACGTCCAAATTCCGGTCGACGAATGTCAGCCCACTCTGTTGATTCAACCTCCATCAGTGTTATCTTCCCAAGCTCCACAGCATCCGCCTCACAACCTGAACTTGCACTCCCTGTCATCCCAGTCAGCTGGCGCTCAGATGAAAAAGAAAAGTGGTTTTCAGATCACTAGTGTTACCTCAGCCCAGGTATCGGTTGGCACCAATAACAGTATTGCAGAGGACACGGAGAGCTATGATGATCTGGATGAATCGCACACGGAGGACATTTCTTCATCGGAAATTCTTGATGCTTCTCTCTCTCGGGCAAACGACATCGCCGGTGCTGAGCGGAGTTCCTCAGAGGAAACACTCAATAACTTCCATGAGGTGGATAGTCCCGGAGCCATCTCTCCCAATCAGCCCTCCCATCCCCACCTCATGAACCAAGCTGCCCAACTCGGAAACGTAGTCAATGGGACCATGCTCCACAACTATCTACATCATCATGTGACTCGTCAGCATCCCCAATCTACACCCCCTTTGGTCGCACCAAATACATCTAACATTGGGGTCATGGAAAATATTTCAGGCGGAAGTGTTTCTTCTGGAGGAGAGGGGACTTCGGCTTCTGTCGCTCGGATGCACAGTTCGGTGACAGGAACAACTGCTGGTATAGTTAATCCCAAGACCAGCAATATTGGATATGTGAATGTGCCTTCACCCAATGTCTTTGTGAGAGATACTAAAGGTGGGAGTGGCAGCTCTGCTCTCAGTAAAATAAGCAATATTGAAGGTGTCACAGGCAGCATGGCCATGGGGGCAACTACAACTGAAGCAATCCAGCCTGACCAGACATTTAACTCTACTATCGTATCCACCACGTTTGAGAATGCTAATGCGGCTGTTGCCACCAATTCTGGCTCTGCAGTCACAGAATTACCAAATGGGATTCCAGGAGGAGGTTTACCCCAGTCTGGTGCTGCTGTGACAGTTGTGACCGTCTCCTCCGTATCATTGACTCAACCACAGCCTTTCCCCACATCCGCCCCTACAGTAGCTGCCACTAGCTCCCGCTTCAGGGTGGTAAAGCTGGACTCGAGCTCGGAGCCGTTCAGGAAGGGCAGATGGACATGCACCGACTACCACGACAAAGATGCCCCCGTCTCTGCTCCTTCTTTTTCCACTTCGGAAGCGACAGCCCCGGGAATGCGAGCAGCGGAGAGCGTGCAGCAATATTATCCTGATTGCTTTAATAGCGGTGCAGGACGGGAGAGCACAAGCGGGAGCAGCTGTACTGGGAGTAGCACTGTCGGTGCACAAAATCATTACGACACTGTCGTTGGTGGGAACGTTAGCAGGGTTCAGCACTCCCAGGACTATGCTGCTTCTCTTCAGGGCTTCCAGACATCCCTTTTCAATGGTTTAAACATGGGAGTGTCCCATACAGAGAACCTTCTTCACAAGGATGGCACCCAGACCACCGGCGGCCCATCTGCTCCGACTGGTCTTCTTCAATCGGGTTCATTGACGGGTGTCCAGAATCCAATGGGGAACCCTGTCTTTGCAGTGTCCCAGCAGCAGCAGCAGCAGCTCACCTATGCGCAGGCAGTTGCTAGCCAACCCCCGGGCTCCAATAAAGGCCCATTGATGGTTCATCAGCAACCTTCTGTTACTGCCCAGTATGGCAAGTCTCACCAAAGTCTCCCTCAGCCTGCTGTATCTCAACCTCTAACACAGAAGCCTTCTGGTTCTGGTAATGGAAATATGATTGGCGGTCAGCATGAGCAGCCTATGATGTCTATGCCAGTTCAGATGCAGCTCCAGCAGACCACCTCCCTCCAGGTTAACACCTTTTCTGTCCAGATGGGAGCAGGTGGACCTGACCAGCAAGCCAAAAGCAACCCTATTACACTAGATTGCCAACAACCACTTACAACGCAAGGCCTTTCAACCCATCTTCCCAGTGCAAGTCAAGTGCCATGTCCTGCTAACCCTAAAAATGATCCTCTATCCATGTCCCAAATACACAATGGTGTAAACAGTGGGATAGCACTGTATGCCAGTTTGCCCACCTTCACCACCACCCAGTTGGAGGATGCTCAGCGCCTTCTCCTTCAGCACCAGTCATCTCTGTTGGGGCTACCAAAGCTAGCTGAAGCTAGCTCTCCAGGCAGCGCTGCTTTTGGACATGGAGCTGAGGGCAACGCCAGTGCCTTAACTTCAACAGTACTCCTCAAGGCCATCGATGGAGAAGATGATGGGTGAGATGCCGTCTCATTCTTTAATGTGTTGACTTAATCATTTAGTTTAATGACAGATAATTACTCATACACTTGTATTCCAACTGTAGCCTACATTGTTCATCTTGTGATGTTTACATATGATTCACCAGACCGGAACACATATTTTGTGTCTTGACACTTAAATATTGTGTGGCCTATATCTTGTGATTTATGTTTTTGTGTAACAGGTTTTGTTGCAGTGCAAGGCTGTAACATGTTATGTTTATTATACCGTGGGTGGTACCAAGCAATGATGGGTCAAGTAGATATTTTGAATGTGCTCCAATGAGCATACTTGAGCATACTTGTGTTCAAATTAATAATGCCTCATCACTCTGGATATTGCTCTGCCATTGATGACAACAATGCTACTATCTTAACAAAGCATACACAGTTTGCAGATATAGTAGGAAAATCTGCCCATGGATAAATATTTGCCAGTGCTATCAGACTGGTAAATATTTACAATTGTTTCTAACAAACCATTTGTTAGTGAATGGTGATTGCAGTAATCTATGTGTGTAAAGGATATACAATGGATGTATTTTCAAGGAATGTTTTTGAATTTCAATTGTTATTTCAAGTCGTGTTACAGTTTGTAAGTAAGCCATGCCTTCAGTCACACTGTTATGTGTATATTTACCTTTAGAACAAACCAGATTTATACCCTGTCCCCGCAAGCCTTATACATGTAGTAGCTGACTTAGCATTTAAACCAATCCAACTGTGTCCAAGTCTATGAGACAGGAGCCAGCTGAAATGCTGATGTAGTGTATCTGGGTCATTCCAACAGTGTGTGGATGGATGTGCGTGCATTTGACATGTCCCTCTTGCTGCGAACTGTATAGAGTGAGGACTTGCTGTTGTCAGCCCAAATCCAGGCTGCCCCTCTTTTGGGAGGCCAAAACGACCAGCATTAATACCTGCCTTGCTCATCGTCCCCACATGCAGTATCTCTGTTTCTCTTCATAGACATGGATTCATAAGGCCTATCCTAGTGTGAATTGTAAACTCTATAGGCTCTGTTATCAAAGTGAAGCTTGTCCAAAAGCATTTCCCAATTCAACTCAATTCAACATGCTCCCAGTCATAAACTCAGATATTGGCATGATATGTTTTTGTTGGACTGAGCGTGATACTATGTCATTTTGTGTGTCAGATTACCACATGGAAGCAAATGTGCCTAATGAACGTGCCTTATTATGTCTAATACTTTATATTTATATGTTTTGCAGTTCTTCTGGAGCCAGTATTGTGGCCATAGACAACAAGATTGAGCAAGCAATGGTGAGTTTCAAACTTGTCTGATCATTTTGTACTTCAAGTTCTATAGTAAACTTAATGCAATATGTTTGCCATTGATGTATGAGACAAGCCAATTCCTATAAGATTCCAAGTAAGAATGTCCTACTACTTCATTCATACAACATTCTTTACTGTTTAAAACGCTGGAAGTGAGTATTTGAATTAAAAGTTGATGATGAAAAAGTCAATAATAGAAATAGAAATACTTTATTGATCCCAAGCTGGGAAATTACAATCAACCATCAAAGTTTGAGGAAGAACCTTTTATAGTTAACTATGATAAAATGCTGACGGCAACAATTGCTTGTAACACATTTTTCCAGGATGAGTGTGACTGCTTTTGAAATACCTGGTTGTGTTGCCACCTGTAATGCCCTCGAGATGGTGGGGCCCTGCAGCAAGCCCTGTTGTAAAGGGAGCAGCTCTCCTCCTTGCCAAACCTAGGTTACGTGGCAAGGCAACACGTCATAGGCTGTCCTTATAGGGAAGTTGTATGCTAAGACTGCCAACAAGCAAGATAGTCTGTCTTACAAAGTATGTCATTAAAATGATCATGACATTTACATTTACATTTACATTTAGGGCATTTAGCAGACACTTTTAAGCGACTTAGAAAGAGTACATTTGTCAGAAGAAGGTGAAGCGTTTCAATTGCTAGGTTAACCATTGCTAGTATATGACATCTCTGGCTAGGTGCCAAGTTAATCAGAGGTCCATTTTGAGTCAAGTGTTAAGTGTAAGCACAAAGTGGAACTGGTCGGAGGGAGGCTTTAAATGTTTTGTTTTTTTAAACATAATGAGTTATGTAAATGATTTTAGATTTGTGGGGATGATCAATCATAAACAAACCCTGAAACGTGCTTGCTCTTGGTTGTGTGTCCCCACTCAGGACCTGGTCAAGAGCCACCTGATGTTTGCGGTCCGCGAGGAGGTGGAAGTGCTCAAAGAGCAGATCAAGGACCTGATCGACCGCAACTCACAGCTGGAGCAGGAGAACACCCTCCTGAAGACCCTGGCCAGCCCCGAGCAGATGGCCCAGTTTCAGTCCCAGGTGCAGACGGGCTCCCCCCCGGTGTCGGTGGCCCCCGCGGGACCCCAGAACGTAGGTTCCGCGGCGCAGCCAGCCTCGCACAACTCTGTCCCCTCGGCGTAGCGCCGTGCTTTAGCCTAGCGGGGGACGCTAAGGTCGCTAGACGTAAACGCTTGCCAACGAGCCCAACTGACAACAGAATTGTACGGTAAACGGCAGAGCTCCGCTTATTATCGCAAAAAGCTACGCTGTCGAGACAAGAATTTGCACATATCTGACTCTTGGGGGAAGAAGCGGCAAGTGGATCACTGACATGGAATGGTTTACAGTGCAGTTGTATAAAGACGATGGCAGAACTGTCAAAAGATAATTTGACATTCAAATTCAAACAATTCTTATTACCGACCGATATGTAATTGTCCATTATGCTGGACATACAAAATCAAATGACTTGACTTGCAAAATAATTACAAAATCACTGTGCCTGTGTCCTGATGTGGATTAAACTGACAGTAGTATTGATGGGACTGAGGGGGTATCAGTTGTCTCCAGTTGGTGAGTCGCAGTGTAAATAGAGGAGGTTATTTTGGTGTATCAATGATACAGCCATGAGATGAAAGGGTAGCATAAAGCCTGCTTTAACTGAATTGAAAATGTGAACAATTGCTTTAAAGGGCCCCTATTTGAAAATCAGATTTGGAAATGGTTTGTCGTGGCTGATCACACTCACACCTGGTGGTAAAATAGGGGACCTTTTTAATACAACTGTTGCATCATGTATGTGAGGAGAACAGCTAATATGGGTTGATCTATAGCAGCACTTGGATGTCAAGAGTTTTGGGGTTATCTCTTTAACGTGGATGAGGAAGCAAAACGATAATATCCATACTTAAGAATAGAGACTCTAAACTCTATTGGAGATTATTTGCCCTGAACAAAGCTCATTATGGCAGTTTTGTCAATCCTGCAATGGCATGTAAAAATCAGTTTCTCAATGCAGGTTTGACACCTTGAGCTTCGCTGCAATTTTTTTAAGTTTGGCATATTACTGTATATTTCTGTATATTTGAAGGTTGTGACAAAGATGAGAAACGACACTGAATTGAATAGGTGGGCCGGAAATGTGGCAATCCTGCTCACACTGCTGTCTAATTTGTAAATGCTGTACTCCTGGATGATGGACAACCACGTGCTCTGAGGTTACTTACCTGACAAACGAATGGCAACAGCTTCTAATTCACATGCAGTGACAATAAGTGTGAAAATCATTTTTGTTCCGTTTTTCTGATGTAATGCATTTACTTTGAAATGCTCCTGGATAAACACGCACCTAGCAATGAAATAATAAAAAGAACATGCACACCACAAACACACACGCATACACACACACACACACACAGCCTTGAGATATATATTTTTTTTGCATTCCATGTATAATTTGTATGCTCATGTTCTATGCATGTTTTTGAAAAGAAAAGGACGAGATTGTACCATAATATCTTTGCACCTGCCAGCTGTACTTTGTGTCTTTAAATAAAACTGAGTTAAGGAAGTCTAATCACCTGACTGATTAAACAAATGTGTTGTATTGCGGTGCGCGTCATACTGGTATGGGTTCAGAGTGGGAGTAATGGGTGGTCCTCCTGGTGACTGGTCTCTGAGGGTGACAGATGGTCAGCCAAAGTCACAGGGAACACTGTTTTCTGTCGGCCTGTGTTCATGCTGCTTCTTCAGTGTGTTTGTACAATGATTGATTTATCTCGGCGTGTTTATGAAGACATGGTAGGTTCAACTGCTTTAAACTAGATCATGCCATCCATTACAATGGATTGTGAATCAGCAGATTGGGGATAATGAGACTTTTACTTACCGTACTTTTCCAACAAAGTATAAGTTCCACTGTATCACTGGAAGTGTTTTTAAATTGAGTAGATGCTATTTACCAAGTGATATATTTTTTACATAACACAATTATCCTATGAAGCGTCGGGGAAATGTGACTCCGTACCGTGTTTTGGGATCGAAAGAGATCGGATTTGTCTTTGCGATCTACGTTGATTCGAAGAAAATTAAACGAAAACATTGCACGTCGTAAAAACAAGTAATTGCATCGCACATAGAAACAGTATGCACACGCACATGTGAATACTATGGTAGGGGGACTTGTTCCATGGATCCAGATTCCTCTAAGTGTGACTGTTACCTTGACAAGATAGGAGAGAAAGGAATGAAGTCCATTTGGCTCGGAATTATCTGAAATATAGCGCCGAATGGAGATGAAAGCAGATGAAAGCAGGTTGTGGTCATTGTGAAAGCAATGATCATGATATTGTAAATGCTAGAGTGTGTTCACACCAAGGGCGTGTTCACGTGCACACGGGTCCATTTCAAACGAACCCTGGTGTGGTTCAGCTTGTGAAAGCAGCAATGGAAGCAGACCAAAACAACCAGTTTGAGAACAACTCTCAGTTGTAACACTTCACAAGGGTAGGGTACATTCATTAACCATTTACTAGCATTAGTTAATTCAGTAATAACCATTATCATATAGCATTAGCATAGGGGTAAGGGTTAGTGGGTTAACCCTCCTGAAATTAACATGAACGCCTTTACTTTAGTTAACATGAACACATTAGTAAATGATTACTAGACCATTAGTTACCTGTTAATTAATTAGTTAGTTCAGTGTTAATGCTCATCACTGCATAAACTAAT
>JAXIVH010000010.1:4723528-4732691 GCA_036785325.1 Urophycis tenuis | reverse complement strand
CCTCTCCCTGTTCTGACTCTCTCTCTCTCTCTCTCTCTCTCTCTCCCTCTCTCTCTCTCTTTATCTCGCTCCGTCTCCCTCGTTCTCACTGTCTCTCTCCCCTCCCTCAATGGGTCACCGTGGTTATGGTGGTTAGTGTCTGGCTGGTTTCTCTCTCTTCCAGAAACAGTGTATTTATATCCTCTGCTGCACAGAGTGGACCAGATACTCCCCTCCCCTCCCTCTCTCTCTCTCTCTCTCTCTCTCTCTTCTCTCTCTCTCTCTCTCTCTCTCTCTCTCTCTCTCTCTCTCTCTCTTTCGCTTTCTTTTCCTTCTTTCTTTCACCAACTCACACACACAGACACACACACACACTCGTGTATGTATATGTATATATGATGTATATGTGGCAGGATATTCTAGTGATCAGGGGGTTTGTCTCCCTGCAGAATATCTCTTTCACTAAATACTAACGATATGTGTGTGTGTGTGTGTGTGTGTGTTGTATGTGTGTGTAGACCTATCAGAGCTGCCCCTGGTGAAGTTTGACGTGTCGTGTAACAAGGTGTCCACCATCCCGCTGAGCTTCAGAAACATGAAGCAGCTGCAGACCCTCCGTCTCGACCACAACCCCCTGCAGAGCCCCCCTGCTCAGGTACGAGAAACACTGAGCCGTGCTACACACAGACCCCACACACACACCCTTTAATCCCTGATGGTATCTCCCTACCTGTGGGCATCGTTGAGCCCTAAACCCCTGCCTGCTCCTTTGTGACATGTATCATGGCTCACTTTGGATTAAAGTGTCTACCCCCCCCCCACTCACCCCCGCTATGTCCTGCAGATCTGCATCAAGGGCAGAGTCCACATCTTTAAGTACCTCAGCATGGAAGCGTGTCGCAGTGACAAGATGCCCGACGCCCTCTTCCTGCCCGTCATCGAGCGCCTCAGCCTATCACAGCCCAGCACCGGCAGGTCAGTCACCGTGGCAACCCCAACATCCAAAACATTCTAGTCGCCCCAATCCTGTACACTATCGGTACTGTAGATGTTGGTGTGTGTGTGTGTGTGCGTGTGTGTGTGTGTCTGTGTGTCTGTCTGTGTGTTATCTTTTAAAAGCAAGGCCGACTCAACACTGTCACCAGCTTTGAGCCAGAATGGCTCCGCACGGCTTCTCAGTTTCAGAGCGCTGGTCCAGTTCCTCCATTAGCCCGGAGAAACCGAGACGCTACGTCGACTCAGCAACGCAACACACGTCTCCCTCACACGTCTAGCAGAAAGACAGTTATCAAAGTCAGCATATAAAAACCACCGGGCCGTAGAGCTGGTAAGCTCCGCCCACTTAGGTGTGGAACGACTGCTGCAACATTTTACAAAAAAAACCTCCTAAGGGAGTCCGGGGACTAAAATGATCTTTTTAGTTTCCTAAAAACTAACTGTGGGTTTCCTCATTGTTTTCAAGTTAGTTGTTCGAAATGATGTCGAGGTAATAAAGAGCAAATGCCTGTTTCGACTGTTTCTAAAGGATCTACTGAGCTACTGGGGGGGGCGACAGTAGCTCACATGTCGAACCCCACACATGTACTGACTGTAAGTCGCTTTGGACAAAAGCGTCTGCTGAATGCCCCCCTTCACCCTTTATCTACAACACACTCATCGCTGGGCCAGGGTAGCTGGTGAACAGACGACTCCCACTTTCTCCTCCCACCTCAGTGTTGTTCGGGGATGACCGAAACACAGGGTGCGAGTTATGATTCCATCTTTGTGGGAGCCCATATGTAGGGGCTTTAAAAAAAAAAAAAAATTTAATCACGCATGTTGGGGCTACGGTTGCTGTGAGGGTGACTGCGTTTTTTTTTCAGCTCTCTCTGACTCTTTTTTTGCCCCCAGTCTACGTAGTTCTTAGCTGGTATAGTGCAGCCACGCCGCACTTACAATGCTTTTCCTATTACTTTTACTGTTTAGGCTACTGTTATTACTCATCGTCGTCATGTGAAGCTATTTATATTTTATGTCAATATTACTCTATATGTGGAAGGGAAAATAGCTTTATTTATCATTGAAATATTAGGCTATACTGTTGTATTTTCAGAGACCCCACAGATGTTTGAGTTTGGTTGTTTTCATGGGAGCCAGACCTCTCTTTATGGGAGCTCAGCTCCCACTGGCTCCCCAACTAACTCGAACCCTGCCCCAAACACAAAGGAATCACGGCGTGGTGTTTCTGCTCCAGACTCAAATCATAGGGCAAACAAGGAGTCGTGCTTATTTTGCCCCAAGATTTGACAGCCGTTTATTTTACTGACGCCGGTAATGGGGCCGGAGCAGCCGGGACCGTTGGCCGATGCCACTGAGCTGCCGGCAGCCTGTACGATAAGGTCCTTGGTGTGTGTATGATGATGCACTTTGTATCGCATACACAGAAACATTCAGGCCCAGCGAGGCACTATATCCTCTTAAAATGTGACCTTTATGGAAGGGCTGTGACTACACAGCTCTAATGGCAACCACAGGTCATTAACATTAACGGTGTGCACATGCGAGCTGTTTGTGAGCTTGTTGTGACCTCATTGTGTGTTGGTTGTGAGCAGGGTGTGAAATAATTGCATGCTGGTTTTCTGCTGGTTCTGATGTAGTTGTCACCTGGTGTGAGCTGGTTGTGATGTGGTTTTCAGCTGGTTTTCGCGCCGGTTCTGACGTGGTTGTCAGCTGGTTGTCAGAGGGTTGTGAACTGGTTCTAATGTGGTTGTGATCTGGTTGTGAACTGGTTGTGATCTGGTTGTCAGCTGGTTGTGAACTGGTTGTGATGTTGTTGTGAGCTGGTTTTGAGCCGGTTGTGAACTGGTTGTGATGTTTTTGTGAGCTAGTTTTGAGCCGGTTGTGAACTGGTTGTGATGTTGTTGTTGGGCTGGTTTTGAGCCGGTTGTGAACTGTTTGTGATGTTGTTGTGAGCTGGTTCTGAGCCAGTTGTGAACTGGTTGTGATGTTGCTGTGAGCTGATTTTGAGCCGGTTGTGATGTTGTTGTGAGCTGGTTCTGAGCCGGTTGTGAACTGGTTGTGATGTTGTTGTGAGCTGGTTCTGAGCCGGTTGTGAACTGGTTGTGATGTTGTTGTGAGCTGGTTCTGAGCCGGTTGTGAACTGGTTGTGATGTTGTTGTGAGCTGGTTCTGAGCTGGTTGTGAACTGGCTGTGATGTTGTTGTGAGCTGGTTCTGAGCCGGTTGTGAACTGGTTGTGTTCTGCAGCTCTGAGGACGTTGACCATCACAGGAAGCAGGACGCAGACTCCGGCGTCGGCAGCGACAACGGGGACAAGAGACTCTCCGCCACAGAGGTGTGTGTGTGTGTGTGTGTTTGTGTGTGTGTGTGTGTGTGTGTGTGTTTGTGTGTGTGTGTGTGTGTGTGTGTGTGTGTGTGTGTGTGTGTGTGTGTGTGTGTGTGTGTGTGTGTGCGTGCGTGCGTGCGTGTGTGTATATGTGTGTGTGTGTGAGGGTGCATGCTATGCTGTTTTTCTACCATGCTATGTTATGCTGGGACAAATTCACTCCGTTTTCAACGTGAATTTGCCATTGTCATGATGTTGTGGGGATTTAACCGGGAGCCTTAGGTTCCTGCCCTCAGTCAGAGGTGTCCGAGAGCTCTCCTCTCTTCATCAGACACAACGCCTATACACAAAATCTAGCACAATCTAGTCTGAATTGTTTTTCCGTTCTGGTATTGTCTGACCACAGGCGAATATGGCTTAAGCTTATCCTTATGATGCAATAATCTCTGAAGATGAAAATGTTGTGTACTGTTATCCCGGCAGTATTTTATGCTGTGATGATGTGCTACGCTGCGCTATGCTAATACGCTAAAGTGTGATTCTGCAGCCATCAGATGAAGAAAGTTTGAGTCTGACGGTCGCCATGACGAACATCACGGAGGAAGGAATCAGCCAGCAAGACTCCAGTGAACACATTGACACACTCACAGGTATACGCACACACACACAAACACAAGCTCAAACACAGGCACACACACACACACAAACACAAGCTCACACACAGGCACACACACACATGTGCATGCACACACAGACACACACACACACATGCATGTACACACAGACGCACACATACACACACTGCAAACACACACACACACAGGTGTTCACAGACACACACACACACACACACACACACACACACACACACAGGTGTTCACAGACACACACACACACACTGCACTGTCCCCCTGACACACACCCTAAATAGACCACCTCAATCTCCTCCAATCAGAGACAAGCCGGGCCGGGAGGGGGGGGGGGTGGAGTTTCTATCTGAGGGTTTCCGTGGTGATGGGTCAGGCCAGCAGTGTTTCTGAGGTCTGCGGGATGTCTTGTGTGTTTCAGCGGACTGTGAGGCCGTCCAGCTCATAGAGGAGAGCCCTACGGAAGCCCTGAGGGAACAGTTTGGATACAGAGATGCTGGGCTGACCGCCCGATTCCTCAACTACATCAAGGCAAGACCCCCCCCCCATTCTAACCCTCTAACCACACCCTCTGCTCCACCCTCTTCTCTATCTCCCTCTGAATCTCTCATCCCACCTCTATCTGTGCTTCATCTGAACCTCCATCACTCTTAACACCTACCTCTTCTACATCTCTACCTCCATCACCAACTCCACCCTCTAACTATGTTTTGGATGAAAGTGGCAGGTAAATTACTAAGTAGTAAATAGAGTGATTTCAAACCCCATAATCGGGTTGTGTGTGTGTGTGTGTGTGTGTGTGTGTGTGCGTGCGTGCGTGTGTGCGTGTGTGTGTGTAGGGCCGAACAGACTTTGATGAGCCACTCAGGATAGAAGAAGAGACGAACTGGCCGACTGCACAAACGTAGGAACATCTCTATCCCTCTCCATCTCTGTCCGCCTTGATGTGTATCTTTGAGGTGTTAGAGACGTATTTGACATGCTGTTGTTATTTGCTAAAAGCTATCTTCCTGTCTGTGTGGTGGTGCGGGGGGTCGCAGGTCAAAGGACGCGGGTGGGACAGAGCTCCATATTGACATGATCAACCAGCTGAAGGAAGCCGTGGAGCTCCTGCAAGACCCCAACCGGTAAGAACCAGTCTGCTCATTAGCTTGTTAGCCTTTTACAACTCGCTAGCTAGTTAACATGTGAGCGCCCGGACCGATGTCTGCTAGTTAGCATGCTAAGCGCACAAGCTCAGTCTGCTAGTTGGCATCTTCACACCCAGAACCCAGCCTGCTAGTTAGCGTGTCAGCACCAAGAACCTGGTCGGCTAGTTGGCATTCTAGCACCCACAACACGCTCTGCTAGTTAGCATGCTAGCACCCGTAACCAGCGTGCTAGTTAGCATGTTATAATAACATAATCATCTCTTGTCAGAGGGTCCCTGGAGCAGGATGGAGTGTCTGGTGTTCAGCTCTACCCTGTAGAGATGGTGACGGTCGACGACTCTCTCAAGTGAGGACTGTGTGTGTGTGTGTGTTTCTGTGTGTGTGCGTGTGCGTGCCTCTATGACTTTGTGTGTGTTACTGACTCTCTGTTACCTCTGCAGCGGCCAAGAGAGTGATGACGGCTCAACTACACCTAAGGTACAGTGATCTGAATTATAACCATAGCATACATAGAATCTACCCTCATACATCTATTTTATTAAACGGTAATCCACAGTTAATTATGGTAATCTGGTTTGAATACAGATCCAGTGTAAGCAATTCAGATGTATGAAGACAGAGGTTGAGTAGAACGATTGATGACCTATGACCTAAAGGCTTTCAGAAGAAATTTAACTGGTAACTGAGATTCCAATCTAAATCATAACGTAGGATCTGACATCATGATTCTTGACATTTCTAAACAACCTGCGCACCCTGATGAAGATCCGATAGCTCTTGGACTCCTCTGAGTGAGGGCAGGACGTTTCTGGGTTCAATCCCAAGCCATCGCAGCCCCCTTGGTCTTTGAAGACCCTTCTCCTACCTAACCCCTAACCCTAAACCATTACTCTATGCCCTTTTGTGGAGTTAAAATGCAGGTAAGGTGTAGCTAAGGTGCAGGTACCGTGCAGATAAGGTGCAGGTAAGGTTCAGCTGAGGTGCTCTAAGGTGCAGATAAGGTGCGGGAAAGGATCAACTAAGCTCTAGTTAAGGCGAAGGTAAGGTGGGATGCAGGTGAGGTACAGGTGAGGTGGAGGTAAGGTGTAGGTTTGGCTGGTGGTTTTGAAGGCGTGTTGAGCTGGGTTCTCCACCAGCTCCCAGCGGCGGAGGCCTGTGAGTTCCAGCAGAAGAGACAGATGATTCTAGAGAAGGCCCACTTTGAAGCCCAGCTCGCCTGCCAACAGTATGAGTGGCACATGGCAATCAAGGTAACCATAGCAGCCATGTAAGCCCCCGCCCCCTGCCCCCCCAAGAGGTGTTCGCTGATTGGTTGTCTGTCATGTCACTTAAGTGAAGTTTGAAGTGTGGTGTGTGTTGCCTACATGTCTGTTCAGTGTCAGGTGACACATCACATGTCAACCCAGAGCAATGTCATTCATCCACTTCCAGTTGAGAGAAACATGGTGCGTTCAAGACAAACTGGTAAAAACCAGACCTCAACCCAAACTCAGCAGTACTTTAACAGTATCATATCAAACAGTAGGGTTTGCTTCATGGTATCGGCTAAAGAGAATTGTTATTAATGTTGCCAGAAATAAGGGATTTTAATCAGGGTAGTGTTAGTTAAGGATTAATTTTAAGGTGAAGGTTTTTTTTTTTAAATATGATTACAATTAGTTTTAAGGTTAGCTTTAGGTTTAGAATTAACGTTAGCAATAGGGTTAACACAATAGTTAGTGGTAGAGTGATGGTAGGTGTTAGGATTTAGTGTTGGAGTTTCACTTCAGGGTTAGTTAAATTGATGGCTGCAAGAAACCGAGAGGAAAACATGTTTTGAACACAACAATCATTGTTTCATTAGACAGGAAGTGACCCATTCAGAGGTAGGAAGTGTTTCCTGTCCGTCATGGCAACAGGGTGGAGCCGCCACTCTTGAGGTCGTTGGGCTGCCTTTGCTTGAGAGGGTTAACCATTCCACCTAGCATTCAAACCCCCGGCTAGCCGCTTAGCCATGCTAGCTGCTACGTGTCCTCTGTGTTGTGGCTTCACGTGTTCAAGCAATGCATCTGGTCGTGCGACTGGTCTCCCAAAGTGTCACCAAGATTAACGTCTGAGTCTGAGCTCAGACAGCCGTGAGGTTAATGCTGAGGTTAACACTGACGACTGTGCTTCACGGTGCAGAATGTGTAACTAATGGTGTGTTTACTTGCAGGAGGGCGAGATGGGCTCTCCATCATGTGAGAGAATGGCGTTCTCAAACCCCCCTTTTGGTCTGAAGCCGCGGTCAGGTGAGTCTTGGTGGTGGTGGTGGTGGTGTGGGTGTGGGTGTTCTGGGTGGGGTGGTGAGGGTGGTGGTGGTGGGTGGTGGTCTGGGTTGGGCGGTGGTGGTGGGGTTGTGGTAGGCTGGTGGAAGTGCAGTAGTGCGCGTCGGTGGGTGGGGAGGTGGTGTTGGTGGCGGTAGGATGCCGGAGGTGTTTGTAGCGGTAGTGGGTTTGGGTGTGGTGGAGTTGGGTGGGGGTAGGGTGGGGGTGGTGGTGGCTGGGGTCCGGGTTTATTCAACCTTTTTGATTCCCAGCGTTGACGAAGGGAACCACTTAAATAGGCAGACGACTTTATTTTAAGGTGCAATATGTATTAGAGGCTCGGGCAACACATTCGTATTTGACGGCATGGCTCTGTTCGGCGAAACTCGCTGACCACTCGAAAGCACGCTTGAAGCTATGCAGCGAGCATATGTCAGATGAATGAGTGTGTAGCCTTTAAACCCAATGCCTGCGAGTGCATAGCTTGGATTGGCCAGTGTCAGAGTCAGCTGAGCTATCGCTGGTTGACGATTGGCCAGCTTGGCGCTGGGTGTTACCAATGGCAGGTTGTGTGGCAATGGATATTTGATTCACTGAGCCATCTGCTGCCCCAGTTTTTTTTTTTCCTTTCTGATCAAAGTTATATTAAGTATTTAATTAGCAGATTTCAGACGATGTCGCTAGATTTTATGTTTATAGCCTTGTATGAATCAACATTATGAACTGCTGAGCCATCTGCAAATTTCGGTTGAGCTTGATCCCAAGTTAGGTAGTATCAATCAACGTCATGAATCGCTGAGCCATCATCTGATTTCTGTTGACTATAAGCAGCCTTACCAGTGGCTTCCTGAACCAACACATACTTTGCAATGGTGACCATAGAAATGACTAAACTAGGACTCATTCCCGTACAAACTATTACATTAGAGAAACGTGTGAAGGATGTCTAGATGAGTGGAATCAAACCGACCACTTGGTGGTTTGGTCTCGGACGAGACCAGAAACGTCCTGTCCTTTCCTTGTACAAGTATTCTCCTTCCCTCGATGAATTACAAATAGCCAAGTACACGTAGGTATTAAGCTCTAGAATATGTTTAGGGAATGGTTTGGGACCCGAGGGAAGGCAGTGCATCATGGGAAACGATTCGGTTTCATCCGTTGTAGAACATCGCTTCAGTGCGTCTGGCATAAGCTTGCTGCCATCCTGCCTGTGTTTGCGAGTTGTTATCAGCGTGTGAACTGCATCTTACCGCTAGCACAGCTAACATCATGCTAACGGCGTGTCATGTGACTCCTGTGAGTATATATATATATGCCACTAATCATTGTTGTGTTTACGTTCTCCTTCTGTGGTCATTCCCTCCTCTCACTCCTTCCTCCCTGTCTGGCACTCGTATTCCCCTCCTCTGCCTCTTCTCTCTCTCTCTCTCTTTCTCTCTCTCTCTCTTGTCGGACTGATGAATGTCACCTAAACATGTCATGTCACTCAAATTCCTGTCCAATCACTGCTTGCGTTGTTGTCTTTAACTGTCTACGTGGTTGCCGCCCACCTCCGGAACGTTCTATTGGTTTTTTCTGGGTCTTCCGGTGTCCAATTTTCCCACCCTCCCGATGCCACGCCCCCCTCCACACGTCTCTTCCTGCACTTCCTGGTTTTTAGCCCCGCCCTCGCTGCCCTGCTCGCCCCCTCCCTCCTGTTTCAACCCCCTACTCTCACAGGCCCCGCCCTCCCGTAGGGACACGCCTCGTAGCCATGACGATGGAGGCATGACCAGCCG
>JAXIVH010000010.1:4703528-4721028 GCA_036785325.1 Urophycis tenuis | reverse complement strand
TAAGGCTGTCGTGTGTTGTGTTACTGCTCTATCTGAAGCTGTTTGCTGTTTTTTTTCTGCTCTATCTAAAGCTGTAGTTTGTGGTGTTACTGCTCTATCTAAAGCTGTAGTGTTTTGTGTTACTGCTCTATCTAAAGCTGTACTGTGTAGTGTTACTGCTCTATCTAAAGCTGTAGTGTGTTGTGTTACTGCTCTATCCAAAGCGGTAGTGCTCTGCTCTAAAGCTGTACTGTGTAGTGTTACTGCTCTATCTAAAGCTGTAGGGTGTTGTGTTACTGCTCTGCTCTAAAGCTGTAGTGTGTTGTGTTACTGCTCTATCTAAAGCTGTAGTGTGTAGTGTTACCGCTCTATCTAAAGCTGTAGTGTGTGGTGTTACTGCTCTATCTAAAGTGGTAGTGCTCTGCTCTAAAGCTGTAGTGTGTTGTGTTACTGCTCTATCTAAAGCTGCATTTTGTAGTGTTACCGCTCTATCTAAAGCTGTAGTGTGTGGTGTTACTGCTCTATGTAAAGCTGTAGAGTTTGATGTTACTGCTCTATATCTAAAGCTGTAATGTGTGGTGTTACTGCTCTATCTGAAGCTGTAGTGCTCTGCTCTGTCTAAAGCTGTATTGTGGGGTGTTTCTTTCTGCTCTATCTAAAGCTGTATCGTGCATTGTTGTCTCGGCTCTATCTGAAGCTGTAATGTTTACTGCTCTATCTAAAGCTGTAGTGCTCTGCTCTGTCTAAAGCTGTATTGTTTCTTTCTGCTCTATCTAAGGCTGTATCGTGCAGCGTTGTCTCCCCTCTATCTGAAGCTGTAATGATACTGCTCTACCTAAAGCTGTGGTGTGCAGTGTCGCTGCTCTACCTAAGGCCGTAGCGTGTGGTGATGTTGTTGTGTGCGGGGCTCTCTGCTCCGTCTGACGTGACCCCCTGCTGTCATCGTGTCGTGTAGTGTTCCTGCGGAGCCACAAGAGTCTGGAGGCGGTGGACCCCCAGTTCACCATGAGACGGAAGATGGAGCAGCTGAGGGAGGAGCTGGAGCTGCTGGAGACGCTCAGAGATGTGAGGACGCGTGTGTGTGTGCGTGTGTGTGTGTGCGTGTGTGCGTGTGCGTGTGTGTGTGTGCGTGTGTGTGTGTGCGTGTGTGTGTGTGTGTGTGTGTGCGCGTGTGTGTGTGGACTCTGCAGTCGCTCCTGTTTGCTAGCGTTAGCTCGCGGCGTTGCAGGCGGAGTTTCTCTCAACCAGGAAATGCAATGCCATTCGCTGCATGGCGGCCGTTCAATCAAATTTGCGGAAGGCTCGTTTGCATAGACGTTGGACTGTTGCCCCGCCGCCTTTCTGCGCGTGGAACGCATCCAATACGATACAAAGGCCCTGCGGTCTGAAACCAGTCCAGTGGGACTGCACTGTAATGCACTGGTACCCGTGTTTTCAAAACAACCGCGTCATGCTTCTGATTCCGGGAGATACGCTCATAGACCTCAAAATGTCGCCACCCAGGAGTTTACACACATCCCTAATGAGGTCTTAGGTTTCATAGTGCGGGACGGCCTTGTTTCTTGACGTTTTTGGCCATCAACAGCCTTGCAGTTGTCTATGGCCAAAACTCATTAATATTCAAACCTTAATAGATAAAACAAAAACCAATAGACCAACCAATAGTGCAACTTCACTTTACTTTTATCTTTTTATCTTTTATCTTTTTAACTATGGCGACAGCTTGTCTCAGCACTTGAAGTCCGAGACAAATTTCCCTTTGGGGACAATAAAGTATTTATTGATTGATATTGATTGATTGAAAACTGTCAAACAGGACCTCGCGGAATACATCACATGGAGATGAACTCGCCAATGTGAACTCGCCTATCCTAACCAAACAAAGGAAACGTGTGTTTGCTATGAATGACGACAATGACATCGCAGTTTCCCTATCGACGCAGAGCGGTGGCTGATCTTTTTGGCATCCGCCCACCGCGATGCACCTTACATGGCCGTTACATGAACTGCACATCAACGATGTCATGGTTTACCGGGTCTTCCCCCCCCCCCCCCCCTCGCAGGGCATCGAGGGCCGGCTGAAGGTGGTACTTCCTGAAGACCTTGGCTCCTCCCTCATGGACGGCGTGGTGCTCTGCCACCTGGCCAATCACATCCGCCCGCGCTCCGTGGCCAGCATCCACGTCCCATCTCCCGCTGTGGTATGTAGAGGTGGTTTCTCCCTCCAGGCCCCTGGACCGCCTCCGACTGGTGGAGAGATACCAGTTCAACCCTGGAGAGCCCAGCGTTAAACTGGGTTAAACTGGAGAGCTCAGGGTTAAGATGATGGGGAGGGGAGCAATTTCAAAACAAGAGAAGAAGTACCCTTAAGAACCCACCTCCTCATGCAGGAGTGAGCCGAGAACCGGGGCAGAACGGTACCACTGATATTCCACAGGCTGATGCACCACTTACATAACGTGTGTCGCACAGAACAGGCAGTTGAGTGCAGGGATAAAGAACGAGAGTTACGGTCCAACCACTGTAGAAGAGCCTTCTGCAGAGAGTTCTCTAGTGAGCATTCAGTCAATGGAATAGGTTTAAAAAATGCGATAGGTTTTAAAAAAAACAACTGCCAACAGACCGCACATAACAGACAGCAAGTCTTCAATGATGAAGGAGATGGATCTGTGTGTTTTTAAGGCTGCCAGTGAACCAAGCGTTAATCTGTATTTAATGTGTTTGTGTGTGTGTGTGTGTGTGTGTGTGTGTGTGTGTGTGTGTGTGCTTGTGTGTGTGTGTTTGTGTGTTTGTATGTGTATATGTGTGTGTGTGTGTGTGTGTGTGTGTGTGTGTGTGTGTCTCCCCTCTCTCAGCCTAAACTCAGCATGGCCAAGTGTCGCCGCAACGTGGAGAACTTCCTGGACGCCTGTAGGAAGATAGGTGTGTCAGAGGTGAGGCCCCGCCCCCCCACACGCAGTCCACCCCCGCCCACTCGTGCTGAAGCCCCACCCCTTATGATTCCATTCTTGAATTGATGATACACTGCAGGTATATACAGCCTATACAGCTGCGGACATTATAGATCAAGTGAGCACTTGGTGCAGTCCGCTGGGGAAGGAATGGGCGGGTCTATCAGTCACACATCCGGGTGGACACTCCCACCTGGATGTGAAATTGATTGATTTTGAATTGGTGGGGAGTAGGGGTTCTTTAAAGACTAGCTTTGCACACACAACCACACACCCACACACACACACCCGCTGTTTATAACAAACCAGACACAGTTTGGAAACAATCAGTGTGGTATTATTTGAACGATGGTGTTTAGCTGGTATATGTGGCTGTAAGTGGATGGATTTCGAATTGTGTTTTAGAATCAGCGTCGTATAATGAGTCATTCTGCTAAACGGTGACAGCATGTGGTGTATTACAGCTCTAGACCTGGGAGGAAGGCCGAGATCACAACAGACCACTAATGATAATTAACAATAAATGTATTCATAAAATACATTCCATTGGTTTTTGGGACTTTTTGACTGTTTTGGCCTTGATGCAAGCCCGAATTGCAATCATTTAAAATGTGTAGGCTTTGAAAACGTCTCCTCTTCTGAAACACTTGCGATGCTTCAGAAGGTAACATCTCGTGATCCTCTGAGGGTCCGTGAGCCTCATGTTGAAGCCCCCCCGTGGCTGAAGGGTCTGTGGTCCGTCCCAGAGCTAGAGCCCCGCCCCCGCCGCTGCCCTGTCCTGTCGCTTCATCGCTGCTGCTGCTTCCTCCATCACACAGGAAGTGACCTTTGACCTGACATGTCGTTTGCTATGTCGGTTTAGAGAAATATACAAATCCGCTGGTTGTGCCCACATGTGTTTGTTTGTGTGTGCGCATGTGTGTGTGTGTGTGTGTGTGTGTGTGTGAGATGCTTTTAATGAGATTTTAACCTCTCAACACATCCCAATGGTTATACTCTAGTAGTACTAGTACTGTGTCCTGGTGGGGACAACATGGGGACTGTGTCTTTCTGAAGATATCATGGGGACTGCAGCGTATTTGCGAGGACCAAATGAGGACTCTGTGTGTGTGTGTGTGTGTGTGTGTGAAAACATGGCAACTCTAGTACTTATACTAGTGTGTGGGGATTCTAGGGGGACAACATAGGGATAAAAGTATCTTCATGGAGACAAAATGGGGACTATGTCTTTGTGAGGACAGCACGGGGACTGTGTGTATTTGAGGCCAAAACGCGAACCGTGTCTTTGTGAGGACATTCGAACATTTGGAATTGTGTGTGCATTTGCTGTACTGTATGCAAGTGAACTTGAGAATCCTTTTAGAATCCTCACATTATTCCTGATGAATGCAATGCTGCTTTTCAGCTGCTGTTCTAGTGATACGCACATCAATGTTTGCAAAGTGGTTTTGGACACCGTTGCTTGTGGCTTCTGTGGCATGACCTCATCGTTGACTCTGGACTTCTGCTAGTGAAGAGCGCTGCTGACTGGCTTCCGGTCTCTCTATGTGTGTGTGTTTCTCTAACTGCTATGCGTACAAGTCAAAGGTACTGCTAGCTGAATGCTATACAAGTCACTGCGGGAATGCTTCCACAAGCTATTGTGATCGTAGCTTCGGCAAGCTAGCCAGCTCTTCCATCGCATTCTCACTGAGCACCACCAGCTGTCATTGCTTCTTGGCTTCCTCATGCGCTCTCATCTGCTTACTGAGAGAAGAGACACCAACTGTTCGAGCGGGGCGCTAACACTGCCACGAATGTGGGGGTTCTATTCCCTCAGCTCAATGGGTAGAGCGAGGCAGTAGCACTGCAGGGTAGGGGGGGCCCTGTTTGCTGTGCAGCTCGGTAAGTCGAGCAAGGCATTAACCACTGCCCGGGGCCAGGGGTTCTATTTCCTATTTCCTTTGTAGCTCTGTAGGTAGAGCAAGGCACCAACCCTGGAAGGTTAAGGGTTCTATTCCCTGTTGGTAGAGCAAGGCATTAACACTGCCTGGGTTCGGGGTTCATTCCCAGGGTAGATATGTCAGTGGAGTGGCATTCTCTCTCTCTCTCTCTTCTCCTCTCTCATGAAGCAGCCCATCTAATTGCCATGTTTACCCACGCCCAGCTCCTCCCTGTCCGCACTCTGTGACCTTTAAACTCTATGCCCATTGGTTAACCCCCTGCCTTCTTTCTTTCTCTTCATTTTGCGTCTGGATGGACATTTTGTTTCTTCCTCTCTCCCCCTTCCACCTCTCCACCCTTTCCTCCATCTCCCCGTATCCTTCTCTATCACTCCTCTATCCCCTCTGTCATCCTCTATTCTCTATCTCCCTCCTCCACCTCCCTCTCTCCTTCTCTTCCTTCATTTCTACCTGTCTCTCGCCCTCCTTTTTCCTCCCTCCCTCCATTCTGGGTACTCTCTTGGTAACCACGTCATCCTCTCTAACCCCACCCCCCTCCCCTGATTGGCCCTTCTCCCGACCAGTCATCTCTCTGTTCACCGTATGACATCCTCCAGTGTCGCTTGCGTCCGCTCCGCTCCACGGTGCAGGCGCTGGTTGCCTTGGAAACGACCCCTCTCCCTCAACCCGGAGACCCTAAACAAGACAACATGGCCGCCAGGAAGCTGTCACGGGAGCCCTCTTCAAGCCCCGACCCTCGGTCGAAAAACGCCCCCTCATTGGTCTGTGCCACTACCCAGACCCCGCCCCCGGCCTGGCAGATGTGGGACCTGATTGGCTCCAGCCTGATGCACGTCTTCTGCCTGGTCCTGCTGTTTGTGGCCTACAGCTGGAGCGAGCTCACCTAGCCAATAGGAAGAGACCGGTCCCTCTCCTGCAAGCCCCGCCCACTGCCCTCCTCCCTTTTCCTGTGCTTCAGCCTGAGCCACTCCCCCTCCTCCTTTGTACTCCTCCTCCTTCTTCTCTCCTGCTCCTCCTTCTCCTCCTCCTGCTTCTCTGTTAGACTGCTCGTTGTCTAATAACTTGTTGCAATAAAAGCTCGACAGGCGCTTTACTGGAGGCTCATGGGGGCTGGAGTCACACACAAACATCTTACAGTCGCATCGTAGGCTAACATTACGGAGCCGGGACTACAGAATGTGGAGAGGCGGCTACAGTTTGACTTGCCATGTGGCGACAGCAGCCAATGCTTCAACTTCGACCATCACAATACGATTCCCTCTGCTCAACATCTGGAGGGAGCAGTCATAGCTACTAATGCACCTTTTTCCCTTAGTGGCTGCCCGGTCTGCTGTTTTTCCATACAGAATCGTATCAGGGGGTAGACCCGAGAACACCCTCGATACTTGAAAGGCAAACTCTTCCGAGCTGTAGGGGACGGGTACCTGATTGATTGCAAGATAGCGAAAAAGCAATGCCTTCTGCCGTACTGCCCAAAGTAACGGAAAAACACGTCGTCGGCATCTTCGAACCAGTGTTGTACATGCACTAATGGAAAAGCAGCATGCGGCGGCCATGTTGGGAATATTGGGAAACGGAGTGATGAAAAGTATTTGGGTTCAGAGTAACGCACTGTAGAGTCAGAGCACTTCCTGGTCACCTGTATGGGAGGCTTGTAGAGTCAGAGTACTTCCTGGTCACCTGTTTGGGAGGCTTGTAGATTCAGAGTACTTCCTGGTCACCTGTTTGGGAGGCTTGTAGAGTCAGAGTACTTCCTGGTCACCTGTATGGGAGGCTTGTAGAGTCAGAGTACTTCCTGGTCATCTGTATGGGAGGCTTGTAGAGTCAGAGTACTTCCTGGTCATCTGTAGGGGAGGCTTGTAGAGTCAGAGTACTTCCTGGTCATCTGTAGGGGAGGCTTGTAGAGTCAGAGTACTTCCTGGTCACCTGTATGGGAGGCTTGTCGACCCGGGTCACTTGAATCTAAATCACAGCCAGTAAGTACCAGGCCAGCCCAACCCTTGGTGGTCTGTTGCGTTTGCGTTTCTCAAGCTAGACTAGTCCTCAGACTACGAGACGACCAGTCGGAGCGCGAGTAAGACCCTAGTAAAGCACTAGTAAGGCCCTAGTTAGATCCTGATTGACCTCGGTTGGTACAAAGCATTAAAAAACGTGCACTGTGTAACCCACTGGAAATACCAGATGTTTCAAACTTTGAACTCCACAGACTCAAATGGATTCAGACAGAGGAAATCACACATCCTGGGTGGATTTAGCCATGCATGGATGTCTTACTCTTCATACATTTTTTAAGTATTTATAGTATTTAAACGTTACACAGGTCAGATTTAATCACGCCAGAAACGCGGAGCCGTTCCGGCGTTCCTCTAATCCCCGTCGTGCTTCCTGTGCTGTAAACAACTCCAGACCGCTCCAGTTTGTGACATCACCGAACCCTGTGAACACACAGGGAACATCTGAGCAGGATGTTGGCAGAATGTCCTCCTGTTGGTGTGAATCCTCCGTCGTCGTCGTCGTCGTCGACGACTCCCAGACTGTTAACTCGATGTTGCTACGGTCATTGTAATGTTTTAAGCACAAAGACCCGGTCAGGTCGTGGACTGATGAATCAACGAATGAAAAAAACGTTTAAGGCTTTTTTTTAAACGCTGCGAAGGACACATCGTATATATATATATTCCGTTTTATTTTATTAGATGAACCATTTGGGGTTTTAAAGTGAAGCGATGCTTATTTTAGACACATAGTTTAAATAGCGGAACTTGTGGTCTATTCTTTATCTGTTGATAGTGATAAATGTTTATTTATTTCAAACATATTTATTCCCCAAGTGACAAGGACCGTATGCAGAGTCATTAAGGGCTATAGAGTTAAACATAAACTGTTGATTTAAGAGAATCTTAATAACATATTAATATACTGTTAAATCGCCATAGAAACATACCAGCCAATCTACTTGCTGTGTGTTGCATTTAAACGAGGTTGCTAAGCGATGGGACAGTTAGTTCAAATATTTCGCCACAGTGACATTTAATATATTCAAAATGTCCTGGCTAGCCAATCAGTTTTCTCTGCAAACAGTAGCTAAACAGAAACATCCATAGTCTCCAAATATTCAGCCCATGTTTTCCATGTTTGGATTTTCTAATGATTTGATTGGATGGTGTATTTTTCTCTGATTGTTGATTGGACGAATTGTTTTTAAGGGATGTGTTGATTGGACGAGGTGTTTTTATGCAATGCTCTGATGTGTGCCAGGGATAATAAATGTTAAAAGTTTGGAAACCTTGACAGTTCACTCTATTTCTATGAAAAGTGGTGTATGAGTTGATTCAGCTACTTAATTCTACAACACTACAATACAATATTATGTTATTAATGTAACATATTTTCTTTCTCGAATATCTCTAAATCTATCCTTCACTTCCTCTCATTCATCCCTCATCCTCCCTCTCCCTCCCCCCGACTGAGCTCTTTCTTTCTCTCTCTCTCTCTCTCTCTCTCTCTCTCTCTCTCACCCGTCTCCCCCCTCCCAGGACAAGCTGTGTCTCCCCCACCACATCCTGGAGGAGAGGGGTCTCCTGAGGGTGTGCACCACGGTCCAGGCCCTGCTGGACCACAGCCCCGCCAAGCAGACCCTCCTCACATGATGCTGGGTGACCGGGAGCCCATCACACCACACATCACCAGAGTCCCAAGAGCCAGACCCCCCATCACCCCCCCCATCATCCCCCCCATCATCCCCCCTCACCCCCCATCACCCCCCCCCTCACCCCCCCATCATCCCCCCTCACCCCCCCATCACCAAGAGCCAGACCCCCATAACCCCCCCTCACCCCCCCATCACCAAGAGCCAGACCCCCCTCACCCCCCCATCATCCCCCCCTCACCCCCCCATCACCCCCCCCCCCCCCCATCATCCTCCCTCACCCCCCGTCACCCCCCGTCACCCCCCCATCACCCCCCCCCCCCCCATCATCCTCCCTCACCCCCCGTCACCCCCCCTCACCCCCCCGTCACCCCTGTCCCCCCTGTGAGCCCCGATCAACTCCGTGACCCTGTGGATGCGGACACTGTGGATGATATCCCACCTACTACCCAAACACAACTTCTGACTCCTTGCTTCCTGTGAGCTGTGTACAGCCAGTTAACTGTCCCCGGGGGGAGATGAATAAGGAGATGACGAGAACAACAACGTCAAGGAGAAGGAATGTGGATTTTTCCTTTTTTTTTTTTTTTTTTTGGTTGAATCGTTTGGCAAAGCAATATCCGAGAAGATGTGATGGAAACGGACGTCGGCTCTGTTGGAAGTCCCGCCCCCCTCTCTCACTGCTATATCCGCACATTATGAAATATCGAGTTTCACCCAACCAATAGGAACAGTGGAAATAAGAGTGACCACTATAGTGACCAGTAGTGTTGCAATGTGCCAACACCATCGTATACTGCATGACATGTACAGGTAAGACTGCAGCTGTTTTCTAAGGGCCAGTTCAATGTGCACAACAAACACAATGCTAGACAACGCGCACAACAATGCACACAACAGAACTCGTTTAGGGTGAATGAGGATGAGTTGTCAAAAGATTTTAAGTTCCTTATTTTTAATTTACAAAACTGACCGCTTTGTTGGGCAGTGCTCATGATCCATAAAGACTTAAATAATATTCTTATTTTGTTAATATATGTTTTTCAAGGTGAAATGAGTGCTGACCACACGTAGCATCTGGTGCCCCCTGGCGGTTGAGTTTTGTAACTTACTGTATTTACCGTCTTCCTGCTAAAAACAGCTCTCAGCTCTCAGAACGGGAGGATAAATACCAAAAGGTTTCAAGTATTTACAAACTGCAGTTTTCATTTTTTATTATTAATTAAAATGCTTTATTTATGATACAAAACATGCCAAGCTAAACCTTTGGATTGTTGTATACCTTAAAAAAAAGAAGAAATATCTTAAATATTTTTCTCTAATATATTTTAGGTAAAGTTGTGTATATTTTATAATGTTTTACAATAACCTTTTGGGACTGTTGAAATACTCCAACACTAGTTGATTGATGATTTCTTAGGGCCACTTTTTGCATTCATTTTTATGGTGCTTTTCATTTACGTGAAGAAGATGTAGCTGACATCCAACATCAAATTTAGATTTGTATGCGTGTGCGTGCGCGTGTGTGTTCGTGTGTTCCACAATATTCTGGAACAGTTGCCAAAACAAATTGAGTTTGTTGTAGCTCCTCTAGAACCATGTTTCTCGATCCAAGTTTAGTTTATTGGGTGTTAATTTGAGAACTTGAAGTGAGGACAGCCTATAGGAATTTAGTAACCGTATTGGGGTTTCTGCTGTAACATTACTTTAATAATGTCTAGTTGAACGTGCTGAATAGTTCAAAGCGCACCCGTTCTTCCAAGTGGTTCACGGACTAAACCGGTCTGAGTGATCAAACCATCTGAAGAGTAGGCTCCTGGCCTCGCTAAAACATCCGTTACCAAGTTCAATGTCAATTCGTCAAAATCCCTCGGTTGCGCGCTGATTCTGCCCAAGAGCATTTTGCGCAAACACACCTACCCAAAATGTAAACAATAGCAGTATAGCACTGTGGTCTTTGTGATGACACAAAGTAAAGTACTTGCATGGTAATCCACTGGCATGTGGCCCGCAAACTCCGTACTGTCCTAGGCTAAGGGTGTTTACAGACTCGCTAACGGAGGTAATGTGGACAAATGCTATTGGTAAGGGATGTCTGAGTGAAGCCAGGAGATGATAACGATGGTTTGATCACCCAGACCGCTGTTGTCCTTTGAAGATCACAGATCAAATGATCAAAGATGGTTTCTTCGTGTTTGTTCTGCTGCTCATGAATATTCATTGGAATGAGCCACTGGTGTTTTGGCCCATCAAACATTAGAACAATGACATCACACTTTGAATCTGTGATGTCATCACTATAGCCTGATGGAAACAACAGCCTTGATTAACGAGCATCAAACACATCTGAGACCTGATGGAACCAAAGCACATGCCCGTTTATTTAAAGAATGGCTTTTCATCGATGTATGATGGATTGACTACAGCCTCATAATCAGTACCGACAGCATAAACTACATCACCTTTGAAGGCATCTCCTGATATGATTAATTGAGATATGTTTTACTTTTGTTGTCTGTACAGTACTGTGTAAAGACATTAAACTCATACGAGGCCAAATATTATTAAATATTATCCTGCACTTTAAATTGAACTATTTATATTTGTTTTGGCAACGGAATATTTGAATCAGGTGTGGGGTATGGGCCACGAGAGGGCAGTGGCGTACGTGTGTAAATGTGTCCTGCTGTTGACGTGTTGTACATAGTGTGGAACAAACACTTTTCTACTTTTCTGACTGGGAGAAAAAAATATTTTTCACGTGATTTGTAACCTTTTTCTTGTTGAAAAACTTTCTATGTCGTTTTTTTTTTTTTTTTTTACGTCTGTGTATTTTGTACAGCATCCCTGTTCCATGTGCATGAAGCCGTGCGTAATCACCTGTATATACTGTACTGTTATTCTCTTCATTGTATTAAAGACCTGCTGTAATAAACCACCACCCATCTGCTCCCAGCCATCCGTCTGTTCTGCGATCTATAGCTCTGTATAGAACTGTTAGTATTCCCGGTTCTATAAAGAGCCAACACATGCTGTAGCTCTAAAAATACGAACACTTTCGATGTGCCCAGGGATTTGTATAGTGCCCGTGTTTTGTTTAAGCGCTGTTCTTTGTATAGAACCAACAGTATCTAGAGGTTTCCCTCGCGTTCATCGGCACGCCAGACTTTTACACAATAGACACACTATAAAGATCTCTACGCACATTTAAAGTGTTTGTATTTGTTTACCTCATCAGGAGTTCAATAGGCTGATGATCAACATGAGGCACAGCTGAAAGGTTGACCTCACCAACATGACCTCACCCACAACATGACATCAGTACTCTGATTCTGACAGACATCCATCATTCTGATAGACATGTATACACATACATAGTACTTCAGTAGAACCTAGGGACTAGTGAGATGGGTTCTGCTAGCTTACATTAAAAAAAAAACAATTGAATGCAAATGCAAAGTCTTTGGTGACGTCATGATTTTTATTGATTGTTTTGTATGACTTCATCACTATGCAGTTTCAGTGTAAAATATTCAGTGGTGTTCCACCACCATCCAGAAACAAAAAGACACAGACCAGGGTGTGTGTGTCATGCTGTGTTGGTTTCTAAGCGTTAAGGTACTTGGCGTGGTGCTTGATGTGGTCATTCATGAAGGAGTAGATGAAGAAGTAACTGTGGTCATAGCCCTGGAGAGGAAAAAAAACAAACAAACATTGAACTGAGTTACTCACACAAGGCTATTTTGCAAAATAAGAGCCCCTGCATACATATCATGTTGGGCGGTCAGTCTCTACAGAAAATCCCGGAAAAGTTGGGCCATTACGGTCAATCCCTATTTAATCCAGTCCTTATTAAACTAATGGCGGACAGAAATGCTTTGACCAATGAAGCCAATGGCTGCCGACGTTTTCCCACGATCTCTTCAGAATTGTAAGCGTTAGCATGAGAAGGTACTGACGGGCTGGCGTCGGAAAACAACGGGGATCTTCTTGGCGGAGCAGGCGGCGATCAGGTGGTCAGGAAGCAGCTGGCTTGAGGACAGGAACTGGTCGTCACCACCCTGGTCGATCAGGATGTCCAGCTTGGGACCCTCATAGGACGCTGCTAAGACCGTGGCGTCGTACGCCTGAGGAGACGGATAACGTTGAAGCTAACATACAGTAAGTAGCATTGTATGCCTGGAGGCGCACTCTGTAGCCAAGCGAGCACTGTAATTAACACTGTAGCTAACTAACCAACATTGTAGCCTGCAATGTGTACAACTAGCCAACAATCAAATCAAATCAAATTGATTTGTATAGCCCTTTACAATAGCCGAAAGGTCCCCAAAGTGCTTTACAACAAAGCCATAAAACAATACATCACGCATACATAACAACATACAAATATAATTAAAAGTGCTGTAGTGCTGCAGAGCTGCAGGGTATTAAAAAACCTTCCAGAAGTAAATAGAAAGGAGCAGACAGAATGAGTCCACCTAAGGAACAGGACTGCCCCAGTCAGAATTGAAAAGTGTGTGTGTTTGAAAAGTGGGCTTCGATTTAAAAAGGCTGAGATTAGTAGTGGTGCGAATGTCAGGGGGGCAGTTTGTTCCACAGTCTGGGGGCAGCGACGGCAAAAGAACGATCGCCCCGCTGTTTAAGTCTTGACCTAGGGACCTCTAACAGAAGCTGACTCGAAGAGCGCAGGGCTCTGCCACAATTGCGAAAAGTTAAAATCTCTGACAAGTAAGAGGGGGGCCAAGCCATTAATGGCATTAAAAACAAACAACAGAAGTTTAAAATCAATTCTAAAACGGACTGGAAGCCAGTGGAGTGACGACAGCACAGGGGTAATGTGTTCGCGTCTGGACGTGCTTGTTAAAAATCGGGCAGCAGCGTTCTGCACAAGTTGGAGACGAGAGATCGAGGACTGACTGAGGCCAACGTAGAGGGCATCGCAGTAGTCCAGTCTGGAAGCCTTCTCGAGATCCTGCCGACTGAGAAAAGACTTGACTTTGGCCAAAGAGACGGAGCTGAGAAAAGCTTGCGCTGACAACAGAGCTAATCTGTTTATCAAATTTAAGCCCATTATCAAATGTTAGATTGATTTTTGACATGTGATTTAAAAAGGGGGGGCCGGAGTGCCAGAGTTTGTGGTGAAAACAATGTGGTCAACTAGCCAACAAGATAATCAACACTATACACAACTAGCCAACACAGTAGCCTACTAGCCAACAGTCTAGCACAGTAGCCAACACTGAGTCCAACTAGCCCTCCCTCTAGCTAAAATGATAGTGAATACTTTAGCTAACTAGCTAATGTTTAAGCTAACAATATAGCATCAAGCCAACATTCTCGCTAACTAGCCAATGTGGTGACGTCATACATGTGACTCTAGCGTTATTAGAGTCATTAAAGAGTAGTATGGTGAACGTCACCTCCCAGGTGGACTTGTCAGCTCCCAGGTACCCTGAGAAGGCCTTCTGACCCCAAGGACACTGGATGGGGTTACAAATAGGAGCGAACGCTGACACCGCCTGGAGGACAGATAAATGTATAGACAGGGTTTAAAAGGATACAGTAGGTGATGGAAATATCAAGCTCTCTGCCCAGGAAATTAAAAGTTTACATTTAAATACAAATTTGCAGGTTCTCATTCCTGTTGATTTAATTTGTTTGGACATACAGAAATCCAGCTGGACTTGTGTCTGGAATGCAATGTGCAATGGCGCAAAAAAAAAAAAGTAATCATTCCTTAATTGACTCCCAATGCAGCATTTTGATTTGGTGGCAAAAGCTGCCGTATTCCAACTGGAGCTCCAGATGGCTGAAGGTACCTTGTATTTCCCTGGGTTCCTTAAGGTGCAGACCAGCGCTCCATGACCCCCCATGGAGTGACCTGAGATGGACATCCTTTCAGGGTCCGCCGGAAAGTTACTGTTGATCAGCTTTGGGAGCTAGCAGAGATACACACACACACACACACACACACACACATCGTTATGATTGGTCATGAAAGGAGCTTAATGCAGCTTTAAAGTATATACGAATAACAACAAACTTAATATAGTATTCATTCATCATATACAGAATCTCTGAGTAATAACCAACGCTGTGCAGATGAAGAATCGAGACAAAGAATCCTCTTCTATAATGTAGGAGTACATGGGGTCTACCGGGGTGAGTACATGTTATGTTATGTTATGATGTAATGTTACCTTGACTGTAATGTAGGCGTACGTGAGGTCTCCCAGGGTGACTACATGTTATGTTATGATGTAATGTTACCTTGAATGTAATGTAGGAGTACAAGGGGTCTCCTGGGGTGAGTACATGTTATGTTATGATGTAATGTTACCTTGACTGTAATGTAGGAGTACATGGGGTCTACCAGGGTGATTGCATGTATGATGTCATGTTATGATGTAATGTTACCTTGACTGTAATGTAGGAGTACATGAGGTCTCCCAGGACGAGTGCATGCATGTCATGTTACAGTGTAACGTTTCCTCGTCTGTGACGTATAGTACGTGTTATGTTATGTTATGATGTAACATTACCTCGTCCGTGACATAGGAGTACATGTTAGGATGTAACATTACCTCATCCGTGACGTAGTACATGTTATGTTATGATGTAACGTTACCTCGTCCGTGACGTAGGAGTACATGTTGTTATGATGTAACGTCACCTCGTCCGTGATGTAGTACATTTTATGTTATGATGTAACGTTACCTCGTCCGTGATGTAGGAGTACATGTTATGTTATGATGTAACGTTATCTCGTCCGTGATGTAGTAGTACATGAGGTCTCCCAGAGTGAGTACATGTTATGATATGGTGTAACATCACCTCGTCTGTGACGTAGTAGTACATGTCATGTTATGATGTAACGTTACCTCGTCCGTGACGTAGGAGTACATGTCATGTTATGGTGTAACGTTACCTCGTCCGTGACGTAGGAGTACATGTCATGTTATGGTGTAACGTTACCTCGTCCGTGACGTAGGAGTACATGTCATGTTATGATGTAACGTTACCTCGTCCGTGACGTAGGAGTACATGTCATGTTATGATGTAACGCTACCTCGTCCGTGACGTAGGAGTACATGTCATGTTATGATGTAACGCTACCTCGTCCGTGACGTAGGAGTACATGTCATGTTATGATGTAACGTTACCTCGTCCGTGACGTAGGAGTACATGCGGTAGTTGGTCTTCCAGGGCTCCTGGGTGGCGTCCACGTAGAAGCCCGCCCCGGTGCCAAAGTCCCAGCTCTCGTCCTCGCCCTCGATGCCGCAGCCGCCTGCGGGATCACGGGGACACGTCAGGCATGACCTGGCTCACCAGCGTGGGCGGCGGCGGTGTTGTATTCTGAGGGCTACGTAGCGGGGGGGGGGGCGGGGTGGTAGGGGGTGGGGGGGCGCGGCCGTACGCGGGCTGGTGTCCGGGGCGACCACGATGATGCCGTGATCGGCCGCCGCCTGCTGAGCGCCCGCCTTGGTGATGAAGTTCTGCTCCGTGCACGTCAGCCCTGCAGACACGTGCACGCGCACACGCACACACACACACACACAGACACAGACACACACACACGCCGTTAACCATGGCCTGCTGCATGTCGCGTAGCAGGGTTTCATAGTGCAGTGGGCTGAGTTCTAGTACCAGCTCTGCACAATGACAGTAAAATTCAATATAATCTAATCTAATCTAGTGTAGCGTAGTGCCGCGCTATTGCTCACCAGAGAGCCAGTAGAAAACGGGGCACTTGTCGGTCTCTGCCTTGGGAGGAAGATAAACGGCAAACTTCATCTTGCACTGGAGCTCCGAGCTGCAGAGACGAACACAATGTCAACGCAACCAATTCTGACGGTTTAAAATCCAATCCACTAGAAATGGAGCTATTAACGAGTAACACATTGTCCTGACTGTTTGGATTGTGCCAGGAGTAGGCATCAAGCAGAAACTTGCACCACAAAGAGCTTGTGTGTGTGTGTGTGTGTGTGTGTGTGTGTGTGTGTACCTGTCATGTTCAAACACCTTCTGGTAGCCACCAGCACATTTATTGGAGGAAACTTGAGTGAGCGCCATCTCGCTGAGAACTGCAGAACAATACATTTGTTGTTCAGTCCACCTTTCTCTCCAAACACACCCCAACAGCCGGCCAGCCCCCCTGCGGAGTCCAGGCTTATACCACATCTTTACTGCCGCTTCTTGCAACATGAACATGGTGTAAACATTAACATAGTGGGGGTGGAGAGAGCGAGAGAGAGAGAGAGAAAGACAGAGAGACTTATAGACAGCAGTCAGCCAGTGCTCATTTTATTAAAGAAAATGCATTGATGCATGATTAACGTAAACAAGTGCACAATGTCAAAGTCAAAAAGCTTCACAGGCGGACATGTGGCCTATACTGTCACAACTGGCCCCGGGGGTCAATGAGTTCAAGAACTCAATAATAGTTAATATTTCACATTGGAACAAGGAACCATTTCCAGGCGTGTTCGTGCAGAACGCCAAGACACACAAACACGACGAAAGCAAGGTGGAGGGTTAACCAACATGCTATGTTAGCGTGAGGGTTAACGGGGGGAAGCGGGTAGCGACTTTATAAAGTAACATACTGCTATAATACTAAACCAGAATGTATGGGTGCATGCATGGCGTGCAGCTGTGACAGGCCTGCAAACGTTAACTACAGAAAGTTACCGTCCACTGCGTTTCAAACATCCACTACCTATCATGTCCTGATGTAGCGTGCGGTTTGGCAACTGAAGACACACTAAAGACGCCAATCGGCGCGTATTTTGACGTTCATGTAGAAAGTTTAAAAGAAAGACGTACGAACCGAAGTATCCGCTAGGCTCGGCTCGAGTGAGTACGCGCAGTCTGTGACGTCCGGCGCGCAGTCAAGACGCCGGAGCGTGTGACGTCACTCTGAACGTGTAACTCCCACCAGACAGCAGAGGACGCTGTTGTCACAAAAATTGCGACCA
>JAXIVH010000010.1:4675959-4695828 GCA_036785325.1 Urophycis tenuis | reverse complement strand
ATTCAAGTACACTGTATATGAATGTTTTCACTGCTATATTTTTCCTATTAAACAATACAATTTTTGTTAATTTTGTCATAATTTTGTTGTAATTTTGTTAATACCATATCATTTTGTATTCCATTTGTACATTCTATGTATGTTTCCCATGCCAATAAAGCTCTCTGAATAGGAATGTGACATCATCAATGTTTTCAGTGTTTACAACAGAATTTGATTACATCTACGTCCTCTGAGATTTAGATCGGAAACTGATTCTATGAAGGCCAGCTATCATCCCCGTGGGGAAAAGTCAAAAACAATCCTTCCTCCCTCACATGACCCTCTTTTGGATCAGAGTGTGCGGAGGATCAGAGGAGAGGGTCCACTGTCCAGTGTGTTTGTGGGAGACCGAAGCAGAGAGTGAGAGCAGGACAAGGACGGGCTTGAGTGAAACAAGGTGCTGCAGGGAGCTCTACAAATAAATAATGTCAAACCCATTTTAAATAGTGAAGAAAATAGATTAGATTAGATTCAAACTTTGGTCATTCTAAGTATTTTTTAGATATCAGAACAAATTTTTTTCTCCGCCGAACCGCCGACCCTACGATTGGTGGACGACCCGCTCTGTCCACCCCGCTCTATCCAATGAGCTACCGCCGCCCCATAGACAAACAGAGAATCATTATGTGGTGGTCAGTGTTGATATTGTGGCGGGTCACGACAAACTTAATCAATGTATGCGAAATACTGGTTTTTCAAGGGCTGGCTGGAGGAGGGTGGTAGCCATGTTTGAGAGGTCAACAGGATAAACCAACTTACGAGTAGACGATCTTCACGCCTCCCTTCAGACCGCCCTCGAACGTCCCTTTACCCCGGCCTCCCGCCAGCACCTGGGCCTTCACCACCAGGTCCTTAGAGGCTACACACACACATTTGAACAAACTTTTTTTTTTAATATCTACATCACAAATGTAGAGGCATGTACAAACAAGCTGTCATCTTTTACACACTTACACACACACACACACTTTTATTTATTATTTTCAGCACACGTATAGGAGGGTTTCAACATAACATTCCCAGGTCCCTAATAAAATTAATTGTTAAAAGTAAATTAAATACTGTGTCTCTATGAGCCCCTGAAGTATCAATAAACTGCTACTTTATTTATTTTTTTTCAACTAAAATGGTGTCTCTAATGACCTAAAGGGTAAAGGGCCATTTAGCAGACGCTTTTGTCCAAAGCGACTTACAATCAGTTAATTTGTTGGGTTGACATGTGGACAGTTGGAGGAGGGGGATCAAGGGGGTCAAACTGCTGACCCTACAGTTAGTGGACAACCCGCTCTGTCCACCAACTCTATCCACTGAGCTACTGCCGCCTATGACCTGTGCCTGTGAGTTTAGCCAGTCATATAGCCGATGCTTTGTATATGTTTTAAAGAGCCTTACAGGGTATACAGAGACGCAGAGGGAATGTGGCTCTAGGATACCAACTGGAAGACAGCAGACATTAGAGGAACCATACCCAGTACCTTTGGGCTGGGAGTCAAACACCCTAACCACAAGACTATCCTGCTGCTGCCTTTGTCGAAAGTCGGTCAGAGTTATTATGGGGCAACACCAAAAGGTCATGGCTCTGAACCAGCACTATGTTTAGACTCTGTGTCTTCATATGTATGTACATAGGGCAGTGTGTGTGTGTGTGTGTGCGTTCCAACTGGGAGAGGAGGGGGGCTATTTAAAGCCCAAGGAGGTCAAAGGTCATCTTGAGGGTCCTTCAGAGTAAATGAGTGAAGAATGTTGTGAGGCTCTGTGCTTTTACGACTCTCAGCTGGTCCAAGGACTCACAGAAACCACAACACAAAAACAACCACATAAAGAGAAATAATGGAGCTCAAACAATCATGTACAGTATATTGTCTCTGTAAATCTGATGCGTCATTTGTTTTTGGGACAAATTTCGTGTTGTTCGACAGCTCATTCTTGTTTCCCTTGTCAACCAAGGGGTGCTGATATTGACTGATATAACCCTATATAAAAATAAATAAAAAACGACTGGCAGCTTTAGAACCAAGAACCACCTTGAACTCAACCCTCATGCAGGAGAAGCTTGCCTATGACCTGATATCCTTGATATACCTGATATACTATACTATGCATACAGCCAGTAGAAGCGGTCTAGGGCTAGGGCATCATAGGAGCATCATCCATCAAGTAGAACTCGTCCTGTCCTCACCGATCTGTTTGGCGACGGAGTACGCCTCGTCGGGGGAGCTGGCCACCATGCCATCAGGGACAGCGATGCCCGCATCCTTCAGCAGGCCGATGCTCATGTACTCGTGCAGAGACAGGCCCCTCTGCTGCTGGTGCTGCTGGCTGCCATGGCAACCCAGGAGACCCGATGAGCCGCCGAGAACCTGGGCGGAGGAGGGAGAGTTTAGGAACCGAGGTGATGTCCGAGATAAGACAGCCTTGTTATTTTCTGCTTAAAAAAACTGAATAGAGGAATAAATGATGGAATAAAGAGCAATCAAAGAATAGCAAGGCTTACAAATAATCATGAAATAATGTAACAAATGAAATGAAAAAAAAACATGCAAATGTTTATGCAAATAAATAAATGTGCATATAGAATAATAGGTAACGTAGACATCACTTGGAACACCTTTGATAGCCGCTGTTCTCCACATGTAAACATGCACACAGATTCCTGACGAGGGCGCTGTGTATCTCCCAGGTCGTTATTGTCGTTAACTTCCATGAAGCCCTGTTTCACCTTTCCCTCCTCTCATTTCCTGACCCTAAACAACCCGAATCCTCACATATCTATATCCATTTCTAACCTCTCTTAATTCATAAACACCTTATAATCACATCCAATCAAGTAACTAACTGTAAGTATCCCATCTAATATCTAAAGTTTACGTATTGTGTTACAGAGGTTTAGGTCCTAAACATCTCCAACCATTTATAGCCTAATAACCTAAACTAACATTGTCTAACCTACTGGGTAAACTTAACCCTCCACACATTGTGGCAATAATAATCCCTGAAAACACCACATACCGGATATGTGAGGCAACCCATCCTACAAGCTTATTCATGATTTAGAAACAGGAACAGTTGACTGGTGGCTGGAGCAATTATCAACTACATTTTTTTTCATCTGAGACAGTTCTCAACAGAGCTGTATGAGAGAAACAGCTCACAACCCTCTCTCAACACATTTCCACAGCAACAGCTATGGAAAAAAAAAATATTTCCGAACATGTTGCTGTGGGAAGGGTTCGAATCTATTGTCCCATCGTTTACATTCAAACACACTGCGGGTGTACTTTGTGTTGTTGTCATGACATTTTCTAGCTTGTGCAGGAGATGGTGATGCCACAAAACACTGACAACACATCCACGGCTTGAGCGATGCTCTCTTGGCCCTGACCAGCACCTCTTAACTCAAAACGAATAAACATATTGAATAGTTTTGCAGGTAATGATCGAGCAGACGGTCCGGCAAACGGGTTAGTGACGTCAATGACAGCAGCTGGTGGAGGTCAACGGGCAACTACGGTGACCATTTAATGATGCATTATCAACTGCAGTTTCAGAAAGCGGACAAGTGGCTATAAACATTTAAGAAAACAGGGCATATAGTAGATATGCTAGGAATGAAGTAGCTGTGTTGCCTTCCTGGGCGGTGACAGCCCTCTAGCATTAGCTCTGGTTAGCGAGCCAACGGAAAGTCAATGGAGAGTGAGCTAATGTCAGGGTTGACCCTGCTCCGTTTAGCGTCCAGATTCTTGCCGTCAGGAAAGACCCAAAGCCCTAATCGACACGTCTACTGAAAGCCGAGACCCCTTCCTATCATTTCGGAACCAGCTCACCTTAGAAGCGGAGGTAATAGAGGCCTTGGCCCCGGAATTTCTCAGGCTGGCCGTCAAGCGGCTACAGATCAGGGACGCCGCCATGTTTCCTCTGCTGCAAAAAATTACATAGTGCGCCTGCGCAATGAGACTAGCAGGCTTTTTTTTTTTTTGGCAGTGCCCACATTCCTCTACGGCCCAGAGCTCAGCAAAAGCGTTCCCAAGTCCCAATTAAACATAAATATATAGATAAATATATTTTAAATACACAATATTAATAACTGTGTACTTTTTAAAATAATTATATTTACTTTTAGTGATAAAAAGACAGAAATTAAGCATATTCAAAAATTTATTTACAAGGTTGAGTATGTACATACCTATATACATTAGAGGAAAATCAAAATCAAGGTCTTTTTTCTCAGAGCCATGCATTGCATATACTACTGAACTATAGTTGCACATTTCACACAGGACACTGGGGTGACAATAGGGATTTGTAACACAGATCAGATCTGTTTGCATTAGGAGAAACAAACAATGCAGATACACACTTAAACAGCTGGAGTGATGAGGGAAAACAGTTGACCAGATCATCTCAATGTGGTCAGTTAGGGAGAATACAGTGAGACTGAAGATTTAGGAAAACACCTGGACACTGTCTGTCTGTCTGTCTGTCTCTCTCTCTCTCAGTCAGAGTCACTGCTGCTGCTGGAAGAGTCCGTGGACATGGCCTCCACCTCGTCCTCGTTCTCCTTGTTGTGACCGGGGGGCTCCAGACCAAAGTCATTGCCATGGTGCGGTGGCAGCATCCCCACAGAAACATCAGAGGACTGCCAAGGGTACTGGGGGGTCAGGACATCTTAGGGAAGGAGGGGGGGGGGGCACAGGTTAAAACTCTACCACTGTTAGCAGTATTTTCTTACCATTCTAAACGTCTTAAGATTAAGGCAAAGAGAAGCCGCTTCATGCAGGGCAACATAAACCATACACAAGGATACAAAACAATAGACGGATGAAAATCTGCAACAATCAAAAACAATTTTTTTCACAGGTCCAAGATGTATACATGGATTGTATTGTCTGCTGTTGTGTATTCACAGTTTCACTACACAACTCTGTATAGCTTGGAACTGGTGAATGACAGATCGGTGTAAATGGGACATTTTCTGACTAGACTGACCTGGCAATCTCCCAGCAGCCAGTGCATCACCAGGCAGATGACCGTTCACGCCATTGTTCGGCAGGTTAGCCATTTGACCCAGCAGTCCACTGCGCATCTCCATGTCTGTTGGATACGGCCTGCGAGGATCACCTGTTGTAAACAGGGTTATACAAACCAGATGAATAACCTGGTATATAGAGGATTACAAATGGGATTAATAACCTAGTGTAAGTAGGATTAGAAATAGGATAAATAACCTGGTGTAAACAGGATTACCCAACCAGATACATAACTGGGTGTAAACAGGACTATACAAACCATATTAAGAATTTAGCGTAAACAGGACTACACAAACCATATTAATAATCTGATGTTAACAGGATTATGCCAAGCAGTTGAATGACCAAATGGATATCAGGATTTAAAATTTGAATTGTATGGTGTAAAATATATACAAATGTGTCACAAGATATTGTGTCGTTGAGAAAAGCTCTGTCTGAAGTTGAATAACGCTCCGTTATGTAGCTGCCTTACTACAGATAGTAGTTAGAACTGCACATAGTTTTGCCTGAATTTGGTCCAGTATTATGGTAGTTCTGCAGGGGTCTGTGGTACCTGGGAGCCAGTTGAGGGGAGCACACACAGCATTGCTGGCGCTGATCCGGTGGGCGTACTTGATGAGTTCCTCCGACGAGACGCTCCCTGCAGAACACACCACCGCTTCAGATCTCAGGGTACCAGTCACACAAAAGGCCTCTCTCATAGGAGGAAAAGCAGGAAGTGAGGAGGATGTGTGCCAAGCTCACCCTTCTTGGCTTTGTCAATAGATTTCAGTTTCTCTTTCGCTTGATACACAGCTGTGGCCTGAGAGAGAGAGAGAGAGAGAGAGAGAGAGAGAGAGAGAGAGAGAGAGAGAGAGAGAGAGAGAGAGAGAGAGAGAGAGAGAGAGAGAGAGAGAGAGAGAGAGAGAGAGAGAGACAGAGACAGACAGACAGAAAGAAAGATAAGTAGGACGATATACTGAACATACATACACGTGGTTTTGAATACCGTGTCTGCTGTTTTGAATAGTTGTGTCCACAGCTCAAATCACTTCAACATTAGGGAGTAGAAACAGCAAACCTGGCAACTAGACCTATCTGCTGAGCTACTGGCCAAGCAGCATTAACAATAGTAACAGTAATACCATTTACTATTCAGACACTTTTATCCAAAGACACTTGAAGTGAGTTCAGATTTCCTTGCATGTCAGAAAGGGCCTTGTCCAATACATTTCACTGCACAGTATGACTAAGTGATGCTGCACATTTGACAATAAAGGACTTGAATCTTGATTCAGATACATATCAAGGGTAAGGGCATCCCTATAGGTACACTGATGATATGGGAACCTTTTGGGTGAGTCAAAAACCTTAACCATGTATGTCCTGTTCGACTGGCACCTCCATCACTAAAATGAGGAAAAGGTTGGATGGGGAACCCAGTGGTGGAACGAGCTCCCTGCCAATGTCAGGACTGCAGAGTCACTCCCCATCTGCCGGAAGATACTCAAGACCCACTTGTTCAGAGTTCACCTGACCCCTGCATAACCATACCCTCATGCTCTTATTTGTTGTACGTCTTGGCACTTTAATTGCTCTTTGTAACTTGGCACTTAGTCAGAGATGTTGTATACTAGCAATGGTTAACCTAGCAATTGAAATGCTTGAAACTTGTTCTGGTGACTTTCTTACTGTATTAGCAGCAATGAAATGTTTCACCTTATGACAAATGTACTCTTTGTAAGTCGCAAATGTAAATGTCCTGTAATACTGCTAGCAGTAGTGGTAAAAATAATACCAGAAGTAGTGATACAGTAGTAGTATTAGTACTACAGTGGTAGTAATGGAGCTAGAGGCACCAGTAAGAGTAGTAGTAATAATACTACTACTAGGATTACTAGAAGTAGTAATGAAGAGGTTGTAGTGGAAAAGTGAATACTTGTAGTACTACCCACCAGGATGTGTTCTGCCTCCTTCAGCTGTTTCTGGAGCTGCTGGATGTCGCTGTCTCTCTTCTCCACCTCTTTCTCCAGGAGGAGCATCTCCTCCTGAACCCGGCCCTGCTCCCTGCCCACCTCCATCAGCTCCTGCAGCTCCCTGTCCCTCTGCACCAGCAGATCCAGGATCTAACACACCCACACACGGGAACACACTTAGACAGTCTGGTATTGACCAATATCTGACGCTGCATGTTCTTTTCTTTTTTAAAGATATATTTATTATAGATTTTGTACATTTAACAGACAGAGAACAATACAAAACAGAACAATAAGCGCTACATGTTCTTATTTAAAGATTAAACAATGAAAGCATGCACGCTCAGATAAGATCACTTATGTCATACCTGTGTATCCTCGCCAGCTTGCGGGAGTTTCTGGCTTCTGGATAAGGCCAACATTTCTATCAGCTCCCTGAAACAAAAGACATGGATGCAGGAAGATTATCTTCTGTTGTAATTTACAAGTCCTTCAAGTTGTGAAATCTTTGACTAATGCATTAGAAGATTAATCACTAGTTGTACACTATTCTAGATAGGAAATCAACTTGTTTATTTAAATTATAATAAATATTCATAATCTCAGGATATCTCTAGATCTCGGAATGCTTTACCTGGATAAAACTTCTAAATCATCCAAAACAGACAACAACCGCTCTTTAGTTGCCTTTTCAGCCATCGCCATAGATAATTGTCACTTCTGCGCATGTCAGGAAATGTGTGCGCGAGGAAAGGAAAATAGGACAAGTCAGCCAAAAACACGAACTCCGTTCGGAGGAGCGACACCTGCTGGCAGGGGGTTTCGGGCGGCTTATGTTACAAAACCATTTTTTCTATATTTTTCTTTACAATGGAAGCAAGGTATTACTATGGATCAGATCACATATCCACTCAGCATATGCCACTGTATAATGCCTTAGATAAAACGAAAATATTCAGTTTCAAAGACGTTTTGAATAATTCGTTGATGCAAAACGTTCATCGTACATTCGGTAGTATGTTGCCAGATTTTCAAACACAATCCTTGATTCACGTTTATCAAGATATCCACGTGGAAATTGATAACAAAATCAAACATCATCAATAATTCTCAAATCTTACAACTCTGCCTAAAGCAAATAAACGTCTGAAATAAACGTGACACCACCATTTGTTTTGCATTAAATACTAGTTATGATTCTAAGACACTAACAGGCGTGATGCATATGTATTCCTTGAAATGAAACTGCATTTACACTATTGAGAATCGTGTCAATGTGGGAAACGGCACAGAATAGTGACATCATATTATATATTTAGTGGCACATCTTTTGCCTTGCGGTCGAGCGTAAACTGCCCTCCGTAATAGGGGGATTTCGTGCTGGTGAGGCAACCTCGTGTCGTCCTCCGGTGGTTTAGTGCGCACATAGAGACAGCTCGGAGAGGAGGAGGGAGGCGCACAACGTTACAATCCCGGAGCAGACTTTCGAACTTTTTTTGTTATCATTATTATTTATCGACAAACAATCCATTTTCACGATGGTTAAGGTGTCTTTCAACTCCGCCCTGGCGCAGAAAGATGTGAAAAAGGACGCCGAGACGCTGATCCCAGAAGACGAAAAAGTAAGTAAAAAAAATGGTGGAAGCGAAACGATTAAGTCAACAAAGACCAAAAGCAAACATTTGAACTCGGTATTGAATTTTCCATTTCTGTTTGTTAGTTTCAAGGTAGTTAACCACAAATGTACAGACTACTATTACGTGCTCACTCACGCTATCACCTCGGAACTTTTATTTCACATCGCAAGAGGGATATTTCGTCACTGTTTGGTTGACAGACAATCGTCGACGCATAAATGGAAAATCTATTTACTTAACTATATCGACATTTCCAAATGTGCATCTGTATATGCGATGCTATTTTTGCATTGATTTTGTTTAAACGAAAAATAAACAGTTCGATGGTTGATACTGCTTTTGGTTCGATCCCCATTGTCCGCAGCGTACCTGTAGGCATCTTTGAGCAAGATGTCCCCTAACCCTACCTGCTTCCTATTGATGTATTTTAACGCACTGCCATTTTGGATACAGACGTTAGCTACTATATTGTGATGAACTATTAGAAACTATGAGATAATGTTTTGAGGACACCCAGGGGCCTGTTATGTAATTCAATGTCGAACCTCAGTATGTCCTTAACTTGGCATCTACACTCGTGATCAGATGTAGATGTATCAAAATTGTATTACTTACTTTAAACTGCTTCCTGTTCTGCACTACTTCCAGTTAACCCCTCTAAGGTTGTATGCTGCATCTCAAAGAGCACTGCTAAACATGTCCACACATCAAGAGGGGCAGGATAGTCTAGGTTCGATCCCCAATGTCTGCAACATAACACTGTGGTTGCCCCCTAATTCCTACCTTCTCCATAAAGATGTACCTGAATTCACTCTATGTTTGGATAAAAGTGTCTGGTTGGCTAGCAGCTTCCCCCCATCCTTCATCAGAGGTCAATTCTTGACCCAGAGCAGGGAGGTCGCACCTTCTCTTCTCTCTATTCTATTCTGTGTAGTGTTAGCTTGCTGTCCCCATATTCACGTCTCACCTTCTGATGACAATGATGATGATTCATCGCCAGGGTATAGGAAAATTCTTAAGATGGACACAAACCACTTTACCACTTCTCCAGCAGATTTGAGGTCTAAAAGCAGCATTATATGCACATCAACCCGACCAATACATTTATGGGTTCAAATACTTTAGATCTAAACATAACTATCCTAAACAATAGCCTGAATGCAACCTTCTGAACTGCATGCTGGGAGATGGGGTCTTATACATAAGAGAGGTTGTAAGAGATTATTTTCTAAGCCCCCAGACTCAGCTAGCGGGTGCTTGCTGCTACCAGCCATAGCATAGTGTGGGATTAGCATAGCATGCTAGCCCCAGAGCAGGGTGTGGGATTAGCATGACAGACTTGACCAAAAGGACAAAACGACCTCCATTCCTACCATCACCCCACTCTTTCCCCCTCAGACAGACCTGGTGCTCCCCAGAGCAGGCTGGCTCTTCCACCAACACCTACTCTGATAATGCTAACTTCCTCCTCAGGTGCTCACTTCCTTAGCGCAACCGTGTCTGCTGTAGAGATTATAGATGATGGTGTCCTAACATTAATACGGCGCAGGGCTTCGAAATATCATCAATTATAATTATTAATGCACAAGGTAGTTTGATACATAACAGATATGAGGTATGTTATTGACAGGGTTAGTGTAGTCCTAACGAGGGGTGGGATGTTGAGGTTGATGTTTACAGTGGAGGTGTGGACCTGGCGCTGGGGTTTTGAGGTTATTCCACGCCAGGTGGGAACAGGCCATGGTCACCACGTCTCCAGTTCAACAGCGGAGATCGTGTTTCACTTTGAACCCTGCGGGGCATCCGAAACCCAAGATTCATTGTGATTAGTGATCTGCGTTGGTCTCCATGGATACAGAAACGAGACCTCATTCTCTGAGGGGAGGTTCCGTACTGGTCAGTCCATCAGGGTCTGTAGGGTACACAATTTTTTTTTGCACCAGGTCAATATACTGATAACATATTTAGTATTATACACGTAAGGGAAGGGATGTTATAAGACCTGTGATTAAGGTGTGTGTCTGTGTGTGTTATGAAAGTGATCGAAAGGCCTGTCGGTTCTTGTCTGTGACAGGGTTGTCTCCACTCCACATATCTTTGTATAGTTTGCCTTTTCTTGGTCAACCACTTCTGTTTATCTTTTGATTGTGTTATGTCGGAGGAGTTCCTCTTTGCAAAGAGCATGTGTCTGTTCGGTTCTCCTCAAAGAAAACAAGACGCATAGATCCATCTCTCACACACACACACAAACTGAATAAACATTAAAGACTAAATACTACTGGGGTTGATATTACTTGGCAGACCTCTTTAGAACAGATCACTACTTTTTTGTCATTTAACAGACACTGTCAAAAGGAACTGCTCAGGGTCAGGGCCTCTTGCCCAAGAATGACTGTGGACGTTTCCGATCAAACCCAGAGTCCAGCCCCCTGACCACTGGACTATTCTGCCCCAGAGATCTGCTCCCAAGTGTTTGCTCTCTGGCATACAGAGCCCATCCTGTTTCTTAAGCACCGGGTTTGGTGGGAATTTCCAGGGCAAACAGGGAACATTAGAGGGAGATGACAAGTACTAAAGTATTACTAATTTAATAAAGCAGGGGTGAGAAGAGTAGGGTAAGGGTTAGACTAAGGCAGACTATAGGCAGATAAAGTAATTATTGTGCTATTTGGTGTATGATATAATGGCAGGATGCCATTGAAGGATTTATGATATAATAAAGAGGAATCTATGATTGGTTTATGGTTTGATTCTTTATTATGTTGACGCGGCACTCAAGACAACTTCAGTAAGTCAGCGGGACTTAATCACCCACACACTGAAATTTCTTCAGAATGCCAATCAGGTATTTGAAAAAGGAGAACCCGCGTTCATCTTCCGAGACTGAGCGGTCCTTAGCCTGTGTGTGCGAGTATTATGGGATGTGTTCGAGCTTGTTGAGAAACTTCCCTATCGCAAGAGTAGAGGAAGCGATAAGAAACAATGTCTCACATGACTGCTCAAAGTTCTCACAAGCAAAAAGTGCACACACACGCACACACACACATCATATTATTTGTGTCAACATGTGGTGATCTGCAGGCTCTGCATCCTACGTGCCTAGTGTTATTGACCTATTGCTACCTCATGCTGGTTTTTTGTTGCTCTCTCCTTCCACACAAATTGATCAGGTTTTACTTACCTTGTTTGTTTGTTTGTTTGTTTTATTTGTGACTCTTGTCTGGAGCCTTTGTCTTTGTGTCGACGCCGCAGTGACTGTAAACACACACATCTGTTTTGAAGTGTGTCTTTGTGTGTGTGTGTGTGTGTGTATGTGTGTGCTGGTTGGGTTGAGCAGCAGCAGCAGCTCTCCCAGGCCCCACTCCCTGATGAGGAATGTTTCACCCTCCCCCCCCCCCCCCTCACCCCACCACCACCACCACCACCACCACCCTACCTGCTGCCTGGGGGTAAAGCGTCACATGGGCTGCCGCTAAGAACTCTGGGGAAAGCCTGGTACACTACCAAGAGTGCTCTTTCTGCAAGTCTTGACTGTCTTCCTGTGTCCTGTGTGTACTTCCTGTAGGACCCAGAGGCGGGCGTGGCGGTGCGCGGGCCGTCCCAGGCATGGGGCTGGTGCATGTGTCTGGGCCTCGCCCTCATGCTCTCTGGCCTGGTGGTGGGCGGAGCCTACCTTTACAGATACTACATCCTGGAGGTTAGAAAGTCGCACACACACACACACACACACACACACAAGAATAGACGCCTATTCTCTGAATAGGCGTCGATGCAGTGCTCATCTGTGGTTTCATCTGTGGTGTTCTGCCTTTTGTGCAGTGATAATGTAAAAGGGGATGTAACTTTGTTTGTTGTTGAACCTAGATTAGTTTGAACGATAATTTTCGACATCACGTTTAAATGAACAGTATTTAAGGTATTTGGAGAACGAACTCCCTGCTATCCCTGCTAACGATCGTTATGGCCAGGCTCTAGGACCGTAGCAAATAACAGCAGAGTGAGGATTTAACTAAACAGAAATAATTTATTCAACGACAAATAATCAAGTTTAGAAGAAGAAGGGCATTTAGCAGACGCTTTTGTCCAAAGCGACTTACAATCAGTTTAACAAATGTAACAAAATGGCAGATTTAAGAGAGCTGGACAAAAATCAAACTGCCAGTCTTATCTAGCGCAATCTCCCAAAAACCATACAATGAGGTCAAAGCCTTCAACACAGTTACGTACGTGGTGCCAGGGGAAGAGAGAGCTGGCAGACTACCAGGAGAAGCGGGTTTAAAGCGTCCTGGAGACGGTGGCCAGCTGCCTCCGATCCGTTGATGACCCGGACCAACGCACCAGAAACCAGCAGCACTGCAAAGACAAACACACACCCCACAACAACAACATACACCAGCCCCCAACAGAGGCCTTGGGGCCGTAACACGATACAAACACATCTTGCATAATTACACATCAAATGTGTGTAAAAAAAAAAAGGCAACAAAGACTTGTATAATAGTTTCATTCCCATTAACGATGAAGGCTGCCATGTTTGATGTTGTTACTTATGTCAAGTCGGAGCTGTCTCAATTCACGATTTGAATGTCAGAGTTCCGAGTTATCTTGAATGCAGCATTACTGCTGTTAAACAGTATCTCCAGCTCCAGACAAGCATGCTGGGCGTTTATACCAATCAGATAGCGACTAATTTGTAAACAGCCTCTCAGGGACAATGGAGGACTCTTCTACGTAACATACAACTGACTACATTAGTTTACCCTAAGTTGCAATAACTTGAGATGCTGTGGGATGCTGTACGTGGTGAAATAATACAAATTTGAAACAAGTCCCCCCCCCCATCGCAATGCATTGTGTGGTGAGGCACATGGCCCTTCACCCGTTTCAAGTGAAACCACGAAGATTGAGCGAGCATTGTTATTGGGTGAAAGAAGTTTTACTACACACACACACACACACAGCTTGAGAACACACATACTCCATAATAATTTGCCTTTCTTATCTCTCCCCACAGGATGGCAGGGTGTTTGTGTGTGGGGTGAAGTATCGTGAGGAAGACTACATGGTCCCAGAGGATGATGATGTGAGTCACGCCACAACCTTGGGTCCCGAATTGCTCTCCGTCCTGTACTGTGTGCTGTGATTGGCTGACTCTCCTGTACCTGCCGCGCGTCCCCATCGACCCACTGTCCTCCACTGTGTGTTCTGCAATGGTCGACAATCCTGTGACTTGGGTTCGGAATCAGCCGACCCTGTGCCGCGGACTGTGCTAGGCTGACTGTCCCGTACCCTGTGGTGCGATAGATTATGGTGAACCTGCCGTCCAAGTACCAGATGCGCCTGCTGGAGGAGAGCGTGCGGGTGCTGGAGAAGGAACAGGTGGCCCTCATCAACGTCCCGGTGCCAGAGTTTGAGGACAGCGACCCCGCAGACATTGTCCACGACTTCCAGAGGGTCAGAGCACAGACACTGCCTACTCAAACATGTTATCATTGATCATTGTGTTATTATAATATATTGGCCACTTGTTATTATAACATGTATTATATAATGGACTACTCTGGTATTCTGATATATAATTAACCACTTTGGTACTACGTACAGCATCTGCTATATTATCAAACTATAAACCCCTCACCTGCTGTTGTTATTAAAGCATGTTCTATTGTTTGTGTGTCTACAGAAGCTGACTGCCTACCTGGACCTGAACCTCAACAAGTGCTACGTCATCCCCCTCAACACCTCCGTGGTCATGCCCCCGAAAGACTTCCTGGAGCTGCTGGAGAACATCAAGGTAACCTCCCCCTCGCCCCCCCCCCCCCCCCCTCCCCCCTTGTTGTTATGGGTACTGGTCTTTGCTGAAGTTGGTGGTATGTAATGATATGTCATGTTTATACGTTGTGTCATGGTTGTTATTATAGATGGGCTCATACCTGCCCCAGTCATACTTGCTCCATGAGGAGATGGTGGTGACAGAGAGGCTGTACCATGTGGACCAGCTGGGGAACTTCATCAACAGCCTCTGTCGCGGCAAGGAGACCTTCAAGCTACAGCGCCGGGACCGCATCTATGGTACTTCAATAACCCCACAACACCACAACACATGATGGTTTATTCCTACATCACTACCACACACCTCGCGTTAGTACCATAGTGCTAGTATTGTCATGCATTAGTACTATACATCACATGACCCATGTGCAGTTGCCAGTTAGACTGTCAAATGGAATCTTTACTAACTATTTACATTAACACAATGTCCAAAGTATTCCTTGTTCCTACTCCTACCCTCGCTTTAGCTCCTTTTGTGTCACCTTGGCATAAGAGTGAACAAGGGGAGGTTCGGAAACCTGCTCCTCTGGTAAAAAAAAAAAAAAAAGGAGCAAGGAGTATGGAGGAGGTTCGGAGGCCTGCTCCTCCCGCGAGGAGGAGTAAGGAGAGGTTTCTGAAACCTGTTGCTCTGGTTTGTCGTCACAGGCATGCAGAAGCGCGAGGCCCGCAACTGCCACAAGATCCTTCACTTTGAGAGCCAGCATGTGGTGGAGACCAGCATCTGTGAGCTGTAGACGCGACGCGGCCGCTTCCGCTGCTCAGACGCCACCGTGATGTCACCGGAGTGGTCATCACGGTAATCCTTCAGATTATTTTAATCACGCGTTTCTTTCTTCATCTCTGCTTCGTCGGGTGGTTGGTGTGCATGAGGGGACTCTTATTGTGAAGTGAAGGTGGAAGGAGGAGACCGGTGTGTGCGTGTGTGTGCGCGTGTGTGTGTGGAAGAAAGTGACAGAGTTGTGCACTGTTAGGTGTTTATGTTGAGGGATCCACAGCCTGAGAATAATGGGGTTTTTTTATAAAGAAAAAAAGCAACAATATTAAGCTGAACTTCCAAAATAAACTCAGCCATAGAAATTATTTAATTTTTTTTTATAATTGTAATCAAGATATATTAATATCCAAAATGAATATATAAACTATATACTGTGGGATTTTATTCACACAGAAATAGTTAGAAATTCAATAGAGATGTTAAAAATGATGAGATTTTGTTTTGTACAACTGAAGCGTGTAGAATGGTCACTTTTCTTCATTTGTTGTGTAATTTACTGCTGTAGCTATAAATGCTATTCACTAAACACTATTCAATAACTGGAGAAGCACCTTTTTATATCCTTTATAAAAACATAAACATAATCCATAACGCGTAGTTTGCTAACTTCAAATGCAGCAGTGATTTCTGTTTTTGTCATGTGTTTCTCTATAATACATGTCTTTATGATGTTCTGTAAACAATTATACTTTTTGTTTGTTGATTGAGTAACTCCATGTGATGTACTAATGTGTATATACCGTCTCTGACACCGGGGGAATAAAAACCATTGGGAAATTTGTTCTGTCTGCTGTCTCTCTCTCTCTTCTTCAATCGCACACCCTTCACACAGGTTTCATGGTTCACAATAGGCTACTGGTGGGAGAACAAGCTACATAACTGCAGTATTCCATGGGTTTTTCAACAATTTCCCTCGGGATGAATAAAGTATCCATCTACCCGTCTATCTATCTTACAGGGAAGTCGGATTGTGGATAAAAGAAGAAAATGGACAAAATGGACAGGTGTATGCAGAGAACTGCATTGTTCTGTTCAAAGAACAGGTCGGAACCGTTGGTGATGCAGAACGTGAGACCGTTCAGAAGCTTCGTACAGGCTACTACTGCTGTAGCGAGGGCTCACCTGTCTTCCCTGATGGGGTGGGAGTCGGGGTGCTAATTCAAGCTTGATTAACTCTGCTTTGTGACATTCACATGCCCAGACCCAGTTGAAGATCATATTAGTGTTCTGAACTGTAGGTCATTAGGACAAATCATAATTTTCTCTCACCTCAAGTAGTTCATTTCAAGACAATAAAGGCACAATAAAATGAAGCCAAAATGTTATCTTGTAGCAATAGATTAAATTGTGTGGGTGTGTGTGTCGTCCACCTTGAAGATGTGTGGCCCCTGGTTTCTGGGTGGTATCATTTCACACAAAAAATCTAATGAGCTTTTTTAGCACTAGAGCACACACACACACACACACACACAAACAAAACAGCAGTTGTCACAACATAGCTAGCATTAGTAGTAGCACAGCTGAGAACCTAACCCAACGTAGCTCGGTCACCGTAGCCTCTGTTTGCTTGACTTTGCATGCCTCTTCTGTATTTGTATTGTAGGAACCCCCTCTCACTCACTCTGTCCCCTGTCCTTGTCTGTCTCTGTCACACAAAACTTCTCTCTTTATTTCGCTCTATCTAACTCGCTGTTTCTCTTTCTCTTCCATGTGAGTTAATGTCAAGAGTTCATTAGTTAACTTTAAATGACGTGGATGTGAGTTAATGTCAAGAGTTCATTAGTTAACTTTAAATGACGTGGATGTGGACTCCCAGCCCATAGCTAATGTTACTAGTAGTTACTGTAGTACTCAAGTGGTTGGGTCAGGCTGGGTTAAAACATTCAACCTGAAAGTTAGTAAATACATTCACTGTTGATCTAGTAATTCATTAATCTGTTCATGGATTAACTTCGACTATAAAAATAAAGAATGGCGCGCGCGCACGCACACACACACAGACACACACACACACACACACACACACACACACACACACACACACACACACACAGACAGACACAGATCACCACCACCAACAACAACAACAACAACAACAACAACACTAGCAATATGATCCGTGTCTGTTAATAAAGCTGCAAAATTCTACTGCCATAGCAAGTTATAGAAAGTAACTTGTGTTGTCACCTACCAACAATTAAGCACCAGATATGGTTACTTGTATAGCATATGGGAATAGTATTAGCCCACCATTGCATATGGCAGAATGTGCATTTGGTGATTCATGTGTTGGGTTTACATTTATTCAGGTCTAAAAAATAAATAAATACAGGAAGTGACGGTTTGAATTGCAAAGTTAGAAGGGAGTTAGAAGAGACCGAAATATTAACGCAAAACACATATTTAGGTCTGAAAGTTGGGACGACAGTCAAGACCAAAGCTAGCTTAACCAAATAAACTACAAGTCCCAAGAACATAATATTTCGTCGTCGTCAACCCGCCCTGTAGTTCCACGGACCGTTCTCTACTGGAAACTCTAAGTCCCAGGGTACCTTTGGGTTCCCGTTGAAGTTTCATGAACCGTTCTCTAATAGCTACCAGCTACTTGTTATGTTCCGTTCGTCGTTCAAAATGTGCTTTTAAAATTCAGAAAGTGAAGCAGTAAGGGGACTTGAATGTTGTCTATCCAACCAAGGCAGGGATACAGTCATATGCTTTGGTAAGACGATAACAGAGACAAGTGTTTTAATGTTTGCATCTTGGGTTCAAGCTATGTGTGTATGTGTCTCCATGGCAACCGCCTCTACTTCGTGCGTTCTTCTTCAGAACTATTAATGGCTGCACGTCATCACACGTTCATTCTGCTTTCTTTTAGATACTTTGCTGTATTTGGCTGCTGTAGCTTAGTCACTGCAACACTTCACAAAATGCAACATTTAACAAATAAGTAAAACATAATAACTGCTAGCCTTTTATCAGTTTTATTTATTTGTGTCACTTTACTTGTTTCACTTTTTTTGTTTCACTTCAAGTACACACCGTTTGCACTTGTTTAGGACCTGTTTCAGTTGCTGGTGTATTGTACTACAGGAAACGTTAGCACTAAATTTGAAATAAGTTTAAATAAGTAGTCGTGTGTATACAATGATGTAATGTCCTATATACATGCTTTTCAACAGGAGGGGGATATGAACAGCTATGATGTAGTGCGGCAGATTGGAGAGGGGGCGTTTGGTAAAGCCTTCCTGGTCAGACAGAGAGGTCAAAGTTCAGCCAACATGTGTGTCGTCAAGGAGATTAAGCTCAGCAAGGTGCCAACAGTTTAGCCACTGGTGTGATAGAAGTACATATATTGATATCACTAATATTTACCAATGTATTGTACTTTATTTTATGTAATATATTATATTATGTTCCGTATTTTCTGTGCTAGATGTCGCTGAGAGAAAGGGAGGCATCGAAGAAAGAAGGGATGCTTCTTTCTAAGATGAAACATCCAAACATCGTAGCATTCTTCAAGTCATTTCAAGGTCTGTCGAATAACCAGATTAATACTGTCATCTGTACTGGTTGTAACAAGTATGCACACTGGTTACTGACCTACTGGCCTGTACTGTGTGTGTGTCCATGTGTGGCCATGGGCGTGCATGTGCCTGTGCGTACACATTAGAGAGGAACAGTCTGTACATAGTGATGGAGTTTTGTGATGGAGGAGATCTGATGAAGAGGATTAACCTTCAGAGAGGTGTCCCCTTCACGGAGGCACAAGTGGTGAACTGGTTCCTTCAGGTGTGTCTGGGACTCAAGCACATCCACGACCGCAAAGTTCTCCACCGAGACATCAAAGCCCAGGTACACACCTGCCCTCCCCTCACCTGACCACCGGGTGGAGTGGATAAGGTGCACTGAATGACCTCTTCCCTTCCTCTTCCTCCCCAGAACATCTTCCTCACCGGTGGTGGGACCCGAGTCAAACTGGGGGACTTTGGCATTGCCAGGGTGTTGAACAAGTAAGACATCCTGGTCCCCATTAGGTCTTCACCAAGCGGCCGGGCTGGATCACTCAATGTAGTGTGATGACTCCCACCAGACACACACACACTACAGTTGCACACCACACTACACACTAGTCGCATACACACTTGAATTGCACATGTCCTCTGCAACCCAATCCTCAATTACAAATGAAGTCAAGTCACAAACACCCGGAAATGAAATCGTATTAACTTCTGAACAAATCGAAGAGAAAATGTGAGTGTCTGGATGTTTGATATTAGCCAATAGCCGAAGAGTGTAATTGAAGAGTTCACATTAAAAGAGATTGAAGGAAAGATATTAATGTATTCATAGAAAAACAAAAGAATTTAAAAAATGAACCTAGTTTCTTGATTGGGTGATGGCTATGACCAGTGAATGGATGGATGGATTGATGTATTGACTGGTTGGTTGGTGGATGGCGTAGCACCATGGAGCTGTATTGACTGATGTATTGACTGGTTGGTTTGTTGATGGCGTAGCACCATGGAGCTGGCCCGGACGTGCGTTGGAACTCCATACTATCTCTCTCCTGAGATATGTGAGAGCAGACCATACAACAA
>JAXIVH010000010.1:4628459-4670959 GCA_036785325.1 Urophycis tenuis | reverse complement strand
GGAAAAAAGGAATGATCAATCTCTGTGGTGAACGAGTGCTAAATACTATCGTGGCAGAAAGGGAAGCTTCCATCTACTATTCCATCATTTGTGACTCAACCCCAGACGTGTCACACACTGAACAGAATGTTTTATTGTTCAGAAACACATATCAAGATGGAGAAGTTTGGAGGATAACAGAAAGATTCTGCCAATGTAAAGACTTCTTCAAAAAGACAGGCAGAGAAATTTCTGAGATGATTTGTGATGTTCTGCAAGCTAGAGGCATACCATTCGAAGATTGTAGAGGGCAAGGGTACGACAATGGAGCCAATATGTCAGGAAAAGTAAAAAAAAGCGTTTAAAAGCTCATCCATTTGCTTTGTACTCCCCGTGTGCCGCTCAATGCAGGCCATGCGGGGTGAACAAGACGGACATCCCCTCTCAGTTTCAAAATGGAGGGAAGTGGAAACGGAAGGAAAGTGGAAACGGAAAACAGGAAACGTATGCCTGATGAAGATGAAGATGCATACGAAGCATGCAATGCAGCGAACACATTCAGAAACCAGAACTTTTGTGTTGCAACGGATAGCACCATCAGTGCATTGAGTTAAAGGCTCCAGACCATGTGGTGGCTAAAGAAGAAGAATAATTACTCATTTGATCCCGTGAGGGAAATTTGGTCTTCTGCATTTAACACAATCGTGAATTAGTGACACACTCAGAACACAGTGATGGTGAAGCACACAGTGAGTAGTTCAGTGAGTAGTTCATGCTTTACATGGAAAACCCAATGATTATACTAGCTTTAACTTGGTTAATATCTTCCATAACCACAGCCAGCATATGTGAAACTCTTGCACCTAGTCTAAAGTTTGCTGATATGCCAGAAGAACAACTAAAAGTATCATGCCGGACTCTGACAAGAACATATCCTAACGATCTCACAGCTGGATTTGAGAATGAAGTCTTGCACATAAAAATGATATATGAAGCCACATTTCCTCACAAGCTGTCACCTCTTCAGCTCCTTAATGCCATATATAACCTGCAGCTACAGAGCGTGTTTGGAGAAATCTGCATCGCATTGAGGATTTTCTGCACCTTACCTGTATGTGTTTCTGGCAGAGTTCAGCAAGATGAAACTGGTTAGAAACTACTTGAGGTCCACCATGTGCCAGGATAGACTGAACAGTCTTGCTCTTCTCTCCATTGAAAGCAACTTGGCAAGGACCATCAGTGATTTTGCCAGCAAGAAGACCAGTCAGTGGGCATTTTCTGCAGAGTAAACTTATTATTATTACTTATTACGTATTATGTTAAAACTTGAATGTAAAATATGGATAGAATTGTTCTATTTTTGTTTTTGGAATATTTGTGCAAATGTTTCTTTTTGCCTCTTTTATCTTTACAGGAAAATTACCAATGAGTCATGTTTTGTTTGGTTACCTTTTATGGATGTCATTTTTTGGCAATGTGTAATAGTAAGTAATATGGCGTTTTAAGCTTCGTTTTATGTCCATGTCCCATTCTTGTTCACTCTGGAAATAATGGGTAAATACAGTCTTGTGTGGTTCTGTTTTGTTATACAGTAGCTTAAGTAGGCAATTGAATTATGGTTAAGTCATAATGGTAAGCTTTGTGATATAGCCAATGTTGGGGTATGGCTATAATGCTAGCCCCAGGGTAAACACAACTCGCACACGCTGTTCACTCCATTGTTTTTATAATTGACATCATGTGGGTTGTCTTTTCGACCATAATGGAATGATTAAATTAACGTGTGTGTGTCTGTGTGTGTGTGTGTCTGTGTGTGTGTGTGCGTGTGCGTGTGCATGTGTGTGTGTGTGTGTGTGTGCTTAATGCTGTCCAGGGACCCCTACCATCACTACCATCTCCAACTGGATGCTCTAGGAAGGAGGAACAGAGATGAACCCCCTCCACACCTTCATCGCAACCATCCTCCTCCTCCTCCTCCTCCTCTTCCCATCCCATCTCTCCATCAGATGGCAGAGCGAGGGGAAGACAGGCCTGTTCCCTATCAAATGTTAGCAAAATAACCCCCCCAACACACACACACACACACACACACACACACACGCCCACAACAGAACAAAATCAGAATCAGTTAAGTCAACAAATAAATTCACTAGAAACACCAACACACTAGATACTAATGGCAGTCAAATGTAAAAAGCAGTGTATAAGCACTGAGTTTAGCATGGCCAGCGTTTAGCCTGTATGCAGTATCTAAGTAGCGTGTATTCTATTTAGCGTGTGTGTAGCGTGTTGTTTAGCATTGCACGTAAAATCTCAGTAGTGCGCAGCCTCCTGCAGCTTTTTGGTCTCGTCATCTTTGTAGAGCATGTATAATGTACCCGCGTCGTGTAGCATGTGTGCAGCATGCGTGTAGCGTGTGGTTTAGCGTGTGGCTGTCCCAGGGTGGCGGAGGCCCACGAGGCCTACCTCCAGAGACGCCAGGAGGCCCAGATTTACAAGCTGCGGGCGGAGAAACAGCTGGTGAGATGATCACGTGACGCGGGTCACAGAACCTCACTCGGGTTTGAGAGTGGGGCCTGTCACTCACCAGTAGTAATGTGATAATACTGATATATACATAATCTGATAATAATAATAATAATAATAATAATATCCGTTTCTATTGTTGTACATTTATCTTTCACATTGATACCGCTCTTGTTGTGTATATGGTGCACAGATTGTGTAAAAGGAAGTATCATATTTAAAATTTCAAGGGTTCAGGGATATCGGTGATTGTTCTTGGTGAGTCATAACCTCTGCTCTCCACACAGGGCCTGCGCCCTTCCACGGCCGATGCCGAACGCTACAGGAAGTTAGCCGTACAGCCACAGGAAGTAATAAGATGTCAACAAACACCTCAGCATGGGAACCAACAGGTACACACACACGACACACACGACACACACACGGCACACACAGACACACACACACAGACGTCTATCTCTTGAATTGATGTACAAACATGTGTGTGTTTGAATAGGACTATCTGCATCAATTAGAGTGTATCAGAGGGCAGTACTACCAGGAGATGAGAGCACTGAGGAGGAGAGCAGAGGTGGAGATACTCACACACACACACACACACACACACACACACACACACACACACACACACACACACACACACACACACACACACATGCACACTCACCCAAGTGCACATTCATTCATTTATTTTAATGTAATCTAAACTGGTTGGATCAGAACCAGCCAGGAACCAATGCGGAGGAACATCACAGGAGTCCAGCCAGACTCAGTCCAGAAGGCTCACATGGACAGGTAGAGACACAACCATACATCTAGCCGGGTCGCTAACACACACACACACTGGGATCATGGAGTGAGCTGAGCAGTTCCGTGTTGTACTCTTCAAACATCCCATCTGTTTCCTGCTCTGGCCTACAGGACATGCAGGATGCGCTGGAGCTCATCCGAGATGAGGACAGACAGGAAAAGAGAGAGGAGAGGAGAGAGGAGATACAATGGTCGCAGAGCAAACCCAGGGGCCAGGTAATGTCATTCCCCCTCTGGTGGTGGCTATGTGTATTACACAAGATCCTCTATATCAACCTAAAGCCATACCACCTGTACTGCTAAAAGCCGCTCTTATAGGTTTATGGTAATGCCTCTAATGATGTTTTGCTAATAAGATGCAATTCATGCAAATATTAGTACTACTCTACCATGGCATCAGTTGTTATTTATATTTATTTTTTTGTAGAAAGGAATCATGTTTGAGATCCGGTTGGACTGTGAGGAGATTGAAGATGAGAGACAAGGAGAGAAGGAGGTGAAGGAGGGAACAGGAGGAGAGGAGGAAGAGGTAGGACAGCAGTCTTCATTATCACTATACCTCTTATCTCTGCATCTGTCTGTCTATCACTCTCCCACTGTGACTCTCGCTGTCTCATTCCCCCTCCCTCTCTGTATCTGACAGGAAGAGGATCTTCTCAACCAGTGCCTGAGTTTCCAGGAGGGTGAGGAGCTGAGGCACAGGGATTGGTCGGTGGGCCAGGGGGGGCAGGGCCAGGCGAGGAGGGGGTGGAGCGAGCGGGCACCAGAGACTCTGCTGGAGGCCCTGGCGGGGATGGACATGTCTCTTGCAGGTAGGGCTCTTGAGCAAGGCGTCCCCAACCCTCATGCAACCGTGACCCAATGTTTAGGTCTGAAAAAAATCCTTGCACTGCTATATTTATTAGTTTAACATCTCATACCTTTATTTTACATTTATCTTTAAATGTTTTCAATTGTCTTTTAATTATTGTCCTTTTAATATTCTTTACATGTGACTCATTCCTTTGTAAAGCACCTTAAATTTCCTTGTGTTTGACGGGTGCAATATACAGTAGATAAACGTGTCCTGCATTAACAGGCCTTTCCCCTACGCCTTTTACTTGTCCCTGTGTGTTCTCCTCTGCTCCACTAGGGGGCGATGAAGGGCCAGTGGAAGCAAAGGGGAGGAGGGCATGGGGAGGCAGACCCCCAAACACTTTACTCAATGCCCTGGCCCACGCCCCACTCACCTCCTCCACCCTGGACACTCTGACACCAGGTAACATGACATCATCACCACCCCATGTAAGCATGACATCATCAGCACTGATGCTATGGTAACATGACATCATCAGCACTGACGTTATGGTAGCTTGACATCGTCGCCACCCGATGTAGCATGACATCCTAACCACTGGCATGAGGGTAACATGAGATCATCGCCGCCCAATGTAACATGACATCACCAATAATGTTACATGATTTCATCAACAACCCAGGTAACATGAAATCATCACCACACCTGGTGACATGACGTAGTCAAAATCATATGTAACATGGCGCCATCACCCCCCACCCCCAGGTGTCATGACATCATCAGAACCCCAAGTCACAAGGCATCATCGCCAACCCCAGGTGTCATGACATCATCAGAACCCCAAGTCACAAGGCATCATCGCCAACCCCAGGAAACATGCACCTCTGTCTTTCAGAACTGCCGACAGAGGAGCAGAGGGAGGAGCAGAGGGAGGAGCAGGGGCAGGGGGAGGAGGAGGGAGAGGGGGAGCGGGACGGGGGGCAGGATGAGGAGGTCCAGAGAGACGAGGAATCAGACGTGGAGGTGGACGGCGATCGCCTGGAGCCCCGGTCTGACGATGATGACACGTGAGTGACGTCATTCATCCCCGTTTGAAATCACTCATTGCTACAAAGAGACGCAAACAGCCCACTCAGAACGGTTCGAAACACAACAGCATTCAGAAGGTACCTTTTGATCTGAGAGGAAGCAGGGGACGGGAGCGGCTCGCTGAAGCCCCTTTCACACACATACACATCTTTGTTACGTGTCTCTCCTTGCATCTCCCTATACAGGAACCTTTCTTGCATGGGGTCATGTGTGAATGGGAGTAGGGGTGAATAGCCCATGAACTCTGCACCTCCAGCTCTCTCATCAGAACACAATACTAGCTCTTTTCCACTCTCTCCCTCTCCCTCCCCCATCAGAACACCATGCTAGCTCTCTCTTGCATGAAGAATAGCATGTTAGCTCCATCGCTCCCCCATCAAACACTTTTCTAGCTCTCTCTCTCTCTCTCTCTCTCTCTCTCTCTCTCTCATCAGCAACTTTGAGGAGTCTGAGGACGAGCTGAGGGAGGAGGTGGCCGACTCCATGAAGAACCTCTTCATCATGGATGATGATGATGACAAGAAGCCCAGAGAGAGAGAAGAGGTGAATGGAAGGATGGAGAAGGAGAGAGGGGAAGATAATGGTTCTGGGGACCCCAGAACAACACAGGCAGAACCAGACAGCTACCCATCGAGCAATGCCTCCCCCTGTATAGCCAAGGCCCAAGACGATGGATGTGGAGGCCAGCCAGAGCATTTAGGTGAGCCCCAGGCTTCAGCTGGGGCCTCCACTGAAGACAGTGGGGAATAGATCAGGAGTGTTTATAGATCAGGAGTGCTGCACTGGGAGAGGTTTGGTGTGGTGGTGAGACACGTGTTTGATGGGAGATGCTAGGAATGGAATTGTATCACATCTGCACATATAGTATTCCTCAAGCTTCATGTAACTGAACGTATTTATGCAACAAATCCAATAAATGACTCAAATGTAATTCCCAACGTTGTTCTCGTTCTGCCCAGTAGTAACATAACATCTGTCTATCAGAACAGGTAACTAAATTCTTCTGTTTAACCATTGGAGCTCTGCGGTTTGTTCGGTTGGTCATTGTGATTGGTTTGCTGATGGGTAACTGGTATGTGCTTTTGTTATGTATTTTGTTTGTTAAGGATGCCTCATTAACAACGAGTTGCCTTGTTAAGAACTTGTTCAGAACAAGACTGATAAATGGAACCAGTGTTTAATATAAGTGAAGCTAATCAACATATACAAAGTCCAATTAATTTACACATTTTAAATATGCAACAATCTTCAACACAAACAGGACAGACCTGTAAACAGACAGACAGACAGACAGACAGACATACTTTATTGATCCCTGAGGGAAATTGCGTAAACGGGGTGCTTTGAGAGCTGTCTGACAAGGAGGAATGTAGAGGAATAAAACACAGTTACACTTAAATTTCAATGTGCTGCAATTCAAACTAACACCCACTTTACAGCCCCTCAGGACCTTCTAAGATGTGATTGGCTCACGCAAAAATCTCCCTGCATGCAGGGAGACATACAGAAGTAAAACATACAGGAAAACTGGTTTCGTTTTTGATTTGAACTCATTTCAACATAATGTTATAAACTGCATGGTTTAATTGTCTCATGGCGGGCAGAAGGTGTGAGGAACCACCAGCCCTCTGAAATGTATTTTCCAAATAAAAGCTGATTGGACCTGGTGGTGGTCATTTCCATGGGGTAATGTTCATCCTCTCTGGAAACAGCCTCTCTCTTCCTCTTCAGAATCTGTTACTTGCTGTTAGCGTAGCTAGCAGAAGCAGCTGTGGTTAGCTGTATCTGTCAGTGATACAGCGTTTAGTGACATGCTAGCTTCTTACTGTTAAAGGGATATTCCGCCATTTTTGGAAATAAGCTCCTTTTCCACCTTCCCTCGAGCAAAACAATCGAGCTTTACCCTTTTCCCGTTCATCCAGCCGTTCTGTGAGTCTGGCGGTACAACTTTTAGCTGTAGCTTAGCATAGATCATTGAATCGGATTAGACCATTAGCATCTCACCCACTAGCATCACGCTTAGAAGTGACTACGATTTCCGGAATTGTTCCCATTTAAAACTTGTCTCTTCTCAAGTTTGAAAGTGCAATAAGACCGACGGAAAATGAAACGTGGCGATTTTCTAGGCTGATTTTACCCGGAACTATACTCTCATTCTGGCGTAATAATCAAGGAAAGTTGCAAAGGTACCATGGGCGCAGTGATATGACGCGCCTCAAAGTATAGTCCCGGTAGGCATAAAGCAATGAGTTCCAGCAACTTTCAGTTAGCAGGTAATCACGTTGGTTGTATTGCCGGAAGAAGCCTACAGGGACTATAATTGAGGCGCTGCGTCATATCACTGAAATTTAACCTGGACATCCCTCTAGTCTAGGGCATTGGTTCCCAAACGGTGTGCCGTGAGGCAAGTCCAGGTGTGCTTTGGGATTTTGGAACAACCATACATTTAGTTTATAAGTACTTTGTATGGACTGAATTCATAATGCAGGGGCAAACTATATACCTAAAAACATTTCTTTAATTCTTGCCTCATTTTGTGACCTTTCTGGTTTAAATGGGTGGGTTGCTGCTTTGATGACGCCTAATTTGATAAAGTTTCAAATACATTTTTTAAAATATTTTGTTAATAAATATTTCATGAGTAATAGGAGCCTTTGTCACATTTTATTTGGCATTAGTAAATAACTATGCACGTTTACAGATATTTTACGTGATAACATGTGTTATAAAGGCTATTTTGCACAATAGGTGTGCCTTGAGATTTTTTACTTGTCCTTTGGTGTGCCTTGGGCACAAAAAGTTTGGGAACCACTGCTCTAGAATAATCGGTGGTCGTTATGGGAACCGTGACAAGAGTTGGCATGAAAACCACAGTTGCCATTGATAACAATCGGTAGCAATGGAACCCATGACTTATTTTTTTCAAGTACTTTATACACCTCTGACTATGTGTCACATCTATGGAAGATTGCCACTTATGTTCCACCACAGTGTTGCATGATGTGTGTAATAACTTCCTCCCCGCTTTCCTGTAGAGCGCCAGCCTGCATTTTACCATCTTTTGCAGTTATTTTGGTCAGCAGGTGTGAAAAGTTGGAGGTGCAGATGCTGCATCTCTTCACTCTCTTCTGGCATTGCATTCTCAACGGTACTTCAAGGCATCAGGACTTCTTGTGTGTAGGGCCCAGAATTTGTTGCTACACCCCTGCCGCCATGCCGCACAAAATTCTGCTCCTGCTTTGCTTCTGCCGTCTCTCAGGTAGGATTTCAGCTTTTTGTTACCTTTCCTATTTTGTATGTATTACAAAGGTCATAATAAATTATAATGAATAATTACAATTACAATAATTCCGAGAAATTAAGTAAGGAAAACTAAATATTTTCTTTAATCTGCCTCAACTGCCGTCTGTCACACTTGAAACACATTTCAAGGACAAACAGGTGACACTGGGAGGCAAGAGTCTCTTTCTCGTACAACCAGACTGACTGATTGACGCGGGCCGCTCCCTTCGGGTCACCGATGCCATGCTGGATCTAACGACCTCGTTGTCTTTGTTGACAAAAAGGTGCTTCCGACAGCGGCATTGTGGCGGGCAGGCCATCCAAACCTCACTCCAGACCGTACATGGTGTCGCTGCAGCTGCATGGAGGGCATTGGTGTGGAGGAGCACTTGTACGGGGCGACTTTGTGCTGACTTCGGCACATTGCAAACAGTGAGCGTGTAATGTGTTGAGTCAACGTGTGAGAACATGTGGAAATATTAATAAAATTTCCCTCAGACAACTACTAAGTAATAAGTACTTTCCCCTAAACCCCGCATGACGTGGCAGACTGGAGGCTCTGACTGTGGTGCTCGGAGGCCACGACATAAAGAAAACGGAGAAAAGCCAGCAAAGGATCCAAGTGGCCAAGTACCATGTGCATCCAAAGTACAGAAAAGACAATTTGGACAATGATGTCATGCTTCTCGAGGTAATCTTGTGTCATAGAAGTGTTTCCCAACCTTTATGCCTGATATGAATATGGACATGTGGGATACTTATGAGGTGGCCCATGGGGTATGATGGATACTTTATATATATATATATATATATATATATATATATATATATATATATATATGTGTGTGTTAACTGCAGCTGCTCAGACAGACCGATTCAGGTCAGACATTCCCGACCTGAATTGGCCAATAAAATGTGAACTTTTCAAACATTCAATACTTTGGCTTTTACAGAGAATAATTGTAGTTTTTCTACATAAATAATGACACATTTTGAGGGCAGCTACGTCAAGTCCAAATCTTAAACCTAAATCCCAACTTTCTGCCATGGTAGAGGTAGGATGTAGCAACATACTGATTACTGCAAGCAAACCATTTCATGGTTATGCAAAATACAGAAGGGAATCGCTAGTGAAAGTATGAGTCAGACACTAGCTGGGGGGCTGACTGAGTCTAGACCACCCATGATCATAACCAGATATAACTGTATAATAAATCACATTGAACAGCCTCTGATCAATGAGACATAGATTTTGATAGGGTTTCGTTTGGATTCGGTTAGCAAGTACAGTGTCAAAAGTATACAATACTTAAGAGAGCGTGTTCAACTATTACAGTTTGAACAATTTAATTCCATGTCAACAATGGCAACCAATCAAATGTCTGAAGCTAAATGCCAAATGTCTCAAGCTAAATGCCAAATGTCTAAAGCTCTGTGCCCTCACACATAATTATTGATCGAGTGCTGATATGTGCTAATGCGGCCTGTCCATTTCCACAGTTAGAGAAAAACGCCACACTGAACCGCTTTGTAAAGCTCATTGGACTACCGAAAAAAAATGGAGAAATCCCAGCCAACACCAAATGCACTGTAGCCGGCTGGGGAATGCCATTCCCCAATGCAAAGGCCCCGGATGTCCTAATGGAAACCACTGTGACCATTAAAAGCCTCAGAGTTTGTAAGAATACATGGGCCCATTTCTTCAACTCCGAACAAATGATATGCACCCATTCTTCTGGCAAGAAGGGAGGATTCTGTACGGTAATATCTCAATAATCTCCTCTGTGTGTGGATTAAAACGTAGTTAAAAGTGCTTTTCTAGTTCCAGAAACACTTGTCGGGAAGGTGTACGAACGGGTTGTAGCGTCGTTTCATTATGCTCAAGTGAAGGTATTGACATGGATATTTTTCCTCCTAGGGTGATTCCGGTGGCCCTATGGTCTGTGGCAAAAAGGCTCAGGCCATAGCTACTTTTACCAAAAAGGATGGATGTGATGACCCCAATGTTCCACATGTCTCCATGAAGATCCCCTACTTCGTGAGCTGGATCCACAAAGTGATGAACAAAAGGGATTAAGTTACTGGTCTGATTACATTTTGAGAACCACCTAATTTTTCTGTATTTTCTATTTTCTTGCAAGAGTGTATATATAGTCCATTGACTTCATTTTAACACCAGTCGTCCACGAGCGCCCCCAAGTGGTCCCTGAGAGGATGACAAAAAAGTCAACTTTATATCAGTGTTTCTCAAATCACCTTCATCTACGTCCCAAAGCAAAGTTATGAGAGTAGAGTTTTATTGAATTCCTTTTTTTTTTGGGGGGTGGGGGGGGCAATTAATTTACACATTTTAAATATGCAACAATCTCCAGCACAAACAGGACAGACCTGTAAACGGGGTACTTTGAGAGCTGTCTGACGAGGAGGAATGTAGAGGAATAGTTACACTTAAATTTCAATGTGCTGCAATTCAAACTACAGCCCACTCTACAGCCCCTCAGGAACTTCTAAGATGTGATTGGCTCACGCAAAAATCTCCCTGCATGCAGGGAGACATACAGAAGTAAAACATACAGGAAAACTGGTTTCGTTTTTGGTTTGAATTTGGTTTTTCATTTCAACATAATGTTATAAACTGCATGGTTTAATTGTCTCATGGCGGGCAGAAAGGTGTGAGGAACCACCAGCCCTCTGAAATGTATTTTCCAAATAAAAGCTGATTGGACCTGGTGGTGGTCATTTCCATGGGGTAATGTTCATCCTCTCTGGAAACAGCCTCTCTCTTCCTCTTCAGAATCTGTTACTTGCTGCAGAAGCAGCTGCGGTTAACTGCATCTGTCAGTGATACAGCATTTAGTGACATGCTAGCTTCTTACTGTTAACCTGGACATAGTCCCTCTAGGGTACTCGGTGGTTGTTATGGAAACCGTGGCAAGAGTTGACAGACAGACAGACAGACAGACAGACATACTTTATTGATCCCTGAGGGAAATTGTCTTCGTGACAAAACTCCAGTTGAAAAAAGAGGACACTCTACGTATAGTAGAGTGTTAGAAAATATAAATATAAATATATAAGGAGACCTAAATAAAAATATAAAACCTATGTAAAAATAAAAGTATAAACCTATGTACAAATATAATGTAACCTATGTGACAAAATATATAAAAATGTACATCAAGAAATGATAAGTTGCTATGTTACTATGTTAGTTGCCATGAAAACCATAGTTGCCATTGATACAACAATCGGTAGCAATGAAACCCATGACAGGGTCACCATGGAAATGGGAGAAAGCCTCCCCCAGGGCAGGGGCCTGGCCATCAGTGGCTATGTGGCGGACAGGAAGCAGGCTTCAAAATCACAGTTGGAGAATCGCTCGACAGAGTGCCGCGGATCTCCAGCCGCTCGGCCGCTGGCAGTGCCAGGAGGATAGTCTCCATGGCAGCAGCATAATTGTCGTCATTGTCGGCCAGGAAGCCAGTCTGGGCTCCATGGTAAGGAACCACGATGTCCAGCAGGGGGCCAAAGGACCGATGGGCCAGTATGATGGCACCTGCTGCCATGCAATCTACCACACCTGAAGGGAAATGGATTGGAGAGGTCAGTGTTAGCAGTTGTAAGGGTTAGCAGTGGTTAGTCGTTTGCATTAGCCTGGATACCTATCCCAAAATGTTTGTTCCACATGGTGTGCAGGCCGATGGTGGCGCCCACTATCTCCTTCTGGAGCTCCTTGTATTGAACATTGAGTCTGAACTGCACGCGGTCGGCCACTCTGAGCTCCATACACAGCCCCCTCAGCATCAGCACCTGGTCCTCATCATCCTGCTTACGGCATCCACCTATCAGAACCAGCCTCAGGGATTCCCCCCCCCCCCCCCCCCATTTACATTTAGGGCATTTAGCCGACGCTTTTATCCAAAGCGACTTGCAAAAAGTACATTTGTCAGAAGAAGGTGAAACATTTTATTGCTGCTAGTACAGTAAGAAAGTCCCCAGAACAAGTTTCAAATATTTCAATTGCTAGGTTAACCATTGCTAGTATACACCATCTCTTGCTAAGTGCCAAGTTACAAAGAGCAATTATAAAGTGCCAAGATGTACAACATGCAAGAGCATGAGGATAGGTTTTTTTTTAGTTTTTTTTTTTAGGTAGAAGATGGATGTTATGCAGGGTTCAGGTGAACTCTGAAAAAGTGAGCCTTGAGTCTCTCCCGGAAGATGGGGAGTGACTCCGCAGTCCTGACATTGGCAGGGAGCTCGTTCCACCATTGCGGTGCCAAAACAGAGAAGAGTCTTGATTTCGCTGTCCGACCATTTCCTCCTTTTAGTGATGGAGGTACCAGTCGACCAGCTGAGGTAGTAGAGGTGCACAGCAACCTCACTATCTGTATCTGTTTCTGTATCTGTTCAACCAAAAAATTATCTGTATCTGTATCTGTATTCGGATAGAAAATCGGAAGTGGGCGTGGTTTATACCGGAAGTCTCATTTATTGTGCCGAATTTGTATTTTCTAACCTAATATTCATTTGCAATGCAATAGTAGTCCCTTCCAAGCATCACATTGATTTAATATTGTTATATAATTAATTATTAAATATACTTTATGACAATAACTACATAGTAATACAAGCACAACAGTAATACATGTTTTATTTTATCCAACCCACCCTATTGAACGAAGTTTAGATAGACTGCAAACCATCTGAACCCCACTACCACCCCTAAGCTAGTTGGGGGACACTGAGTGACCAGTCAGTTTGAACTTTAAATATAAAGGTTTATTAATCACCACTAGGACACGCACAAGCCAGCTGCTGCCTAACGTACGTAATGCAAAGGGCTGCGCTCGTGCCCTCTCTCACACAGCGGATACTGAATGATAAATCTAAACTTGAATGTGTTGCTCTTTGTTTAAATAACCATGAAATACTTGGTAAAAATTCCATTAAACCTGACTGATACATGCAGCATATGTCACTTAAAGGAATTAATATTGACTGAAATACACGGTAAAACGTTCAACTGTCATCGCACACTATTTATATTTTCACAACGGAATACAAAACAGGAAAATATACTGTGTAAGTAGTTTATTTGACTTTTAATGAGATAGAGAGATCAGCTATGTGGTGAATGTCAGGCGAATGTCTAATTTCAAGCTCTAAGTTTCATGTCCACCGCGGTCAGCTCAGCTCAGCTCGCTGTTGTGCGCTGACTCAGTGGGACGACGACATAAGTGATCTCTTTTCAATCATTTGTAATAAATGAAACAACTATTTAGTGAAATCAAAGTCCGATGCTGCAAACAGAATAGACATTTTTATCTTGTTGCCAACCTGCCATCCACAATGATATGAAGAGATTTTAAGTTTTTTTTTTCCCGAATAATAACGCGAATATTCGGTTAGAATACAGATATGTTTACATCGCATTATCTGTGCTTTCCGAATAACGTATTCGTATTCGGGTGCATCCCTATGAGGTAGTTGAACGGAGTTCTCGAGCAGGGGCGTGGGGTTTCACTAATGCTTGGAGGTAGGTAGGGGCAGTTCCATTAACAGCTTTGTAGGCCAGTACCATCGTCTTGAATTTGATACGAGCCACTACAGGGAACCAGTGGAGGTCATGGAAGAGGGGGGTCACGTGGGAGAATTTGTGTTGGCTGAACATGAGGCATGCTGCAGAGTTCTGGATCCGCTGCAAAGGTTTTTTTGTGGTTGCAGGGAGTCAAACTAAGAGCGAGTTGCAGTAGTCAAGGCGGGAGATGACAAGTGCTCGGGTCAGGAGCTGTGTCGCTTCCCTCGTGAGGAATGGCCGGATCTTGCAGATGTTGTAGAGAGCAAATCTACAGGATCAGGTCACTGCAGTGATGTTTGCAGTGCAGGACAGTTGGTTGTTGAGTGTTACGCCAAGGTTCCTCGCGGTCAGTGAGGCACATACTGTAATGCCCTCGACTGAGACCAGGAAGTCCCTGTGAGGGCAGTCTTTCCCCGGTATGAAGAGAAGCTCAGTCTTGAGCTTGAGTTGATGTGCAGGTGTCCAAGAGCTTATGTCTGCCAAACATCCTGAGATGCGTGTTGCAATCAGAGTGTCTGACGGGGGGAAGGAGAGGAACAGTTGAGTGTCGTCCGCATAACAGTGATAGGAAAAACCGTGTGGTGTGATTACAGAACCTAAAGATCTAGTGTATTGGGAGAACAGAAGCAGTCCTAGTACTGAGCCTTGAGGGACACCAGTGTTTAGCAAGCAGGGTTTGGACAGGGAGCCATTTCATGTGACCTGATAAGTGCGATTCATAAGATAACACAACAAAACGACTTTTGAAAACTCACCATCTGTACTCGGTAGTCCAGTGACCTACTGCCTCGGTGATGCTGCCAGAACACTTTTAGGGCAAGTACATTACTTAGCCAGCTAGCACAAATCATTTCTTGAGATATTACCATAGCTATTGTTATGTTCCAATGTTTAGCTATGGCTATCTCACAAAACATTCAGGTGTAATTTCACCTGCTGACTGTATTCAGGTGTTACTTTGATGTATTGCAGTCCCTCCAGGATTTTGCAGGACTTTTTTTAAATTGTTGCAGCCTAAAATGGCTGTTGTTGCGTGAGCTTTTCAATTGCGAAAGTTGCGGTGTTTTTTAGGTTTTTGTTGCGATTACAGTGCAAGAGGAAGTAAAAGTTGCGAAAGTTGTGATTTTCCTGATGTTAAATATTAAGTTAGTACTGGGATTTTCCTGATACCGTAGTTTAACCTGAAGTTGTTTATAGGTCTCGTATGAGGAGAAGCAGAGGATTTCATTAAGCAAGAGATTCGTGCGTGAATCTTCCTCAGTTCCTTCTGCCTGCTCCCGGAAACACAGTGTATTAAATACAAGTCTCAAACCGGAACAGCATGACAGGAGTGTCCCATTCTGATTGGCTTATAATGTATAAAGATTACATGTTACTAAGCAGATTTGACATGACGTAGGTGTATCCTTCAATCACTTTATGTTATGTCTCCAAGTTCCAAGTTCCAGAGAGTCAGACGTAAAGTCGCCAAGCGGAATACAATCTTCACTATTTCCTTCTTCAGAATGTCAGATCAACCTAACCGTACCATTGCTAGATAATATTTTTCCTAACAGTACTGTAATACACCTCATGGTGCAACCTGGACACATCATCAGTGATGCTCCCAGGGTCATAGGGTGTTTCGGGTCTTCATCAGACACCCTCACCCGGGCGACCCAGCCAGGGGTGATCAGTCCCCCGACTTGTGTCCAGGTAGCGCACTACGCAACGCCTCCCCCCTCTTCAACCAGAGCCAACGTGAAGCCTTCTCAGATGTTTCCAGGATGTTTTTGATGGCTTTTTGCCTATGCAGTCCACAAATCCCAAGGAGCCCCAGGACCCGGTGTAAGGACTTGCCCGCAAAACGCCTGCAGCCCACCTCAATAGGCTCGCAGCGGGCCTTCCACCCATTCCTCCGACAGTCAGCCACCAGGTCCGCGTACTTCGCCCTCTTCCTCTCCTGTGTTTCCCCCATTCTGTCTTCCCAGGGGACAGTTAGCTCAAGGAGCACCACCTGCTTGCTGGCTCCGATTGGTTGCGATGATGTCTGGGAATCGTAACTGCCTGCCTAGGTCAACCAGGAGCTGCCAATCCCTTGCTGTTGTGAGCAGGCCCCCTGGGTTTTCTTGGAGGGTTGAGGTTTCTCCCCTGCTCGGAAAAAGGTGATTGTGCTCTTGGTTGGGTGTTGCCGCTTATTGGTGTTGATGCCAGTGCAGATGGTGTCTGCTATTGCCCGCAGGACCTGGTCGTGGCGCCAGCGATACCTGCCATCTCCCAAGGCCTTCGAGCAACTGCTGAGGATGTGTTCTAATGATCCTCTTTTCTGACAGAGCTGGCACACAGGTGAGTCTGTTAGGCCCCAGGTGAACAGGTTGGCAGGACTTGGGAGGATGTCATAAACTGATTTGACCAAGAACTTAAACTGGTGTGGCTCCGCCTTCCAGAGTTCGGTCCAGGTGATCTTACGGCCAGCTATGTGCTCCCATTTGGTCCAGGCTCCCTGCTTGCTCATGCCCACCGAATCTGCTGAAGCGAGCCTCCTCCACCTCGTCGCGAACCTCCTCCTGGATGAGCTTTCACCTCTCCTTTCCTCTGGCTCTGCTGTAGCGTGGTTTTGGGTTGCTACCCAGTCCAGCCCGACCAGTAGCCACGGTCCCCACCAGGGTGCTGTGCTGAGCCTCGCCTCTGCCCGCTCCACTGCATCCTGGGCACACCACTTCCTTCCTGTTCTGACCTCCACACCTGCTGAAGCTACTTTTCCGTCTGCAGAATCTCTGTAGAGCAGGACTTCTCTGGCCCGGGAAACCTTGAACTCCTCTGCTAGACTGCTGAAAGGAAGCTGCAGCTGGGTGTTGTGCCCAAACAAAGCAATGCTGCTTAGGCTCCGTGGCAGGCCAAGCCACCTGTGCAGGGAGGAGCTGATCTTCCTCTCAAAAGCCTCCACGGTGGTCATTGGGAATTCATACATTAGCAGCGGCCAGAGGAGGCGAGGCAGGATGCCATGCTGATAGATCCAGGCTTTACACTTCCCAGGAAGTCCTGACTTGTCCACAGCTGAGAGCCACGTGTTGAGGTTATCGCTGGTAGCTTGACGCACAGCGGTGTCCTTCAGATTGCTGGTGAAGAGCTTGCCCAGGCTCTTCACTGGCTTTTCTGACACAGTTGGAATTTTTGTGTCTTCCAGACTGAAGCGGAAGTGGTCGGTTACCTTTCCTTTCCTCAAGACTAAGGACCTGGACTTAGTGGGCTTGAAACTCATTCTAGCCCAACTAATGAGTCAATCAAGGCCTTGAAGGAGCCATCTGCATCCAGGCTCTGATGTTGTGGTTACCGTGAGATCATCCATAAATGCTCTAATCGGGGGTTGCTGGAAGCCGGATCTGGACAAAGGGCCTCTGCACTCTACTTCCGCAGACTTCACGAGCATGTTCATGGCCAGTGCAAACAAGGACACAGAGATTGTGCAGCCTGTAATGATGCCTTTCTCCGGACGATGCCAATCTGATGTTGAAGTGCCAGAGGACACCCTCAGACTAAAGTTGTTGTAGTAGTCGAGGATGAGATTGCGGACCTTCTCTGGGACGTGGTATCTGCTCAGGGACAATTCCACCAGCTTGTGTGGAATCGATCCGTAAGCATTGGTGAGGTCTAGCCACAGCACTGCCAAATCGCCTCTGCTCTCTTGCGCCTCACGGATCAGCTGTGTTACCACGCCAGTGTGTTCGATACACCCTGGAACTCCTGGGACTCCTCCCTTCTGCACCGAGGTGTCAATATAGGTGTTCTTCAGGAGAAATCCCATGAGGCGATTGGAAACAATCTTGAAGAAGGTCTTGCACTCAACACTAAGGAGGGAGATTGTCCTGAACTGCTCGATGTTCCTTGCGTTCGCCTCCTTGGGAATCCATACTCCCTCTGCGTACTTCCACTGCTGAGGTACCTTCCCTCTTTTCCAGATCACTCTGAAGATCTTCCAAAGACGCTCCAACAGACGGGGACAGTGTTTGAAGACCTTGTAAGGAACTCCACTTGGGCCTGGTGCTGATGCTGTTCGGGCAGATTTGATGACCTCTTTAACTTCCTTCAGGGTGGGTTCACTGATGTTAAACAGTGCCCCAGTCTCCAAACTTCTCCAACCGTTTCCACTTCTAGCGGTCCCTCTTAGCCAGGGCAATGCTTGTACATAGTGCTCATTTTTTAAATCCGTGGATTGTATCTTTAAACTGGTGGGTTCTGGTGGGCATATGAGGGCTGCGCAGTGGCCGAGGTCTTGCTCTCTCATGCCGTCGCTGTAGGTGTTCCTGATGTGGCGGTTGATGTCCTCCTCCGGACATGAGAGCTGACCACTGCGTTTCTCTCCCAGCAGCTTCTTTGTGAATCCAAATGGATTTGCAATGAAGGCCTGCGGGCCTTCTCCTTGCCTTTCTTCCTGTGCCACTCGGCACGTCAAAGGATGAGTGGCCTTTCCCTTACCACACCCCTCAGTTCTGCCAAGGCTGCCTTCTCATCATCGCTCACCTTCCTGTAATGGCTCCTGAGTACCCTCAGCTCTTGTCTGAGTTGGGAAATCTTGATCTCTCGCCGATTTGGAATAGGTGCTGCAGTTGTAGTCTTGGTGGTGCGTTGTTCCTTGATGCCAAACCTGTCTGATGCAATGCTTATTATGAACGTGCTCATTGTCTTGAGCCTCTGGTCCACATCACCCTTGGCTGTTGCTTCCAGGGCTGTATCAACATCTTCATCAAACTGTTGCCACTCTGACTCCTTGTTGGCAGCGGGCCACAATATCCAACGATGCTCTGACGGTCTGCTTTGGGGTTGCCAACAAAATGGTAAAATAAATGCCACAGAAATCATATCAGAAATAAAAACATTAGTACTAGTACTGTGTATAGGCAGTCTCTCCTGAATACTAAATTAAATAATAATTATAAACTAACAATATGAATGGCGTCTCGCGAGATGGCGCCGAGGATGGCTGCCTTGTCTCGAGCTCCTCAAACATCTAATTTTAGTGTCGTTTTGTTGTACTTTCTTTTTTTGTTTATCTTAATTTTTTTGCAACATGCGAACCGCCCAAGCGAGCCCTATCAGTCAATATGATAGAGAACAACTTTTACTCATCAGGTCGCTGGTAAACAGCAACAAACCTCCACGACCAGAAAACAACAACAATGGCGAGACTCCGTGGTTACCTGTTGGCGCTTTACCTGCGGGGCGCAGGAGACAAAGACGGCGAGGATCCCGGGCCGGGGTCCTAGTCAGGCTGAGGAAACGCGAAAACCGGCCACCTCTACCGAGTTTACTTCTGGCAAATGTCCAATCCCTGGATAATAAGCTGGATGAACTCCGAAGTAGGATGGCATTCCAACGGGACATTAAGAACTGTAACGTTATGGTTTTCACAGAGACTTGGCTTGACCCTTCGATCCAGGACGCCGCCATTGTCCCGCACGGATTCTCCATTCATCGCCAGGACCGGACAATAAACTCAGGGAAGAGTAAGGGAGGGGGTGTCTGCTTTATGATCAACAACAACTGGTGCTCAGATGTGGAGATAATTTCTTCGGACTGTTCTCCCAGCTTAGAGCACATCATGATCAGATGCTGTCCTTTTTACCTGCCGAGGGAGTTTACATCTGTTGTTTTAACAGCAGTGTATGTGCCGCCGCACGCTGACAACAACACAGCGCTGGAGGAGCTGTACGGAGTTATCGACAGGACAGAGACTTCAAGGCCGGAGGCTGCATTTATTGTGGCCGGGGATTTTAACAGCGCCAACATGAAGAAAGTCCTGCCGAAATACTATCAGCACGTCAGCTGCCCCACGCGCGGTTGAAATACACTGGACCATGTTTACTCTCCCTTTCGCAACAGATACAAAGCCCTCCCCCGCCCCCCCTTTGGCAAGTCGGACCACGTATCTCTTCTCCTGCTCCCCGTTTACCGGCAGAGACTGAAAAGAGACCGACCTGTGACACGGACAGTCCAGCGTTGGACCGAGCAATCAGACTCTGCTCTCCAACACTGCTTCAGCACTACGGAGTGGTGTGTGTTTGAGGATGAGGACATAAACACACACACAGATGCGGTCATTTGCTACATCAGTAAATGCATCGATGACGTCGTACCGCGGATTACTGTACGAACATTCCCAAATCAAAAGCCCTGGATAAATAGCGAGGTCCGAGCTAAACTTAAAGCTCGGGCTGTCGCGCACAGCGCCGGTGATTTGGACGAATACAGGAATTCCAGGTATGCGCTCCGGAGAGCTATTAGCAGTGCCAAAATACATTATAAGAATAAAGTGGAGTCTGACTACAAGGGCTCCAATGCTAGAAACATGTGGTCTGGACTAAAAACTATAACAGACTACAAAAGATCAATGGGTGGTGCTGAGGGGGTGTGTGCATCTCTCCCATATGAACTGAACACGTTTTATGCACGCTTTGAGAGACCCCCGACTGTGGAGGTACAGAAGGCTCAGGATCCCTGCCCCTGCCCCCTGGTTTTAACCAGTGCAGATGTGTGCAGATCCCTAAAAAGGATCAACACACATAGGGCTCCTGGGCCTGACGGCATCCCTGGTCGTGCTCTCAAGGTGTGTGCAGTTCAGCTGGCAGAGGTGTTCACAGTCATCTTCAATAAATCACTGCTCCAGTCTGTAGTCCCCACATGTTTCAAGGAGTCAACCATCATTCCTGTCCCTAAAAAGACTAAAACCATCTGCCTTAATGACTATCGCCCAGTTGCACTCACCCCCATCATCATGAAGTGCTTTGAGCGGTTAGTCAAACAGTTCATCACCTCCTCCCTCCCCAAATCTCTGGACCCCCTGCAGTTTGCTTACAGGAAGAACAGGTCCACAGCCGATGCCATCACCCTCACCCTCCACACTGCCCTCTCCCACCTGGACCAGAGGAACACGTATGTGAGAATGCTGTTCATTGACTACAGTTCAGCATTCAACACCATTGTGCCTTCCAAGCTCGTCATCAAGCTCAGGGACCTCGGGCTCAACAGCGCCCTCTGTGACTGGATCCTGAACTTCCTGACGGGCAGACGCCAGGCAGTGCGGATGGGTAACATCACATCCTCCCGCCAGACCCTCAACACTGGAGCCCCCCAGGGTTGCGTGCTCAGCCCTCTCCTCTACTCCCTGTTCACGCACGACTGCGTGGCCACACACAGCTCCAACTCCATCATTAAGTTTGCTGATGACACGACTGTCATCGGCCTGATCACCGACGGCAACGAGACGGCGTACAGAGAGGAGGTCAGAGACCTGACATCTTGGTGCCAGGACAGCAACCTCCTTCTCAACATCAGCAAAACCAAGGAGCTGATTGTGGATTACAGGAAGAAACAGAGAGGTGGACACGCCCCCATCACCATCGACGGGACTCCTGTGGAGAGAGTCAGCAGCTTCAGGTTCCTCGGGGTTCACATCACTGAGGACCTGACATGGACTCATCACACCAACATCATCACCAAGACAGCCCGTCAGAGGCTCTTCTTCCTCCGCAGGCTGCGGAGGTTCAACATGGACTCCAGGATACTCTGTAACTTCTACAGGTGCACCATCGAGAGTATCCTGACCGGCTGCATCACGGCCTGGTATGGCAGCTGCACCGCCCTCAACCGTAAGACTCTACAGAGGGTGGTGAAAACTGCTCAGCACATCACCAGGACGGAGCTGCCATCCATGGAGGACCTCTACACCCAGCGGTGTAGGAAGAAGGCCTACAGGATTATAAAAGACCCCCATCACCCCAGCAACAAACTGTTCTGTCTGCTGCCGTCTGGCAGACGGTACCGCAGCATCCGGACCAGGACCACCAGACTCAGGGACAGTTTCATCCCACAGGCTATAAGACTGTTGAACTCCTGAGCTCTGTGAAGGTCACTACATCTGTTTATAGGAAAATATTTATTTTCATATTTATTTAGATTACATTATTTAATTCATATCAGTTCATACCTCCCCATAACTGCTGCTAATTCATTCAAACTGCACATGTAAATATAACACTTTTACTTTTACACTTCTGCACCTTACAATGTTTAATGTTTATATTATTATACTGTTATATATATATATATATTTTTTTTTTTTTATTGCACTAGTTTTTCTCTTCTTCTCTTATTCTTAGACACTTATTGAGTTGTTTTGGGGTGCCTGGGACTTAAGATTTTCATTGCCAACATGTACGCTGTATCTGTTGAGCAAATGACAATAAAACCTTTGAATCTTTGAATCTTCAGCCTTCACATAAGAAATAAAAAAACAAACAATCTCAGTTCAGCCGAACAGAACCTCACAGCATGATACTAAAGACACCTAAGAATGGAAAATAAAATACCATTTTGGCAAAACTTTGGCATCTATTGATTTCTTGTATTATGTAAAGTACAATTATGTAAAGTGCACACAGTCCTTCAATGTAAACATAGCGAACTTTCAGTAATACTATACAGTATGTTGCGTCTATGGAAGATTTCCACTTATGTTCCACCACAGTGTTGCATGCAGTGTGTAATAACTTCCTCCCCGCTTTCATGTAGAATGCCAGACTGCTTTTTTACCGCCTTTTGCAGTTATTTTGGTCAGCATGTGTGAAGAGTTGGAGGTGCAGATGCTGCATCTCTTCACTCTCTTCTGGCATTGCATTCTCAACGGTACTTCAAGGCATCAGGACTTCTTGTGTGTAGGGCCCAGAATTTGTTGCTACACCCCTGCCGCCATGCCGCACAAAATTCTGCTCCTGCTTTGCTTCTGCCGTCTCTCAGGTAAGATTTCAGCTTTTTGTTACCTTTCCTATTTTGTATGTATTACAAAGGTCATAATAAATTATAATGAATAATTACAATTACAATAATTCCGAGAAATTAAGTAAGGAAAACTAAATATTTTCTGCCTCAATGGCGGCGTCCTTATCTGCCTCAACTGCCGTCTGTCACACTTGAAACACATTTCAAGGACAAACAGGTGACACTGGGAGGCAAGAGTCTCTTTCTCGTACAACCAGACTGACTGATTGACGCGGGCCGCTCCCTTCGGGTCACCGATGCCATGCTGGATCTAACGACCTCGTTGTCTTTGTTGACAAAAAGGTGCTTCCGACAGCGGCATTGTGGCGGGCAGGCCATCCAAACCTCACTCCAGACCGTACATGGTGTCGCTGCAGCTGCATGGAGGGCATCAGTGTGGAGGAGCACTTGTACGGGGCGACTTTGTGCTGACTTCGGCACATTGCAAACAGTGAGCGTGTAATGTGTTGAGTCAACGTGTGAGAACATGTGGAAATATTAATAAAATTTCCCTCAGACAACTACTAAGTAATAAGTACTTTCCCCTAAACCCCGCATGACGTGGCAGACTGGAGGCTCTGACTGTGGTGCTCGGAGGCCACGACATAAAGAAAACGGAGAAAAGCCAGCAAAGGATCCAAGTGGCCAAGTACCATGTGCATCCAAAGTACAGAAAAGACAATTTGGACAATGATGTCATGCTTCTCGAGGTAATCTTGTGTCATAGAAGTGTTTCCCAACCTTTATGCCTGATATGAATATGGACATGTGGGATACTTATGAGGTGGCCCATGGGGTATGATGGATACTTTATATATATATGTGTGTGTGTGTTAACTGCAGCTGCTCAGACAGACCAATTCAGGTCAGACATTTCCGACCTGAATTGGCCAATAAAATGTGAACTTTTCAAACCCATTCAATACTTTGGCTTTTACAGAGAATAATTGTAGTTTTTCTACATAAATATTGACACATGTTGAGGGCAGCTACGTCAAGTCCAAATCTTAAACCTAAATCCCAACTTTCTGCCATGGTAGAGATAGGATGTAGCAACATACTGATTACTGCAAGCAAACCATTTCATGGTTATGCAAAATACAGAAGGGAATCGCTAGTGAAAGTATGAGTCAGACACTAGCTGGGGGGCTGACTGAGTGTAGACCACCCATGATCATAACCAGATATAACTGTATAATAAATCACATTGAACAGCCTCTGATCAGTGAGACATAGATTTTTATAGGGTTTGGTTTGGATTCGGTTAGCAAGTACAGTGTCAAAAGTATACAATACTTAAGAGAGCGTGTTCAACTATTACAGTTTGAACAATTTAATTCCATGTCAACAATGGCAACCAATCAAATGTCTCAAGCTAAATGCCAAATGTCTCAAGCTAAATGCCAAATGTCTAAAGCTCTGTGCCCTCACACATAGTTATTGATCAAGTGCTGATATGTGCTAATGCGGCCTGTCCATTTCCACAGTTAGAGAAAAACGCCACACTGAACCGCTTTGTAAAGCTCATTGGACTACCGAAAAAAAATGGAGAAATCCCAGCCAACACCAAATGCACTGTAGCCGGCTGGGGAATGCCATTCCCCAATGCACAGGCCTCGGATGTCCTAATGGAAACCACTGTGACCATTAAAAGCCTCGGAGTTTGTGAGAATACATGGGCCCATTTCTTCAACTCCGAACAAATGATATGCACCCATTCTTCTGGCAAGAAGGGAGGATTCTGTACGGTAATATCTCAATAATCTCCTCTGTGTGTGGATTAAACCGTAGTTGAAAGTGCTTTTCTAGTTCCAGAAACACTTGTCGGGAAGGTGTATGAACGGGTTGTAGCGTCGTTTCATTATGCTCAAGTGAAGGTATTGACATGGATATTTTTCCTCCTAGGGTGATTCCGGTGGCCCTATGGTGTGTGGCAAAAAGGATCAGGCCATAGCTACTTTTACCAAAAAGGATGGATGTGATGACCCCAATGTTCCACATGTCTCCATGAAGATCCCCTACTTCGTGAGCTGGATCCACAAAGTGATGAACAAAAGGGATTAATTACATTTACATGATTACATTTTGAGAACCACCTAATTTTTCTGTATTTTTTTAAGAGTGTATATATAGTCCATTGACTTTATTTTAACACCAGTCGTCCACGAGCGCCCCCAAGTGGTCCCTGAGAGGATGACAAAAAAGTCAACTTTATATCGGTGTTTCTCAAATCACCTTCATCTACGTCCCAAAGCAAAGTTATGAGAGTAGAGTTTTATTGAATTCCTTTTTTTTGGGGGGGGGGGGGGCAATTAATTTACACATTTTAAATATGCAACAATCTCCAACACAAACAGGACAGACCTGTAAACGGGGTACTTTGAGAGCTGTCTGACGAGGAGGAATGTAGAGGAATAGTTACACTTAAATTTCAATGTGCTGCAATTCAAACTACAGCCCACTCTACAGCCCCTCAGGACCTTCTAAGATGTGATTGGCTCACGCAAAAATCTCCCTGCATGCAGGGAGACATACAGAAGTAAAACATACAGGAAAACTGTATGTCCCTTCCAAGCATCACATTGATTTAATATTGTTATATAATTAATTATTAAATATACTTTACGACAATAATTACATAGTAATACATACACAACAGTAATACATGTTTTATTTTATCCACCCCACCCTATTGAACGAAGTTTAGATAGACTGCAAACCATCTGAACCCCACTACCACCCCTAAGCTAGTTGGGGGACACTGAGTGACCAGTCAGTTTGAACTTTAAATATAAAGGTTTATTAATCACCACTAGGACACGCACAAGCCAGCTGCTGCCTAACGTACGTAATGCAAAGGGCTGCGCTCGTGCCCTCTCTCACACAGCGGATACTGAATGATAAATCTAACTTGAATGTGTTGCTGTTTGTTTAAATAACCATGAAATACTTGGTCAAAATTCCATTAAACCTGACTGATACATGCAGCATATGTCACTTAAAGGAATTAATATTGACTGAAATACACGGTAAAACGTTCAACTGTCATCGCACACTATTTATATTTTCACCACGGAATACAAAACAGGAAAATATACTGTGTAAGTAGTTTATTTGACTTTTAATGAGATAGAGAGATCAGCTATGTGGTGAATGTCAGGCGAATGTCTAATTTCAAGCTCTAAGTTTCATGTCCACCGCGGTCGGCTCAGCTCAGCTCGCTGTTGTGCGCTGACTCAGTGGGACGACGACATAAGTGATCTCTTTTCAATCATTTGTAATAAATGAAACAGCTATTTAGTGAAATCAAAGTCCGATGCTGCAAACAGAATAGACATTTTTATCTTGTTGCCAACCTGCCATCCACAATGATATGAACAGATTTTAAGTTTTTTTTTTCCCGAATAATAACCCGAATATTCGGGTAGAATACAGATATGTTTACATCGCATTATCTGTGCTTTCCGAATAACGTATTCGTATTCGGGTGCATCCCTATGAGGTAGTTGAACGGAGTTCTCGAGCAGGGGCGTGGGGTTTCACTAATGCTTGGAGGTAGGTAGGGGCAGTTCCATTAACAGCTTTGTAGGCCAGTACCATCGTCTTGAATTTGATACGAGCCACTACAGGGAACCAGTGGAGGTCATGGAAGAGGGGGGTCACATGGGAGAATTTGTGTTGGCTGAACATGAGGCATGCTGCAGAGTTCTGGATCCGCTGCAAAGGTTTTTTCGCGGTTGCAGGGAGTCAAACTAAGAGCGAGTTGCAGTAGTCAAGGCGGGAGATGACAAGTGCTCGGGTCAGGAGCTGTGTTGCTTCCCTCGTGAGGAATGGCCGGATCTTGCAGATGTTGTAGAGAGCAAATCTACAGGATCAGGTCACTGCAGTGATGTTTGCAGTGCAGGACAGTTGGTTGTTGAGTGTTACGCCAAGGTTCCTCGTGGTCAGTGAGGCACATACTGTAATGCCCTCGACTGAGACCAGGAGGTCCCTGTGAGGGCAGTCTTTCCCCGGTATGAAGAGAAGCTCAGTCTTGAGCTTGAGTTGATGTGCAGGTGTCCAAGAGCTTATGTCTGCCAAACATCCTGAGATGCGTGTTGCAATCAGAGTGTCTGACGGGGGGAAGGAGAGGAACAGTTGAGTGTCGTCCGCATAACAGTGATAGGAAAAACCGTGTGGTGTGATTACAGAACCTAAAGATCTAGTGTATTGGGAGAACAGAAGCAGTCCTAGTACTGAGCCTTGAGGGACACCAGTGTTTAGCAAGCAGGGTTTGGACAGGGAGCCATTTCATGTGACCTGATAAGTGCGATTCATAAGATAACACAACAAAACGACTTTTGAAAACTCACCATCTGTACTCGGTAGTCCAGTGACCTACTGCCTCGGTGATGCTGCCAGAACACTTTTAGGGCAAGTACATTATTTAGCCAGCTAGCACAAATCATTTCTTGAGGTATTACCATAGCTATTGTTATGTTCCAATGTTTAGCTATGGCTATCTCACAAAACATTCAGGTGTAATTTCACCTGCTGACTGTATTCAGGTGTGACTTTGATGTATTGCAGTCCCTCCAGGATTTTGCAGGACTTTTTTTAAATTGTTGCAGCCTAAAATGGCTGTTGTTGCGTGAGCTTTTCAATTGCGAAAGTTGCGGTGTTTTTTAGGTTTTTGTTGCGATTACAGTGCAAGAGGAAGTAAAAGTTGCGAAAGTTGTGATTTTCCTGATGTTAAATATTAAGTTAGTACTGGGATTTTCCTGATACCGTAGTTTAACCTGAAGTTGTTTATTGGTCTCGTATGAGGAGAAGCAGAGGATTTCATCAAGCAAGAGATTTGTGCGTGAATCTTCCTCAGTTCCTTCTGCCTGCTCCCGGAAACACAGTGTATTAAATACAAGTCTCAAACCGGAACAGCATGACAGGAGTGTCCCATTCTGATTGGCTTATAATGTATAAAGATTACATGTTACTAAGCAGATTTGACATGACGTAGGTGTATCCTTCAATCACTTTATGTTATGTCTCCAAGTTCCAAGTTCCAGAGAGTCAGACGTAAAGTCGCCAAGCGGAATACAATCTTCACTATTTCCTTCTTCAGAATGTCAGATCAACCTAACCGTACCATTGCTAGATAATATTTTTCCTAACAGTACTGTAATACACCTCATGGTGCAACCTGGACACATCATCAGTGATGCTCCCAGGGTCATAGGGTGTTTCGGGTCTTCATCAGACACCCTCACCCTGGCGACCCAGCCAGGGGTGATCAGTCCCCCGACTTGTGTCCAGGTAGCGCACTACGCAACGCCTCCCCCCTCTTCAACCAGAGCCAACGTGAAGCCTTCCCAGATGTTTCCAGGATGTTTTTGATGGCTTTTTGCCTATGCAGTCCACAAATCCCAAGGAGCCCCAGGACCCGGTGTAAGGACTTGCCCGCAAAACGCCTGCAGCCCACCTCAATAGGCTCGCAGCGGGCCTTCCACCCATTCCTCCGACAGTCAGCCACCAGGTCGGCGTACTTCGCCCTCTTCCTCTCCTGTGTTTCCTCCATTCTGTCTTCCCAGGGGACAGTTAGCTCAAGGAGCACCACCTGCTTGCTGGCTCCGGACATCAAGACCATGCCTGGCCGGAGTGTCGTGGTTGCGATGATGTCTGGGAATCGCAACTGCCTGCCTAGGTCAACCAGGAGCTGCCAATCCCTTGCTGTTGTGAGCAGGCCCCCTGGGTCTTCTTTGAGGGTTGAGGTTTCTCCCCTGCTCGGAAAAAGGTGATCGTGCTCTTGGTTGGGTTTTGCCGCTTATTGGTGTTGATGCCAGTGCAGATGGTGTCTGCTATTGCCCGCAGGACCTGGTCGTGGCACCAGCGATACCTGCCATCTCCCAAGGCCTTCGAGCAACTGCTGAGGATGTCTTCTAATGATCCTCTTTTCTGACAGAGCTGGCACACAGGTGAGTCTGTTAGGCCCCAGGTGAACAGGTTGGCAGGACTTGGGAGGATGTCATAAACTGATTTGACCAAGAACTTAAACTGGTGTGGCTCCGCCTTCCAGAGTTCGGTCCAGGTGATCTTACGGCCAGCTATGTGCTCCCACTTGGTCCAGGCTCCCTGCTTGCTCATGCCCACCGATTTGCTGAAGCGAGCCTCCTCCACCTCGGCGCGAACCTCCTCCTGGATGAGCTTTCACCTCTCCTTTCCTCTGGCTCTGCTGTAGCGTGGTTTTGGGTTGCTACCCAGTCCAGCCCGACCAGCCACGGTCCCCACCAGGGTGCTGTGCCGCAGCCTCGCCTCTGCCCGCTCCACTGCATCCTGGGCACGCCACTTCCTTCCTGTTCTGACCTCCACACCTGCTGAAGCTACTTTTCCGTCTGCAGAATCTCTGTAGAGCAGGACTTCTCTGGCCCGGGAAACCTTGAACTCCTCTGCTAGACTGCTGAAAGGAAGCTGCAGCTGGGTGTTGTGCCCAAACAAAGCAATGCTGCTTAGGCTCCGTGGCAGGCCAAGCCACCTGTGCAGGGAGGAGCTGATCTTCCTCTCAAAAGCCTCCACGGTGGTCATTGGGAATTCATACATCAGCAGCGGCCAGAGGAGGTGAGGCAGGATGCCATGCTGATAGATCCAGGCTTTAAACTTCCCAGGAAGTCCTGACTTGTCCACAGCTGAGAGCCACGTGTTGAGGTTATCGCTGGTAGCTTGACGCGCAGCGGTGTCCTTCAGATCGCTGGGGAAGAGCTTGCCCAGGCTCTTCACTGGCTTTTCTGATACAGTTGGAATTTTTGTGTCTTCCAGACTGAATCGGAAGTGGTCGGTTACCTTTCCTTTCCTCAAGACTAAGGATGAGTCAATCAAGGCCTTGAAGGAGCCATCTGCACCCAGGCTCTGATGTTGTGGTTACCGTGAGATCATCCATAAATGCTCTAATCGGGGGTTGCTGGAAGCCGGATCTGGACAAAGGGCCTCTGCACTCTACTTCCGCAGACTTCACAAGCATGTTCATGGCCAGTGCAAACAAGGACACAGAGATTGTGCAGCCTGTAATGATGCCTTTCTCCAGACGATGCCAATCTGATGTTGAAGTACCAGAGGACACCCTCAGACTAAAGTTGTTGTAGTAGTCGAGGATGAGATTGCGGACCTTCTCTGGGACGTGGTATCTGCTCAGGGACAATTCCACCAGCTTGTGTGGAATCGATCCGTAAGCATTGGTGAGGTCTAGCCACAGCACTGCCAAATCGCCTCTGCTCTCTCGCGCCTCACGGATCAGCTGTGTTACCACGCCAGTGTGTTCGATATACCCTGGATCTCCTGGGACTCCTCCCTTCTGCACCGAGGTGTCAATATAGGTGTTCTTCAGGAGAAATCCCATGAGGCGATTGGAAACAATCTTGAAGAAGGTCTTGCACTCAACACTAAGGAGGGAGATTGTCCTGAACTGCTCGATGTTCCTTGTGTTCTCCTCCTTGGGAATCCATCCTCCCTCTGTGTACTTCCACTGCTGAGGTACCTTCCCTCTTTTCCAGATCACTCTGAAGATCTTCCAAAGACGCTCCAACAGACGGGGACACTGTTTGAAGACCTTGTAAGGAACTCCACTTGGGCCTGGTGCTGATGCTGTTCGGGCAGATTTGATGACCTCTTTAACTTCCTTCAGGGTGGGTTCACTGATGTTAAACAGTGCCCCAGTCTCCAAACTTCTCCAACCGTTTCCACTTCTAGCGGTCCCTCTTAGCCAGGGCAATGCTTGTACATAGTGCTCATTTTTTAAATCCGTGGATTGTATCTTTAAACTGGTGGGTGCTGGTGGGCATATGAGGGCTGCGCAGTGGCCGAGGTCTTGCTCTCTCATGCCGTCGCTGTAGGTGTTCCTGATGTGGCGGTTGATGTCCTCCTCCGGACATGAGAGCTGACCACTGCGTTTCTCTCCCAGCAGCTTCTTTGTGAATCCAAATGGATTTGCAATGAAGGCCTGCGGGCCTTCTCCTTGCCTTTCTTCCTGTGCCACTCGGCACGTCAAAGGATGAGTGGCCTTTCCCTTACCACACCCCTCAGTTCTGCCAAGGCTGCCTTCTCATCATCGCTCGCCTTCCTGTAATGGCTCCTGAGTACCCTCAGCTCTTGTCTGAGTTGGGAAATCTTGATCTCTCGCCGATTTGGAATAGGTGCTGCAGTTGTAGTCTTGGTGGCGCGTTGTTCCTTGATGCCAAACCTGTCTGATGCAATGCTTATTATGAACGTGCTCATTGTCTTGAGCCTCTGGTCCACATCACCCTTGGCTGTTGCTTCCAGGGCTGTATCAACATCTTCATCAAACTGTTGCCACTCTGACTCCTTGTTGGCAGCGGGCCACAATATCCGACGATGCTCTGACGGTCTGCTTTGGGGTTGCCAACAAAATGGTAAAATAAATGCCACAGAAATCATATCAGAAATAAAAACATTAGTACTAGTACTGTGTATAGGCAGTCTCTCCTGAATACTAAATTAAATAATAATTATAAACTAACAATATGAATGGCTTCAGCCTTCACATAAGAAATAAAAAAACAAACAATCTCAGTTCAGCCGAACAGAACCTCACAGCATGATACTAAAGACAACTAAGAATGGAAAATAAAATACAATTTTGGCAAAACTTTGGCATCTATTGATTTCTTGTATTATGTAAAGTACAATTATGTAAAGTGCACACAGTCCTTCAATGTAAACATAGCGAACTTTCAGTAATACTATATGTCACGTCTATGGAAGATTTCCACTTATGTTCCACCACAGTGTTGCATGCAGTGTGTAATAACTTCCTCCCCGCTTTCATGTAGAATGCCAGACTGCTTTTGCGGTTATTTTGGTCAGCATGAGTGAAGAGTTGGAGGTGCAGATGCTGCATCTCTTGACTCTTGACTCTCTTCTGGCATTGCATTCTCAACGGTACTTCAAGGCATCAGGACTTCTTGTGTGTAGGGCCCAGAATTTGGTGCTACACCCCTGCCGCCATGCCACACAAAATTCTGCTCCTGCTTTGCTTCTGCCGTCTCTCAGGTAGGATTTCAGCTTTTTGTTACCTTTCCTATTTTGTATGTATTACAAAGGTCATAATAAATTATAATGAATAATTACAATTACAATAATTCCGAGAAATTAAGTAAGGAAAACTAAATATTTTCTTTAATCTGCCTCAACTGCCGTCTGTCACACTTGAAACACATTTCAAGGACAAACAGGTGACACTGGGAGGCAAGAGTCTCTTTCTCGTACAACCAGACTGACTGATTGATGCGGGCCGCTCCCTTCGGGTCACCGATGCCATGCTGGATCTAACGACCTCGTTGTCTTTGTTGACAAAAAGGTGCTTCCGACAGCGGCATTGTGGCGGGCAGGCCATCCAAACCTCACTCCAGACCGTACATGGTGTCGCTGCAGCTGCATGGAGGGCATCAGTGTGGAGGAGCACTTGTACGGGGCGACTTTGTGCTGACTTCGGCACATTGCAAACAGTGAGCGTGTAATGTGTTGAGTCAACGTGTGAGAACATGTGGAAATATTAATAAAATTTCCCTCAGACAACTACTAAGTAATAAGTACTTTCCCCTAAACACCGCATGACGTGGCAGACTGGAGGCTCTGACTGTGGTGCTCGGAAGCCACGACATAAAGAAAACGGAGAAGAGCCAGCAAAGGATCCAAGTGGCCAAGTACCATGTGCATCCAAAGTACACAATAGACAATTGGGACAATGATGTCATGCTTCTCGAGGTAATCTTGTGTCATAGAAGTGTTTCTTAACCTTTATGCCAGATATGAATATGGACATGTGGGATACTTATGAGGTGACCCATGGGGTATGATGGATACTTTATATATATATATATATATATATATATATATATATATATATATATATATATATATGTGTGTGTGTGTGTTAACTGCAGCTGCTCAGACAGACCGATTCAGGTCAGACATTTCCGACCTGAATTGGCCAATAAAATGTTAACTTTTCAAACCCATTCAATACTTTGGCTTTTCCAGAGAATAATTGTAGTTTTTCTACATAAATAATGACACATGTTGAGGGTAGCTACGTCAAGTCCAAATCTTAAACCTAAATCCCAACTTTCTGCCATGGTAGAGATAGGATGTAGCAACATACTGATTACTGCAAGCAAACAATTTCATGGTTATGCAAAATACAGAAGGGAATCGCTAGTGAAAGTATGAGTCAGACACTAGCTGGGGGGCTGACTGAGTCTAGACCACCCATGATCATAACCAGATATAACTGTATAATGAATCACATTGAACAGCCTCTGATCAATGAGACATAGATTTTGATAGGGTTTGGTTTGTATTCGGTTAGCAAGTACAGTGTCAAAAGTATACAATATTTAAGAGAGTGTGTTCAACTATTACAGTTTGAACAATTTAATTCCATGTCAACAATGGCAACCAATCAAATGTCTCAAGCTAAATGCCAAATGTCTCAAGCTAAATGCCAAATGTCTAAAGCTCTGTGCCCTCACACATAATTATTGATCAAGTGCTGATATGTGCTAATGCGGCCTGTCCATTTCCACAGTTAGAGAAAAACGCCACACTGAACCGCTTTGTAAAGCTCATTGGACTACCGAAAAAAAATGGAGAAATCCCAGCCAACACCAAATGCACTGTAGCCGGCTGGGGAATGCCATTCCCCAATGCACAGGCCCCGGATGTCCTAATGGAAACCACTGTGACCATTAAAAGCCTCAGAGTTTGTAAGAATACATGGGCCCATTTCTTCAACTCCGAACAAATGATATGCACCCATTCTTCTGGCAAGAAGGGAGGATTCTGTACGGTAATATCTCAATAATCTCCTCTGTGTGTGGATTAAAACGTAGTTGAAAGTGCTTTTCTAGTTCCAGAAACACTTGTCGGGAAGGTGTACGAACTGGTTGTAGCGTCGTATCATTATGCTCAAGTGAAGGTATTGACATGGATATTTTTCCTCCTAGGGTGATTCCGGTGGCCCTATGGTCTGTGGCAAAAAGGCTCAGGCCATAGCTACTTTTACCAAAGAGGATGGATGTGATGACCCCAATGTTCCACATGTCTCCATGAAGATCCCCTACTTCGTGAGCTGGATCCACAAAGTGATGAACAAAAGGGATTAAGTTACCGGTCTGATTACATTTTGAGAACCACCTAATTTTTCTGTATTTTCTATTTTCTTGCAAGAGTGTATATATAGTCCATTGACTTCATTTTAACACCAGTCGTCCATGAGCGCCCCCAAGTGGTCCCTTAGAGGATGACAAAAAAGTCAACTTTATATCAGTGTTTCTCAAATCACCTTCATCTACGTCCCAAAGCAAAGTTATGAAAGTAGAGTTTTATTGGGAAATTGGCTCACTGCGTGTCTAGCACCGGAAATCGAGGGAAACTGCATTTCGGTTTTTGTGTATGTCCTGTACATTCATGAAAACTGACAATAAAGTTTACTTGACTTGACTTGACTTGGTTAGGTGGTCCGTGATTTTTTTTTTTAATGATAAAGTGGTCCTTGTTGTGAAAAGGTTTGAGAACCCCTGATTGATATGGATCAAGGAGGTGATCATGCAACAAAGGCACCAGGTAACCGTTGAGGAAAGTCCAGGATCAACTGGACAGCCTCAGACTGCCACTTCACTTGGTTCACACGGGCCACAAGCTGCTGTGACTGTGAGTCTCGATGATTGTCTGTGTGGTACCTCTTTCACAAGGTGCATATAAAGTATGTGACGCAAACAAAACACTATACAAATTGAGTCATTCTACATTTGTGATTTTGAACACAATCAAACAAAACCATCTTTATTGAAAACATCATTCATTGACTTTCTTTTCCTTTAACCCAATTATGTACCACTGGACCACTGAGCGATTGCCTCGGTACACGCTGTGATAGTTGCAGTTCTATATTTACAAGCGATGTGAGCTGGGAAAGCAGTTTGCGGGTTCACAATGTGTTTTGGTGGTGTACAACGGAAAGCTTTCACACGTTCTTTCAATCACTGCTAGGTGAAAACAACAGGAAGCTGCAGAGGGGTTGTGAATGCACAATGCATGTCGGTCAGTCGTAGTGCAAGCTTTTAAAGTTGAAACGCTTCCTGTCTGTAAAACCAGCCATCTGTCAATAAAACAAGTATAATCTTAATACATATTTTCAGACACATCATTTATAATTTGATATGATATGACAGTAAAAAAGTAAAAATACACACACCTGACTTGGGTCTCTGGTGAAGTATCTCTTTTCAATCACCTAGTAAGAGTAAGTTCATAGCCATTTTGTAATTAGTATGTCAATACGGTGTGAGGTTACAGTAATGCGTGGAAGACTGGACGTAGCCTGTAACATTTGACACAATGTAGAAATAGTGTGAAAGTGAAGTAAAAAGGTACTGCTCCATCTAACGGCAGGCATAGAGCTGGGCAGTCATGTACATAACCAATATGGGTTTTTATTTTTTTATGGGTTTTTATTCATTCACCATTCTAAAATGGCTTCATTTTTTTTAGGGGGTGGGTTTTATTCTTCAGTAGCAGGATAAAGCAGAGGAATCTCACCTTGTCGAAGAACCTGCTAAGCTTGACAGCATTGGACGTGCCAGCAGCCAGGTAGCGTGGGTTGGTGCAGTCCTGGGAGACAAGAAGTTCTCACTTTAGAATCACAACCCCCCATGAAGCCAGTAAGACGTTTTTTTCTACGCATGTTATAAACATGTAATAAGTGACTTTTCCCATTTGTAGTTTTTTTTATATTTTACAATCCAAGTGACCTTTGAAACCGAGAGGACAACAGTCAATGTGTTCCTTACTACCCCACAATCTCTGTTGTAAAGTCAACAAAACCTCTGTTCTAGTCCCACTTCTTCTGCCTTGTTGATTGTTTTATGGTTTCAATTGCGTCTTGTTCGAAAGAAAAAGTAATGAATAAAAGAAAAGAAAACGACTTCTGCAGCTCCTTTCTTGTTTCAGGATGTGTGGGTGAACTGTAACAGGAAAGGTGCTACAGACGTTGGTTTCAGGGTAGCTGCATGTCCTGAAAGCAACATCTGCGGCACCTTGCTTGTTTCGGGACAGGTGCAGGTGACCTACCAGGTTGATCTCCTCTGCGTTGAAGTCCTCCGACAAGAAGGCGGTCCGGTTCAGGACGTCGCTGCGCTTGTTCTCTGGGATCTGGTCAAACTTGGTACCGATCAGCAGCAGGGGCACTGGGTTCTCCGCAAACTGCTCTCGGTCGTAGTCACTGCTGGTGGTGGAGGGAGTCAAAGTCAAAGTCAAAGTAGCTTTATTGTCAATTCAATTGTGGGGCAGCCGGCCTACTGGTTAGGGCTTTGGATTTGTAACCGGAGGGTGGCCGGTTCGAACCCCGACCAGTGCGCATGGCTGAAGTGCCCTTGAGCAAGGCACCTAACCCCTCACTGCTCCCCGAGCGCCGCTGTTGCAGGCAGCTCACTGCATCGGGTTTAAGTGTGTGCTTCACCTCACTGTGTGCTTCACCATCACTGTGTTCTGAGTGTGTCACTAATTCACGATTGGGTTAAATGCAGAAGACCAAATTTCCCTCACGGGATCAAATCAGTAATTCTAATTCCTTCACATGGCAAGACATACCTGCCCCTGGCCCTCCTCCCTCCTCTGCCCCCTGCCACAGACTCTAACCTCGCACCCACCAGCATCATCTGACCTCAGACCAAAAAGACAACTTTAGATTGTCTTTTGAATATATTTTGCACTGCAACAACGCACCACCTCACTTTTTTTCATACTTGTATTTTTCTGTGTTTCTGTGTTGTCCGTATAATGTCTGTTTGTCGGTCTGATTGTCCATTTGTTCATTTTGCATCGCAGGTCTGAGAGGACTGCAATTTCATCTGTGCTATATGCCTGCCATGTAGCACACTTGACAATAAAGTTACTTGAACTTGAACATACAAAGGAATCGAGAGGACCTTTCTCAACCTCCAACGGTGAAACAGATAAAGTGCACAGGCACAACAGGCAGGACAAGACATTCATAATACTAAAAGTAAACAGAATTTCAACAGATAAGATAAAAAAAATAAAAAAAGACATTAAAAATAAATATGCAATGTCGGAATCTACTATTGTATGAGGTAGGAGTAGCAGCATAAGTACCTGTCAAAGTTAGCGCAAAAAGTATTGAGTGTGGACAGTGCACAAAGAACCGTAAAGAAAAGGGAGTGCACAGGAAGTACAAGTGTGTGTCTCGTGTCTGCACTGTCAGTTGCTGTCGGACCCGAGCCGAGGCATGCGCTGTTGTGCTGGTGGTGTTTTCACTGTGAGTACCCGTTTGACACGATGACTCCGGTCGGCGACGAGTCTTTGTTCAGGACCTCCAGAGACCAGCGGTAGAGGTTCTGGGACGATTTCTTGTTTGTCAAGTCCTGCACTAAAATAATACCTGAGGGCAAATACGCAAAAGCCATCATCAATTGCTAGCCAGGAAGAGTTCATTGTATTGATATTATAGACGTTTTGAATTCCTCTTAGTAGTAAGAACTAAATTACTTGTTAGAATTCAATTTCAACCAGTAGATTTTGAGTTTAGTATTACCATAAGCTTGCCATCAGTGTTTCCTGCATATTGCCGTTGTTTGTAAAAAAAAAAAAAGTTTTAATTAATTTACACACGATTAACAGACTTTACCATTAACTGAATTGTAGAAGACTGATCGGGTGCTCTTGACACTGCTAACACAGCCAACAGAGCCACCCACATCCCACAGCTCAATGTAGTAGGTCTTTTCCTCTGGGGTCCCCTCTTTGTAGTCATGAATCTGGAAATTAATAAACAAGAGAAGGGAGAAGAGAGGACATTTTGGTCTTCATTGGTCATTCATTCTCAGTATGTTTTAGATATGGGAGAGAAACGTGTTCTCTGCATTTGACCCATCCTATGGTCCAACCCATCCTATGGGCTGCTATGTTTAGCGCTCGGGGAGCACATTGGGGTTCAGTGTCTTGCTCAAGGACACTTCACGCGGACAGTTGGAGGAGGGGGATTGAGGGGATCGAACTGCCAACCCTACAGTAAGTGGACGACCCGCTCTGACCACCCGCTCTATCTGAGCTACAAGGCCTCCACTGTATGTAGAACTGTTTGCACTCAGTGAAATATTGATCTATTCTATCAACGTGGGAGCCAGACGAATCAGCAATATCATGTTTTATATGCTCTGGTACACAAGTCCGGTCCTCCCGTTCAGACAGATTTCCAGCAGACCCTGGACTGGGTCGGACCAATCACAACCGTTTATCTAACGTGGGGTGGGCTGGATGATGTCAGGCCAGTAGTCTACAGTATATGGGTATCACCGACATTATCCACACGTCTTACCCGGACGTCCAGGGAGCAGCCTACAGTCCACGATGGGTTTCCTAACACCTGGTTCTGACAGAGGAGATGCACCAGTGAAGACTTCCCAACACCTGCAGCAGACATACGTGTTTTAACGGCCGAACACCAACACGGATATGGACGCAAATAGGAATGACACCAATGAAATTAACAACATTAAGTTAGTATGCTGTCAAAATGTTATTGACATGTTATTAAGTGGGTGCAACTACTTGCACAGTATTAACACTAAAGCTGGACACACATCGTCTATCGCGACAGCTCAAACATTTAGAGTAAAACTAATAATCGATAAAGATATTATACACAACATTCTACTAACCCGAATCTCCCAACACTAATACTTTCACTCTATCAAGAGAGGCCATGTTTAACAACCATGGATGGAGCAAAGTTGACAACCAGCTCCCGGAAGAGCCCACCGTAATCCCCGCCTTCAAAACATAACCCTTTGTATTACAATTGGTTCTAAATAACTACTTCCGGTAAGGCGGGACAGGAAGCTGGGCGAACGCTTCTCCGGTTGGTCGTTGAAGCTTAAAGTGACACGGTAGCCAATTGCAAACGAGAACAACGTTTTGTTTACGCCGCGTATTTCCTGGTTTACCTCAAGCCGCACTAGCCAGTAGCACCAAGCAGTTAGCCACATGAGGACGAATGTCCAAGGTATGTCTTGTCGACTTTTTATCATCAACAAAACGACTTTAGAAAAGTCACCATCTTTACTCGGTAATCCTGTGGCCTACTTGGTGCTTGGGTGATACTGCCAGAACTCTTTTAGGGCAAAAGTACATTATTTATACAGTTAGCACGAATATTTTCTTGAGGTATTAGCATAGTTATTGTTAAATTCCAATATTTAGCAGTGGCTATCTCAAAAAACCTTCAGGTGTAATTTCACCAGCTGACTGCATTCAGGTGTGACCTTGATGCATTGCATTCAACGGTACCTTTGACATTCATTACTTGTTTCATGCTTGTTGCAATATCGTGGTCTCTGTTTGTGTTTCGCAGGTGCGATCTACTTGAGACATGATAATTGGTTCTGCTCTGTATTGAATCTCTGAAGGGTTCACCCACATGGATACTCCTGCAGCTCAACAACACTCCCATTCCTGTCAGACCTTCCTTCCTTTCTAACTATTGGTGGGTCACAACTTATCTCATATACATTAATATACACACACATGCACACTGACTAGTAAAGGTTCATGACGACGCATTTTAGTTTGTCATCTTGAAGGCCCCATCCTCCATTATCAACATCATCTGCAAGGCCACAGTACCACCCATCGGCAGCTGGTAGACACTCCGCACACAGTAGAATTTCCCTCATGGGGGGGGGATCAATAAAGTGTTATCTATCTATCTATCTATCTATCTATCTAGAACATGACTGAGCCGGAGTTGCTGACCGAGGTCCCTGCAGCGCTGAAGCGCCTGGCCAAGCAGGTGGTCCGCGGGTTCTACGGGATGGAGCACGCGCTGGCCCTGGACGTCCTGATCCGGAACCCCTGTGTGCGCGAGGAGGACATGCTGGAGCTGCTCAAGTTCGACCGCAAGCAGCTGCGCTCGGTGCTCAACACGCTGAAGGGCGACAAGTTCGTCAAGTGCAGAATGAGGGTGGAGACAGCGCCGGACGGCAAGACCACGCGCCACAACTACTATTTCATCAACTACAGGTTTTTTGCAGTTTTGTTCTTCTGGCCAGTGGCTAAATAACACAGGGATGAGGGGCAATAACACAGCAATGAGGGGCAGCCGCGGCCTACTGGTTAGGGCTTCGGACTTGTAATCGGAGGGTTGCCGGTTCGAACTCCGACCAGTACGAACGGCTGAAGTGCCCTTGAGCAAGGCACCTAACCCCTCATTGCTCCCCGAGCGCCGCTGTTGCAGGCAGCTCACTGCATCGGGTTTAAGTGTGTGCTTCACCTCACTGTGTGCCTCACCATCACTGTGTTCTGAGTGTTTCACTAATTCACGATTGGGTTAAATGCAGAGACCAAATTTCAAAAAGATCAAAAGACTAATTCTTCTTCTTCTTCTGAGGCGTGCATGCTCAAAACTGAACTGTTGTAAGTGAAGTCACTGCTTTACCGATTGTAATCCATTACCCCCCCCCCCCCCCCCCCCCCCCCTCCCTTCTATGTACACCAGTGGTTCTCAACTCACTTTTAAACTTAAGAAGGCCATGGCCATTGGTCAACAGTGGAAAGAAAAAGTCAGCAATGCTGCTTATTAAACATAAATAGAAATATTGAACAATAGTTACAATCTATTTTAAATGTTCTATTTTATTTTTTTCAATCATTGGAAATGTGTCCGTTTCAACAACAAAATCCCGCCTACCATCTGAACAACACTGCTCTACACTATCTGCAATGCACGCACCACTTGCCTCAGAGGATGTGAGTGACTCCCTCAGGGACGAAAGGTGCAGCCCTGCCAAAGACTTGCTGTGGTAACACATCCCCACAAGCTGTTTGGCCGTTGTTCCTGAGTGAACGTTCCGCGTGGCGTTTTCTCCACCTTCTCCCAGGCTGCTGGTCAACGTGGTCAAGTACAAGCTGGACCACATCCGGCGCCGCATTGAGACGGACGAGCGCGACTCCACCAACCGCGCCTCCTTCCACTGCCCCTGCTGCTTCTCCAAGTTCACCGACCTGGAGGCCAACCAGCTGTTCAACCCCATGACAGGTAAAGCCCGCACCGCGGCGAGAGAGAGAAAGACACGGGGGGGGGGGCGGGGGAGGGGGGGGGGGGACCGCGTGGCGTTCGACTTCCGCCCGGGAGTTCCTGGGTTCGATCCCCATGTCCACATTGGTACATACATAGGAACATAGTCTAAGGGGATGCTTTTTTTCTCTCCTCCCTCTCCTCATGTTACTGTACTTTTCCTTCATCCCTGACTGGCGCCGAGGTCGGTTGCCGCGGTGTGTTGGTGTTGGTGCGCGTTGTTCTCTTGCACCAATTGCACCAAGCCAAATTCCTTGTAAGTGCAAACCTACTTGGCAATAAACTTGTTTCTGATTCTGATTCTGGTACCCCGGGGACATCCTGGGGGATGCTGCACAGCCTCAGGACCTGTGTCTGAATTTATTGAGCTGTTTGATGAACGCTTCTGGTTAATTACTTATTAGTAACCGCAGCGTCAGAAGAGAGGCAGGAAATGGAGCACTGGTGGCTTTTAAATAATCTGTAGTTGCTTGGGTCACGCCATAACCTTTATGCCAAACGTAGGTTTCCCGTTACCTGCATTCACTTCAGACATATTGAAGGCAGTGACTTCACTGTCTTGGCACTGAATTGCCTGGAATTCAGTGCTTGCCTCTGTAGAGAGTTCACTGGTTTGTGGTAAGTCACTGCCATTAGACCCATCACATTCAATTGGCATATTATATTGACATATATTGCCCCCAATCACCCCAATATTGACATATTGGGGCAGCAGTAGCTCAGTGGGTAGAGCGGGTGACAGAGCGGGTCATCCACTACCCGTAGGGTCGGCGGTTTGATCCCCATGATCCCCCCCCCTCCTCCTCCAACTGTCCACATGTCGAACCCCCACAAATGTACTCATTGTAAGTCACTTTGGACAAAAGTGTCTGCTAAATGCCCCCTTTATATTAATGTACACTTGACAGATTTTGTCCTCTTTAAAATGTTCCAGTATTGAAATTCTGTTTACGTGAAACATGAAATGCATACAGTAACCTCTATCTTTACACACTAATTTGTCAACGCAGTACTCGCTGTGACAACTGAACAACAATAGAGAGGAACAATCCTGCCGAATGCGGCACATTTATCTTTCAGTTCCCCCTTCCTCCCTCTCATTTGTGATGCATCAGGATTTTTACCACTAGATGGCAGTCAGTGCTCAACTTTAGTGTCAACAAGACAAAAGAGTTTACACTTGACTGCTGAAACAAGACATGATTAGCACAAATATCCATAATAGTGTGCCTGTCATGTTTATGAGACTAGTTCAACAGTTCTACAATTGAAGTAGTATCTTGCCCCCTCCTCCTGTCTCACCTCCATGCTACAGGTGAGACAGTAGACCCTGCTACAGTATTTATGGAGGGCATATACATGCGAAAGCCATCCCTGACTAATGGCTTTCGCATTTTACACACCTCCTTACTTACATACTTATAAAAGCTGAAAAAGGTGAAAAGTGAAACTAAGCTGAGCCACTGTGCGATGACCTGTAACTGACCGGACACGGCTGACTTTCT
>JAXIVH010000010.1:4619708-4628259 GCA_036785325.1 Urophycis tenuis | reverse complement strand
CTCCCATTTTCTCTCTCGCTCTTTCTCTATCTCTTGCTTGCTGTCCCTCTGTCCTTTGCTCTTTCAGTCTCTCTCTCTCTCTCCCTTCCCTACCTCTCTCTGTAGCCTATCATCTGTGTGCATCGCTCTATGACTCTATTTCTCTCTCTCCTTCTGCCCCCCACTCTCCCCACCCCCTTCTCTCTCCCTCCATGCGTTGCGGTGAGGGTCCAGAGGGGTGTAATTGGCCTGTGTCTCAGTAAGAGAGACGTGGTGCTGGTGCTGGTGGGAGGGCTTTAATCTCCCGGTCTTTGCTCAGAATGCTGAGCGAATGCTGGACTCTGCTGACTGCTGCCAGCATCTCAGTGTCGGCCCTTCACATCACCACACACACACACACACACACACACACACACACACACACACACTCAGACTCACACACACACACAACACACACACACACACACACACACACACACACACACACTCAGACTCACGCACACACACAGCCACTCAGCTGTATTATACATGCGTTGACGAGGATATAAAAGAGGCACCAACCCCTTTGTGCTGGGAACTGAATGTACCCTTAATCACAGCGGCGCTGCGATCATGCACAGTCGGCACATTGTGCGGACGCATAAGTCTGTCAATATCTATGCAGATTTATGCGCAGACAGACTCCGCGCACGCTTGTCAATAGTTTCCTTCTCCTCCTGGATTCGAGTTCACACATGCAGACCAACGCATGCGCGCAAACGCACACACACACACACAGAAAGACACACGCATGCACACACACACAGAAACACACACGCACACACACGCACACATCCGTCTACTTCTCGTCTCTGCTGCCGTTCAACATATATCATTGAAAAATGAATACTTTTTTTGTTGCCGGAGTGGAGCCCGTGGGCCAGGCTCCAGGTGCTGAGTGGTAATGAGCGTGGAGCTAATCGATCGGGGTTGTAATTAGTGGCTGGCTGTCATTGATTCATCACAGCCCCCCCCCCTCCCCCCCTTCCGCCTGCCCATGTTACCGTGGCCACGGGCGCCCACCTGGCCGGTCACATGACCCGCTGGCCGGCGCGGCGCCGAGAGCGCAGGTCTGGCCCGGCCGGACTCCTCCTCTGACCTCCCTCCTCGCTCCTCCTCCTCCTCCTCCTCCTCCTCCTCCTCCTCCGGCCGGTGGTGGAGGATCTCGGCAGGGGAGTGCTGCTGCGTCATGCCGGGCGCCATCTTGCGAGGCAGAACCAGCAGCTCATCAGACCGCGACCTCTAAAGACGGCTCTGCACGCCGGGAACGTGCTGTTCCTGCTCACAACAATGTCAGGAGTTCATTAGGCTTTTTATTTCTGCTTGAATCTAATGATCTAACACTCTCTGTGCTTTCTATTCTAATGACAGTACGTAAGTGTAAGCCTATTTATGGTGCTGTTCTATTCTGTATTCACAAGGTGAAGTCTTCCCTCGTAGCTGTTAAACTTTGATGTTGCTCCGTGTTGTGAAGCTTTTGTCCTGACTGGCCGTGTAACGGGTTGTCCTCGCCTGTACGCCCGTCACACACACACACACACACACACACACACACACACACACACACACACACACACACACACACACACACACACACACAGACACACACACACACGCACACACACACACACACACAGCCGTCACCTCGCCCTGCATGAACATGTTCCTTTCTCCATCTCCGTCTCTCTCTGCTGGTTTCCTCTTGTTTACTGTAACTGAGATTCATCTCTCCTCCGCCTCCGCCTCCTTCCCCTCCTCCTCTGCCTGCTCCTCCTCCTCTCCTAATCCTGACTCCTGTATTGTCTCTCCTCCTCCACCTCCTCGTCCTCTAATCCCTACTGCTCTGTTGTCTGTCCTCCTTCTCCTCCTTCTCCTCCTCCTCCCCTAATCCCTACTGCTCTGCTGTCTCTCCTCCTTCTCCTCCTTCTCCTCCTCCTCCCCTAATCCCTACAGCTCTGCTGTCTCTCCTCCTTCTCCTCCTTCTCCTCCCCTAATCCCTACTGCTGTGCTGTCTCTCTCCTCCTCCTCTCCTCCTCGCTCTGCTCTCTCTTTGTCGCGGACGCCCCGGGCTCCTCTATTGTCATTTGTGATTAGCCGCGGTTTGTCAAATTAGCGGGATGTAGTCCCACACTTAAACGATTTAATTAACTCGCCAGTAATATCAGATGAAACTTTGGTAAGTGACTCATCTGTATTCCGAGGCCTGTGAAATCTCTGCTGTTAATAGGATAATTCTGGTGTTAATCAGCAGGTTTCTGCCCCCATCGCAGTGGACGCTCGCTGAACAGCAGGGGTGCGCTGCGTGTGTGTGTGTTTGTGTGTGCGTGTGTGTGTGCGTATCCGGGCCGGCCGCTGTGTGTATACGGGGGCGTGTGTGCCGTGCCCCCCCCCCCGGTCGACCGTGCATGAGGAGGCCCTTGATTGAAAGTCAGGTTGTGTGCAGAAGATTCTGGACGAAGTCTCTGTTTCTACTGTCATGCAGCCAGCAGCTGCTCTCCACGAAACCAGCACCCAGTCGCTTGACCTTCTGAGAGGCTTGTGTGTGTGTCTGTGGATGTGTGTGTGTGTGCTGGGGGTGTGTCTGTGGATGTGTGTGTGTGTGTGTGTGTGTGTGTGGATGTGTGTGTGTGTGTGTGGGTGTTTGTGTGTGTGTGTGTGTGTTTGTGTGTGTGTGTCTGTGGATGTGTGTGTGTGTGCTGGGGGTGTGTCTGTGTGTGTGTGTGTGTGTGTGTGTGTGTGTGTGTTTGTGTGTGTGTGTGGGTTTGCTTGTGTGTATGTGGGGGGGGGGGGGGTCTGTGTGTGTGTGTGTGTGTGTGTGGGGGGGGGGGGGGGGTGTGGGTGTGTGTGGGTGTGTGTGTCTGTGTGTGTGGGTGTGTGTGTCTGTGTGCTTGTGTGTGTGTGTGTGTGTGTGTGTGTAGGTGTGTGTGGGTGTGCGTGTGAGGGTGTGTGCGGGTGTATGTGTGTGGGTGTGTGTGTGTGTGTGTGTGTGTGTGTGTGTGTGTGTGTGTGTGTGTGTGTGTGTGTGTGTGTGTGGGGGGGGGGGGGTGTGTGTGGGTGGGGGGGTTGTCCTTGCATGTGATTTTGGAGAATCTTTTGAGTGCAGTTGTGTTTCTTGTATAACCTTGTAAAAGGTTCATACATGTGAGACGAGATGGGGAGACAGGAAGATAGATAGAGAGAGAGAGAAAGAAAGAGAGAGAGAGAGAGAGAGAGAGAGAGAGAGAGAAAGAAAGAGAGAGAGAGAGAGAGAGAGAGAGAGAGAGAGAGAGAGAGAGAGAGCAGGAGCGAGAAAGAAAGCTGGAAAGAGCATAGGGGAGAGAGAGCAAGCGAGAGACAGAGAGATAGTGAGTGAGTGAGCGAGCGAGAGAGAGAGAGAGAGAGAGAGATAAAGAGGGACAGAGAGAGAGGAGTGGAATAGAGAATCCCTCATTTCATCCGACGAGTGGCAGAATGTCAGGGTGATGTATGGGGTCGCTCGCCCCTTCAGAGGCCTCTCGCTCTTCACTTTCGGCAGCATCGCCGCGGACAAATTCACACACAGCGGTCCACAGTGTGTGTGTGTGTGTGTGTGTGTGTGTGTGCGTGTGTGTGTGTGAGAGGCCTTGCCGCTCTCACTCACACACGCACACACACACACAACAAGACCACAAACACAACACAAAGGTCACACTGCGAGGCGCGCTTCTCAGCCCGGCCGTTTACCCCCGGAAACGTACCGCGCGACCGCGACCTATGACCTGCCCCCCCCCCACCCCCCGCATCCCCCCCCGGCCCCCTGGCCGCCGGCCTCCCGCCCTGGGTATTTACCACCGCGGGCCGCTTTAATATCACAGAGGAGCGTCCCCTGCTCACTCTGTGGCGCTGACATTCTGAAGATGGCCCCCTTCCATTATACGGGAAATACAAGAGATGTATCTCTGTGATTCAGGGGGCTTTTATTATTTTTTTTTGGGGGCGGGGGGAGTTGTTTCAATTATTGCCCGTCCCCGTGGTGGTGTCGTGTTCAGCGCTGTACATCGCTGCCTCGAGGCGTCGGTTGTAAAAGAGGGTTCATCGGTGCTCCCGGGTCTGACGCGCGGCTCAAAATGTGCCAAATCAAAAGGTGTGATCTCACTGCTGCCATTTCCATACTGGACCCGGAGCCCGCCTCGACCCGGCAGCGCCGTGAGTCACTCAGATTTGGCGGATTGGTTTCCCCCTCTGCAATGGGGGGGGGGGGGGGGGGCGGGCCTTAGCTCCTCAGCGGTCACGCCCCCCCTTTGACTGACAGCCATATCGGCCCTGTCCGGCCGGATGCACCGCTTCAGATCCCCATGGGGATGGGTTGTGTGGTTCTGGTGTCACAGAGTCCCCAGCCTGGGCTTTATGTTCTTACATTTTATTACATGTCAAATCCAAAGCCTTCGTTAAAGTGCAAATGAAGTGTTCTTCTGCCATTTATGCTCTATTAACCCCGGTTTGTGGCGGATAATATACAATTACAGACATGATATAAATATATTATATGTTGTATATTATATACAGATATGATATCTAATTACATTGTATGTTTTCTGTATGTTTCCTGTCGTTGTATTTGTTTGCTGCCATTGGTTGGTGGTTTCCTCTGAGCTTGAGGTCCATGCTGGAGACATGACGCTTGGCAGCCATGTAAGATGTCACCAAACCTCACACATGCTCCAGTGGACACATCTACAGTGCGGAGATGATTCAAAATGGTGGTTGTGGCCTGTCATATAAATACGCTTAGCGGCCATCTTGTTCATTGGGTCGCTCTACAGAATAGTCTAGAAGGTCTTCAAAATATTAAGAGCATGGAAAGGATATAATTTAATTAAAATACTGCTAAATAACTATTGTTCTATTGTAACTATTGTCCTGCCATAAACAAATAGGTTGATATGACGTAATTGACAGTATATTAAAACTGTAGTAAGACATTATTTTTATTCTCATTATTTAGTTTTGCTCTGTTCAGTTCGTTTTTTTTTTAGTTGCCTTGATCTGCCTCTCCATGTTGATTGCTGTTTCATTTCCGTTCATTCGTAGACGCAGACGCTCCTCTTCCTGGGCTGTCTGTCTGTCCAACGCACATGACGGAGAGAGCTTTGTAGCACGCATTTAGTGTCCAAACGTCCCCTTTACGTCCCATAAGGCGAGCTGTACAGAGTCCACTGTGAGTGGAAGGAGGGACCGAGCGAGCCGAGGGGAGCGTGTGACCGGTGTTTTCTCTGGCGGTCTCCACATGTTGCCGTACAGACAGTAAGAGGCAGCAAGAGGTTTTTATGGATGATTGTTTTGCTGTTGGGCGTTCATCAGACTGATGACCCCGTCCTCCACCACCAGGAGAAGCTGAGCAGCGAAGCATTTTGTTGAGAAGTGAATCCCAGGGGCCCCCTGCTCTCCAAGGGCCTGTTTTGAGTTTTTGCCGGCATACCGTTGCATTGCTAGTTTTTTGTATTCCTTTGTCAACTTTTGCTTTTGCGTCATCCCATTATGTTCATACTTAACACGAGTGCTCTGGTGAGCAGAAACACCACGTCTTCATTATGCCCCGACACCTAACCCGGCACCCCTCCCACGTTGCCGGCAACTTTCATTACTTTAATTATTTTGTCAATTTAGTTTTCTCCCCTTTCCGTCTCTCTCTCCGCTGCTCCGTCTCTCCGTCTCATGTCTTCGGCACTCCCCCCATGGATGGAGCTCACCGGGCGGCCCCTGGGCTCCTTCTCCCTGCCCCCACCAGCCCCACGCGTCCCACGGCCGGTGCGGTGGCGGCAGCTCCGCGCCCTGGGGCTGGTGGGGTGGCAGCAGCAGCCCCGCGCGTCCCGCGGCCGGCGGGGTGGCAGCAGCAGCCCCGCGCCCTGGGGCCGGCGGGGTGGCAGCAGCAGCCCCGTGCCCTGGGGCCGGTGGGGTGGCAGCAGCAGCCCCACGCCCCGGGGCCGGTGGGGTGGCAGCAGCAGCCCCGTGCGTCCCCATCTGCGGTGGGGTGGGAGCAGCAGCCCCACGCCCCGGGGCCGGTGGGGCGGCAGCAGCAGCCCCGCGCCCCGGGGCCGGTGGGGTGGCAGCAGCAGCCCCGTGCGTCCCCATCTGCGGTGGGGCGGCAGCAGCAGCCCCGCGCCCCGGGGCCGGTGGGGCGGCAGCAGCAGCCCCGTGCGTCCCCGTCTGCGGTGGGGTGGCAGCAGCAGCCCCGCGCCCCGGGGCCGGTGGGGTGGCAGCAGCAGCCCCGCGCCCCGGGGCCGGTGGGGTGGCAGCAGCAGCCCCGCGCCCCGGGGCCGGTGGGGTGGCAGCAGCAGCCCCGTGCGTCCCCGTCTGCGGTGGGGCGGCAGCAGCAGCCCCGCGCCCCGGGGCCGGTGGGGCGGCAGCAGCAGCCCCACGCCCCGGGGCCGGTGGGGCGGCAGCAGCAGCCCCACGCCCCGGGGCCGGTGGGGCGGCAGCAGCAGCCCCGTGCGTCCCCGTCTGCGGTGGGTGATTACAACAATTACCTGAACAACGGCACGGCGAAGGCAGGCGGCCGCGTGGGCACCGCCCGCCTACTTCTGCAATGTTGACATTCACATTTAATTGAAACGCTGTGGGTTTCCAAAGGGGTGGGGGGGTTATTTATAAATAACATATCATCGCAATCATAATGTGGTTTATTAACTTCCAGCGTCTTGCCTCCCTTCCCTCCTCCTTGTTATTCTGCACTCAGCGCGCGGAGGCTTGCAAACAGACCCAGCGTCGCTTGGAAATGCCAGGTGTCTGAACACTTGATATGTGCTGTGTGCCCTCTTCCTGGCGGTGTGTCTGTGTGCGTTTGTGTGTGTGTGCTTGCGTGTGTGTGTGTGTGTGTGTGCGTGTGTGTGTGTGTGTATGTGTGTGTGTGGGTGTGTGTGTTCATTCACGCCACTAATTTCCTTTTTTGAAAAGAAATTTGTGTCCAAGAAGCGCTGTTTCTTAACTGACATGGAAAACAATACATCAAAACATGCGTAAATATATATATATATATTTATATATTTATATGTATGCAGCGAGAGATGCAGGGAGGTCTTGTGGAGTTTTAATGAGTCGCACCAGGAGAGCGTAATTAAATAAGTGTTATTCTCTTCTTTAATAGTCTCACAGAGGTGCGAGCACATAGATTGGAATGATGGAAGTCATTACATGATGACTGGGTGCAGCTCCAGCAGTAGCTTTCACATTAGGCGCCTAACACATCACTCATTATGTTCTTACTTTTTTAGCTTTTCATTATCTGGATCAAACTATCTTTGATCCCCCAAGCTGCGGAAGTTTAGGAGAAAATAAAGTTTTTCAATATGTTTGTGTTTTTGTGTGTGTGTGTGTGTGTGTGTGTGTGTGCGTGTGTGTGTGTGCGTGCGTGCGTGTGTGTGTGTGTGTGTGTGTGAGTGAGATACATATCTTTGTTGTTGCTTTTTTGTCTCCATCAGTTATTATTTTCCTTCCCTCAATTTAAAAGGATTATGATGGGATACCAGGCAGCGAGAGGGAATGTGTACACGCCAACTTAATATTGTAAATTGTCTTTGGAGTGCAGTCGGTACTTTAATCCACAGGCAAAGAGAAACCAGCGCTGACTGCAGGAAAGAGAGAAGACAAATTGTTAGCGTTTCCAGTTCCACGAACGTAGCACCCTTTAGAATAGTTTCAAATGAGCCCTGTTGAATTACAATCAGCAGCATTATAATCAGTCCAAATCCATTTGGTGTTAAACAACTCCTTCATTAGCTGAACCTCGCTCTTTCTCATTCAGCTCATCAGCGTGATTTAATCAAATACATGTGCCTCCATGACGCCGGCCAAGTCCAAACCATCAAGCGGTCTGTTCTGAACCATCGTATTCCAACAACAGCAACTGACTTATCGAGCGGGCTCTGTTTGAGCTCCGCTTCCGTGTTCCACAGTACTTCCGCCATGTCGGAACATATTGTCATGTAAATCCAAACGCTGCCTCTGATATGGTGTTGGGTTTGCAGCTGGGCGATGTTGTGGTGGGGCAGGCGGTGTTGTGGTGGAGCAGGCGGTGTTGTGGTGGAGCAGGCGATGTTGTGGTGGGGCAGGCGGTGTTGTGGTGGAGCAGGCGGTGTTGTGGTGGAGCAGGCGGTGTTGTGGTGGAGCAGGCGATGTTGTGGTGGGGCAGGCGGTGTTGTGGTGGAGCAGGCGGTGTTGTGGTGGAGCAGGCGATGTTGTGGTGGGGCAGGCGGTGTTGTGGTGGGCCGGGCGGTGTTGTGGTGGAGAAGGCGGTGTTCTGGTGGGCCAGGCGATGTTGTGGTGGAGCAGGCGGTGTTGTGGTGGAGCAGGTGGTGTTGTTGTGGGCCAGGCGGTGTTTTGGTGGAGCAGGCGGTGTTGTGGTGGGCTGGGCGGTGTTGTGGTGGAGCAGGTGGTGTTGTGGTGGGCCAGGTGGTTTTCTGGTGGGCCGGGTGGTGTTGTGGTGTTGTGGTGGGGCAGGTGGTGTTGTGGTGGAGCAGGCGGTGTTGTGGTGGAGCAGGTAGTGTTCTGGTGGGCCAGGCGGTGTTGTGGTGGGCCG
>JAXIVH010000010.1:4609708-4614708 GCA_036785325.1 Urophycis tenuis | reverse complement strand
ACAATTACTTTTTTTTTTTCTTAATAGGGATGGAGATGCGTGGTGCAACCCTTGGCCTGTGTGTGTGTGTGTGTGTGTGTGAGAGTGTGTGTGTGTGTGTGTGTGTGTGTGTGTGTGTGTGTGTGTGTGTGTGTGTGAGAGAGAGAGAGAGTGTGTGTGTCTGTGTGTGTGTGTGTGTGTGTGTGTGTGTGTGTGTGTGTGTGTGTGTGTGCGTCCATGCATATCTGTGTATGCCTGCTTGCGTGTGTGTGTGTGTGTGTGTGTGTGTGTGTGTGTGCGTGCGTGGGAGCATGTGTGTGTGCATCCATGTCTATCTGTGTATGGTTGTGTGTGTGTGTGGTGTGTCTGTGTGTGTGCGTCCATGCGTATCCATGTATGGTTGCGTGTGTCTATGCGTGTGTGTGTGTGTGTATGCGTGTGTGGTGTGTGTGTGTGTGTGTGTGTGTGTGTGTGTGTGTGTGTGTGTGTGTGTGTGTGTATGCGTGTGAGTGTGTGTGTGTGTGTGTGTATGCGTGTAAGTGTGTGTGTATGCGTGTGAGTGTGTGTGTGTGTGTGTGTGTGTGTGTGTGTGTGTGTGTGCGTGCGTGTGTGTGTTCACCACCGTTCCATCCCTGCCCTGCTAGGTTCCTATGTTTTCACACCCTTGTTAAGCTCAGCCACCAGAAGTACAGGGAACCATGCGGGGCGACAACACTTTATCTACCCCCCCCCCCCCCGCCCCCCCCCACCTCCCCACCCACCCCTCCCCTTGTTAAATTCCAACAAATTGCCCACTGATTAACATGTCAGGGAGGCAGCGGCCGGCTCCACCAACACCAGATAAGGGAGATAGTGGAGGAAGAAACACACATCTGTATCCCTGTGGAACCAGGAGAGCGGAGATGTTAAATTACTCCGCTGTGCAATTATTTTACCCCCTCGTCTATCTTCCACCTTGTCTCTCTCGCTTTCTCTCTCGCCCTTACTGCCTCTCTCTCTATCTATATATCGTCTCTCTGTATCCCTCCCTCTTTCCCTGTCCATCTATCTGTATATCTCTCTCTCCTCCCTCCCTCCCTCCCTCTCGGTCATTCTCCCTCTGTGTGTTTTTTTTCCTGTATCTTTCTCTCTTTATGCATTTCTCTTGCTGTATCTGCATCTCTCCCTCTCTATTCTCTCCCCCACCTCCCTTCATTCCCTTCTCTCTCTCTCTCTCTCTCTCTCTCTCTCTCTCTCTCTCTCTCTCTCTCTCTCTCTCTCTCTCTCTCTCTCTCTCTCTCTCTCTCTCTCTCTCTGACCACTTGTGTTGATTGGGATTAGGTCCCACAGGATAGGTGGATGGCTCTGGTGGTGTCGACAGACAATCAGACAGTCCGGCAGTCAGTCAGTCAGGCGTCCGTCTGTCATTTGTGATCACAGCGCAAGAAAGATGCCAAGGAAGCTGACCCAGGACTAATTCACCCTACTTGCTCCAATCCCATTGGTCCATATGTGCGTGGTAATAAGAAGTGTTGCTGTTGGACTGCTGGCTGAGCAGAGCATGTTGGTGAACTTGTGGGTGAGGATGTTTACAGTGGCAAGCCACTGTTCACAACTGGCTGGATTTTGCACATTTTTGCATATGATTTAAATAGTGAATCACACGGCATAGTACAGAGGAGCACAGTGGTGGCTTAGGCCCCCTCCAGTGTGTCATTATCCTCAGCTACAACCCTGCAGACCACAGCGGGTCCTCCATTCATATGGCTGCTACACCCCAGTACCCCTGGCCTGGGAGGCATGTATCCCTGCCTTGTAGAGGCTTAAGGCAGGCAACCCTGAAACAAGCCTCGTGCAGGGCCACGCAAGTATTATGTCCTGCATTCATGAAGCAGGCACACACACCCACACGCATACTCATACATCCGTACATACCGCTATAGTGAACTTAGCTCCATGTGTAGTGAACACATCTCTATAGTGAACATAGCCCTATGTGTAGTGAACACACCTCTATAGTGAACTTAGCTCCATGTGTAGTGAACACATCTCTATAGTGAACACACCTCCATGTGTAGTGAACACATCTCTATAGTGAACACACGTCCATGTGCAGTCAACACACCTCTATAGTGAACACACCTTCATGTGTAGTGAACAAACCTCTATTGTGAACACATGTCCATGTGTAGTGAACACACCTCTATAGTGGACAGACCTCCATGTATAGTGAACACACCTCTATCGTGGTCAGACCTCCATATATAGTGAACACACCTCTATAGTGAACACACCTCCATGTGTGGTGAACACACCGCTGTAGTGAACACACCTTCACGTGTGATGCACATACCTGTACAGTGAACACACCTCCATGGGTGGTGAACACACATCTATAGTGAACACACCTCCACGGGTGGTGAACACACATCTATAGTGAACACACCTCCACGGGTGGTGAACACACCTCTATAGTGAACACACCTCTGTAGTGAACACATCTCTATAGTGAACACACCTCCACGGGTGGTGAACACACATCTATAGTGAACACACCTCTATAGTGAACACATCTCTGTAGTGAACACACCTCCAGGTGTGGTGGTGTCACAGCGTTCTCTCGTGCTAGTGCTAGTGCTACAAGGATGTGTGTACAAGGAGCTGATGGGCATTACCTTCTTCTTCCTCCTCCTCTTCTTCGGAGGCCCGGCGACGGTGGGCGTGGCGGGCTGGCATGGCGGGCTGGCGGTGCTTTATGGGCCTCTGAGTCTGTCCCATTAAACCCCGCCTCTTTTGTAAAGGTTGTCTGCCTCTTAAACGGTCTCGTCTTTATTGATGCCTCTCTCTGTGCACCTCGACCCCCCCTCCGCCCCCCTCCGCCCGTCATGTACGGGGAATATGCAGCCGGGCGCCGGGCGAGATTCAATTCCCCAACACAAGCTGTTTATTAAGCTCTGCGCCCGGGAGTCAAACAGCAGCGGCAGCTCTGAGGCGGGGGTCCAGGGAGGGGTTGTGATAGCGGGCCGGGCCACAAATGATACGGCAAATTAATGTCTTCTTGTCGAAGGATTGCTACACACTTACACAACGGAGGACACACACACACACATACACACTGACACACACACACACACACACACACACACACACACACACACACACACACACACACACACACACACACACATACACACTGACACACACACACACACACACACACACACACACACACACACATACACACACACACAAACACACCCATATACACACTGACACACACACACACAAACACACCCACATACACACTGACACACACAATAACACACAAACACAGACATGCACACACACATGGAGACACACTGACACACACACACACACACACACACACAGACACACACACACACACACACACCTCATTCCTTTTTGCCCATGACAATGTCGCGTAGTAAACACTGTCTCCGTGAGCGAGTCCACAAATCATGGCCTCACCACTGTGGGTGCCAGGAAGGGACGCGGTAAAGGACAGACTGTCTCTTCTGGACCTTTCCTCTCCCTCTCCACACAGCGCCGCGGAGCGGAGCAGTGGGCGGAGTCCCTGGTTCCGCAGCCAAGCTGTTTGTGAGCGGATGAGACGGGGTTCATTTGGAGTATTTGCCACAGTGTTCTGTTTGGAGACCTCCAGAACAAAGGTCCATGTTCCACTGCAGACATCTGAATATCAAACCGAATCTTTTTTCTTTTCTTTTTTTCCGCCCAATCGTCATTGGGATTCACTCCCACTTGGATTCCCTTTTTCCAATGAGTTTTTATGTTCCTTCATGCGGTCTCACCTTTGACATCAATTTCGTGTGGGTCATCTCGGGGCAGCTCTACAGAGCTGTCGCTCCAATAAAAAACATACAGCATTAGAGTTATAACTGTAAGTGTGGATCTGTTGGGGTTCTGGGCTGTGTTAAGTACTCTATCTCGTAGACTTCAATCTCTACTCTTCACACACTATGTCTTTATGAGTGCTCTATGGTCTCTATATGGGGTCTATATGGGGTGCACACACACACACACACACACACACACACATACACACACAAACACACACACACACACACACACACAAACACACACACACACACACACACACATACACAAAAACACACACACACACACACACAAACACAAATACACACACAGGGATACTTACACACACACACACACACACACACACGGCCACCACATGGGCATACTTGTATCGATGTGTGTGTGTATGTGTGTGTGTGTGTGTGTGTGTGTGTGTGTGTGTGTGTGTGTGTGTGTTTCTGTGTTTATGTGTGTGTGTGTGTGTGTGTCTTTGTTTATGTGTGTGTGTGTGTGTGTGTGTGTGTGTGTGTGTGTGTGTGTGTGTGTGTGTCTGTGTTTATGTGTGTGTGTGTGTGTGTGTGTGTGTCTTTGTTTATGTGTATGTGTGTGTGTGTGTGTGTGTGTGTGTGTGTGTGTGTGTGTGTGTGTGTGTGTGTGTCTGTGTTTATGTGTGTGTGTGTGTGTGTGTGTGTGTGTCTGTGTTTATGTGTGTGTGTGTGTGTGTGTGTGTGTGTGTGTGTGTGTGTGTGTGTGTGTGTGTGTGTGTGTGTTTATGTGTGTGTGTGTGTGTGTGTGTGTGTGTGTGTGTGTGTGTGTGTGTGTGCGTGTGTGTGTGTGTGTGCCAGCAGTGCATTACACATATGGAACCCATGCTTCCCCCTCACCAAGCTGTAAGATTGTGTTCATATGGAAACGCGTGTGCAGACACGTACCCAAATCCCTGTTTGTGCATCCCTGCAGTGAGCAGAACAACACTAAAGGGTGACGTCCTCAGCCTCTCCTTCCTTCTCGTCTGAACCAGACTCCAGGTTCACATCTGAAGTGAGCTCAAGGTGAACTCACATTCTTTTCCCTTCATACCTGTTTCCACCAATCACGCTGCAGGGGGATCTGTACGGTGTCCGCAAACAAACCCCATGGGCCAGCCGTGATGGACTGTAACACTGTCACAGGCTGTCTGTAAAGGT
>JAXIVH010000010.1:4595804-4597008 GCA_036785325.1 Urophycis tenuis | reverse complement strand
ACAACAATTTTTTATTTCATCTTTTTTTTCTTCCCACCAGCGTGTTTCTGGGTTGTTCCGGGCAGCCTCGCCAGACACCTGTGGTGTGTTCACAGTCCGCCTTCGGTCTGCGGCTGGTCATCAGCACCACCTGCTCTCCTTATCCCTCACAGCCCTGGGTGTAGACCGGCCGGCCCGCCCGCTCCCTGACCACCAGGGGCCGTCCTCACCGGCCAGGGCTCGCTCCGGACCCCCCGGGGGGGACGCAGAAGAGACCGCGGAGAAAAGCGGTCCGGTGTTATCGCTGGGCCGTTCATCCCTGTTTTACATCCGCTCACGCCCTCTCACATCCGCTCATGCCCGGTAACATCCGCTCACGCCCGCTCACGCCTGCTCACACCCACTCACATCCGCTCACGCCCACTCACGCCGCTCACATCCGCTCACGCCCGCTCACGCCTGCTCACACCCACTCACATCCGCTCACGCCCACTCACGCCGCTCACATCCGCTCATGCCCGCTCACATCCGCTCACGCCCGCTCACGCCCACTCACATCCACTCACATCCGCTCACTCCCGCTCTGTGACGTCCTGATGGCGGCCGTGACGAAGCCACTTCCCGGCCGCTCGTCGAACGTGACTGGGAGATTCCCTGCAGCCGGAGAGACGTTACCAAGCTGCTAACGCGGCTGTCACTCAACAAAGGAGGAGGGGGAAGAAGACGAGACAAACTGAAACAGCCAGAGGACGTCCTTCATGACACTTGCCAGTGTGGCTGCCAGGAAAAATAACTGAGGAATAATTCCTCGAAAGAAATGTGCGATGCAGGAGATGTGCTCCGACATTCACCGGGAGGAGAGAGAGACAGAGAGAGAGAGAGGTAGAGAGAGGGAGAGAGAAGTACAGAGGGAGAGAGAGAGAGACAGAGGGAGAGAGGGAGAGAGAGGAAGAGAGAGAGAGAGGGCCGCGCGCTGGCTCGGGGAAACACCCTTTGATCAAATAAGTGGTATTGATTTCCGCACGGGCCGGAGTCTTTGTTGTCGGCCATGTTGAACGATTCTGTCAGCCGCTGACATGTTAGGAGCAGGCTGAGTAGCGGTGGGACAGACGATGGCCCTCTGCTGATGGAGGCCAAGGAGAGGCAGAGCGTGGGCCGTGGGTGGTGGTGGGTGGTGGTGGGTGGTGGTGGTGGGGGGGTGTAGCTCGCCAGCATTGTTTCAGGG
>JAXIVH010000010.1:4580804-4583304 GCA_036785325.1 Urophycis tenuis | reverse complement strand
GAGGGAGGGAGGGAGGGAGGAGAGAGAGATATACAGATAGATGGACAGGGAAAGAGGGAGGGATACAGAGAGACGATATATAGATAGAGAGAGAGGCAGTAAGGGCGAGAGAGAAAGCGAGAGAGACAAGGTGGAAGATAGACGAGGGGGTAAAATAATTGCACAGCGGAGTAATTTAACATCTCCGCTCTCCTGGTTCCACAGGGATACAGATGTGTGTTTCTTCCTCCACTATCTCCCTTATCTGGTGTTGGTGGAGCCGGCCGCTGCCTCCCTGACATGTTAATCAGTGGGCAATTTGTTGGAATTTAACAAGGGGAGGGGTGGGTGGGGAGGTGGGGGGCGGGGGGGGGGGGGGGTAGATAAAGTGTTGTCGCCCCGCATGGTTCCCTGTACTTCTGGTGGCTGAGCTTAACAAGGGTGTGAAAACATAGGAACCTAGCAGGGCAGGGATGGAACGGTGGTGAACACACACACGCACGCACACACACACACACACACACACACACACACACACACACACACACACACACACACACACACACACACACACACGCATACACACACACTCACACGCATACACACACACACACACACACACTCACACGCATACACACACACACACACACACACACACACACACACACACACACACACACACACACCACACACGCATACACACACACACACACGCATAGACACACGCAACCATACATGGATACGCATGGACGCACACACACAGACACACCACACACACACACAACCATACACAGATAGACATGGATGCACACACACATGCTCCCACGCACGCACACACACACACACACACACACACACGCAAGCAGGCATACACAGATATGCATGGACGCACACACACACACACACACACACACACTCTCTCTCTCTCCCTCTCTCACACACACACACACACACACAGACACACACACTCTCTCTCTCTCTCACACACACACACACACACACACACACACACACACACACACACACACACACTCTCTCACACACACACACACACACACACACAGGCCAAGGGTTGCACCACGCATCTCCATCCCTATTAAGAAAAAAAAAAAGTAATTGTGAAGACAGAAATCCAAGGGATTCCCAGCTGGAAGGTCGTGGGTTGAATCCCTGATGTCTCCTCTCCATCTGCCATCACTCTTGAGCAAGGCACCTGAATCCTGCCTGCTTCTTAATTATTCATGTCTGTGTCCACTTAACAACGGGAAACCTTTTTAAAAGATGAAATGAGTCTGCTGCCTTTCCGTACCATGTATTGCAGTCTGAAGGATTCTGCCTGTTTCTACCATGTGTGTGCGTGTGTGTGCGTGTGTGCGTGTGTGTCTGTTATATACCTATGTATATATGTATGTTGTATATGTTTGCTTCTCAATATTCCCAGACGTATTCAGTGTATTGTTCCTAAAACGAGGATGTTCGTCCCTCTGCCCTCCAGGGTTCTTTTTAATAATAATGATAATAATGTTTCTAAGTATTAAAATCCCTCCTAGCGTGGATAGATTCCATCCAGCCATTTGACAACCTTTTCCATCCGTGTTAATAATTCCACTCCAATGCCTCAAGACATGATTTATCTGGTTGCTATGCCAACTTTTGTGCCAGCCAGTGAGTTACTTCAAGTTTCTCTCTCGCTCCTCCGAGCTCTTCTCCTTGCTAATGTAGTGTTTGGACAACATGGTGTCGAAGTGAGGGTGGAAGGTTCTGGGTTCCATCCCCAGTGTCCTGCCTGTGAGCATCCTTGAGCGAGATAACCTGCTCATGAATGCCTCCTCGATGAACCTCTGCAGGCACACGGGCGCGTCGGGACGGACGAGAATTCATGTTGTTAAATGTTTGCATCCCGAATAGTCGAGAGTCGAGTCCAAAGGGAGGGAAATCACACTGTGCTGATACATTTCCACTGTGTGTGTGTGTGTGTGTGTGTTTAAAAATCTTATCATGGAAAATATAATTATTCAGCTCTGAAATGTTCATGTGGCATTAGCGTTAATGGTTTGCGTATTAGGGGGAAAAAATTCAACATATGAGAGGCCGATTATACACAGAGAGAGTATCAGATATTCTTTTAATGAGCACTGACCTTTTGAAAAACCTCAGAAGAAGCGAAGGTAACAGATATATACATCAAATATTTTATCCAGGGTGCACCAAAGTGACAAAACAGAAGGGCAAAATGTAACTTTTTCCCGGTCTACTTTTGTTCCTAACTGGTTATCTTGTACTGATATGTGTTGAAATCTTAATTGGAGTCCTGACCAAGAAGAATTATTTCAATCACCGCTGATGGAGAATAAAGTTTAGTCTCGCCGAGGTGGAATCATATTTACCCTGGCGACAACGATTCTCTCGGGGGGACACCTGGGGAGTTTAAAAGAAAGGATCAGGGGCCCCTACGTCAGGGGCCCCTACGTCAGGGCCCCGTACATCAGGGCCCCCATACATCAGAGGCCCCTAGGTCAGG
>JAXIVH010000010.1:4568304-4578304 GCA_036785325.1 Urophycis tenuis | reverse complement strand
GTATTTGCGCACAAACTAGGCAGAGCCACTCAGACGCCGTGAACCCTGCGCAAGGAGACACGGCACTGGACTGGGTCCGTCTCACGGGCCACGGCCCGGCCCCGCTTTGGACCGGAGAGACCCGAGACGAGGGCGCGGCTGGCGGGCGGTGCGGGGCGGTGCTGTGGATAAGGTGGGGGTAAGGTGGAGGTTTGGAGCGTGGTCCGATCTCCGCCCACTCTGCTGGGGGTCCGGGGGAGGGGGGCTTGTGGCAGTGGGCGTCGACACCACCTCGGTGAGACGCTTAATGAAAAACGATACAGGCTGCAGGGGTGTTCAACATCAGTGCCAACCCAATCTCTGGTGTCCCTCGTTCAAAACGGTCCAAATGTGGCTTCTGAATACAAAACATTATTGGGGGGGTTTGAACCCAAGAAAAGCTTTGGTTCTGATTGTCAGAGGTGCATTAGGGTAGATTCATGGACATAAATAATTCATAATTATTTCCCCCCCCCCCCCCCCCCCCTCCCGACAGCCCTCGGCGAGTTAAATGCGCTGCGAGAATATCAGAGGTTTGTCGAGGCAGCGTTCTCTGCTCGCTGCATGCCGGACCCCTGTCCCCGCCTGGCGTCCTCTAGTCCTCCCCTGGTTACCGCCCCCCCCCATCCTCTGCTCCTCCCCTGGTTACCGCCCCGCCCATCCTCTGCTCCTCCCCTGGTTACCGCCCGGCCCCGCCCCACCCTGAGGCGGCCCGGCCCGGCCGAGGGCAGCTTTCTCTTTCTCACAAACCCTTCCTCTGCTTTAATATCTTCCTTCTGCTTTTCATCAAAGTAGAACAAACAGCCATGGCCGTAATGGTGTTGTCCCTGTGTAAATACCACCGGCCCTTTCCCATCTTATTACCATCGGCAGTGCTAAATACCGCCAGACTGACCCACAGTCCGAGACCGTCGCCTTGCTGCGCCGGGCAGCCCACCAGAACACCGCCTGCCCCACCACAACACCGCATGCTCCACCACAACACCGCCTGCTACACAACAACACCGCCTGTCCCACTGCAATATCGCCTGCTCCACCATAACACCGCCTGCTCCACCACAACACCACCTGCTCCACCACAACACCACCCGGCCCACCACAACACCGCCTGGCCCACCAGAACACCACCTGCTCCACCACAACACCGCCTGCTCCACCACAACACCACCTGCCTCACCACAACACCACAACACCACCCGGCCCACCAGAAAACCACCTGGCCCACCGCAACACCACCTGCTCCACCACAACACCGCCCAGCCCACCACAACACCGCCTGCTCCACCAAAACACCGCCTGGCCCACAACAACACCACCTGCTCCACCACAACACCGCCTGCTCCACCACAACATCGCCTGGCCCACCAGAACACCGCCTTCTCCACCACAACACCGCCCGGCCCACCACAACACCGCCTGCCCCACCACAACATCGCCTGCTCCACCACAACACCGCCTGCTCCACCACAACACCGCCTGCCCCACCACAACATCGCCTGCTCCACCACAACACCGCCTGCTCCACCACAACACCGCCTGCTCCACCACAACACCGCCTGCCCCACCACAACATCGCCTGCTCCACCACAACACCGCCTGCTCCACCACAACACCGCCTGCCCCACCACAACATCGCCCAGCTGCAAACCCAACACCATATCAGAGGCAGCGTTTGGATTTACATGACAATATGTTCCGACATGGCGGAAGTACTGTGGAACACGGAAGCGGAGCTCAAACAGAGCCCGCTCGATAAGTCAGTTGCTGTTGTTGGAATACGATGGTTCAGAACAGACCGCTTGATGGTTTGGACTTGGCCGGCGTCATGGAGGCACATGTATTTGATTAAATCACGCTGATGAGCTGAATGAGAAAGAGCGAGGTTCAGCTAATGAAGGAGTTGTTTAACACCAAATGGATTTGGACTGATTATAATGCTGCTGATTGTAATTCAACAGGGCTCATTTGAAACTATTCTAAAGGGTGCTACGTTCGTGGAACTGGAAACGCTAACAATTTGTCTTCTCTCTTTCCTGCAGTCAGCGCTGGTTTCTCTTTGCCTGTGGATTAAAGTACCGACTGCACTCCAAAGACAATTTACAATATTAAGTTGGCGTGTACACATTCCCTCTCGCTGCCTGGTATCCCATCATAATCCTTTTAAATTGAGGGAAGGAAAATAATAACTGATGGAGACAAAAAAGCAACAACAAAGATATGTATCTCACTCACACACACACACACACACACACGCACGCACGCACACACACACACACACACACACACACACAAAAACACAAACATATTGAAAAACTTTATTTTCTCCTAAACTTCCGCAGCTTGGGGGATCAAAGATAGTTTGATCCAGATAATGAAAAGCTAAAAAAGTAAGAACATAATGAGTGATGTGTTAGGCGCCTAATGTGAAAGCTACTGCTGGAGCTGCACCCAGTCATCATGTAATGACTTCCATCATTCCAATCTATGTGCTCGCACCTCTGTGAGACTATTAAAGAAGAGAATAACACTTATTTAATTACGCTCTCCTGGTGCGACTCATTAAAACTCCACAAGACCTCCCTGCATCTCTCGCTGCATACATATAAATATATAAATATATATATATATATTTACGCATGTTTTGATGTATTGTTTTCCATGTCAGTTAAGAAACAGCGCTTCTTGGACACAAATTTCTTTTCAAAAAAGGAAATTAGTGGCGTGAATGAACACACACACCCACACACACACATACACACACACACACACGCACACACACACACACACACACGCAAGCACACACACACAAATGCACACAGACACACCGCCAGGAAGAGGGCACACAGCACATATCAAGTGTTCAGACACCTGGCATTTCCAAGCGACGCTGGGTCTGTTTGCAAGCCTCCGCGCGCTGAGTGCAGAATAACAAGGAGGAGGGAAGGGAGGCAAGACGCTGGAAGTTAATAAACCACATTATGATTGCGATGATATGTTATTTATAAATAACCCCCCCACCCCTTTGGAAACCCACAGCGTTTCAATTAAATGTGAATGTCAACATTGCAGAAGTAGGCGGGCGGTGCCCACGCGGCCGCCTGCCTTCGCCGTGCCGTTGTTCAGGTAATTGTTGTAATCACCCACCGCAGACGGGGACGCACGGGGCTGCTGCTGCCGCCCCACCGGCCCCGGGGCGTGGGGCTGCTGCTGCCGCCCCACCGGCCCCGGGGCGCGGGGCTGCTGCTGCCGCCCCACCGCAGACGGGGACGCACGGGGCTGCTGCTGCCACCCCACCGGCCCCGGGGCGCGGGGCTGCTGCTGCCACCCCACCGGCCCCGGGGCGCGGGGCTGCTGCTGCCACCCCACCGGCCCCGGGGCGCGGGGCTGCTGCTGCCACCCCACAGCAGACGGGGACGCACGGGGCTGCTGCTGCCGCCCCACCGGCCCCGGGGCGCGGGGCTGCTGCTGCCGCCCCACCGGCCCCGGGGCGTGGGGCTGCTGCTCCCACCCCACCGCAGATGGGGACGCACGGGGCTGCTGCTGCCACCCCACCGGCCCCGGGGCGTGGGGCTGCTGCTGCCACCCCACCGGCCCCAGGGCACGGGGCTGCTGCTGCCACCCCGCCGGCCCCAGGGCGCGGGGCTGCTGCTGCCACCCCGCCGGCCGCGGGACGCGCGGGGCTGCTGCTGCCACCCCACCAGCCCCAGGGCGCGGAGCTGCCGCCACCGCACCGGCCGTGGGACGCGTGGGGCTGGTGGGGGCAGGGAGAAGGAGCCCAGGGGCCGCCCGGTGAGCTCCATCCATGGGGGGAGTGCCGAAGACATGAGACGGAGAGACGGAGCAGCGGAGAGAGAGACGGAAAGGGGAGAAAACTAAATTGACAAAATAATGAAAGTAATGAAAGTTGCCGGCAACGTGGGAGGGGTGCCGGGTTAGGTGTCGGGGCATAATGAAGACGTGGTGTTTCTGCTCACCAGAGCACTCGTGTTAAGTATGAACATAATGGGATGACGCAAAAGCAAAAGTTGACAAAGGAATACAAAAAACTAGCAATGCAACGGTATGCCGGCAAAAACTCAAAACAGGCCCTTGGAGAGCAGGGGGCCCCTGGGATTCACTTCTCAACAAAATGCTTCGCTGCTCAGCTTCTCCTGGTGGTGGAGGACGGGGTCATCAGTCTGATGAACGCCCAGCAGCAAAACAATCATCCATAAAAACCTCTTGCTGCCTCTTACTGTCTGTACGGCAACATGTGGAGACCGCCAGAGAAAACACCGGTCACACGCTCCCCTCGGCTCGCTCGGTCCCTCCTTCCACTCACAGTGGACTCTGTACAGCTCGCCTTATGGGACGTAAAGGGGACGTTTGGACACTAAATGCGTGCTACAAAGCTCTCTCCGTCATGTGCGTTGGACAGACAGACAGCCCAGGAAGAGGAGCGTCTGCGTCTACGAATGAACGGAAATGAAACAGCAATCAACATGGAGAGGCAGATCAAGGCAACTAAAAAAAAAACGAACTGAACAGAGCAAAACTAAATAATGAGAATAAAAATAATGTCTTACTACAGTTTTAATATACTGTCAATTACGTCATATCAACCTATTTGTTTATGGCAGGACAATAGTTACAATAGAACAATAGTTATTTAGCAGTATTTTAATTAAATTATATCCTTTCCATGCTCTTAATATTTTGAAGACCTTCTAGACTATTCTGTAGAGCGACCCAATGAACAAGATGGCCGCTAAGCGTATTTATATGACAGGCCACAACCACCATTTTGAATCATCTCCGCACTGTAGATGTGTCCACTGGAGCATGTGTGAGGTTTGGTGACATCTTACATGGCTGCCAAGCGTCATGTCTCCAGCATGGACCTCAAGCTCAGAGGAAACCACCAACCAATGGCAGCAAACAAATACAACGACAGGAAACATACAGAAAACATACAATGTAATTAGATATCATATCTGTATATAATATACAACATATAATATATTTATATCATGTCTGTAATTGTATATTATCCGCCACAAACCGGGGTTAATAGAGCATAAATGGCAGAAGAACACTTCATTTGCACTTTAACGAAGGCTTTGGATTTGACATGTAATAAAATGTAAGAACATAAAGCCCAGGCTGGGGACTCTGTGACACCAGAACCACACAACCCATCCCCATGGGGATCTGAAGCGGTGCATCCGGCCGGACAGGGCCGATATGGCTGTCAGTCAAAGGGGGGGCGTGACCGCTGAGGAGCTAAGGCCCGCCCCCCCCCCCCCCCCCCCATTGCAGAGGGGGAAACCAATCCGCCAAATCTGAGTGACTCACGGCGCTGCCGGGTCGAGGCGGGCTCCAGGTCCAGTATGGAAATGGCAGCAGTGAGATCACACCTTTTGATTTGGCACATTTTGAGCCGCGCGTCAGACCCGGGAGCACCGATGAACCCTCTTTTACAACCGACGCCTCGAGGCAGCGATGTACAGCGCTGAACACGACACCACCACGGGGACGGGCAATAATTGAAACAACTCCCCCCGCCCCCAAAAAAAAATAATAAAAGCCCCCTGAATCACAGAGATACATCTCTTGTATTTCCCGTATAATGGAAGGGGGCCATCTTCAGAATGTCAGCGCCACAGAGTGAGCAGGGGACGCTCCTCTGTGATATTAAAGCGGCCCGCGGTGGTAAATACCCAGGGCGGGAGGCCGGCGGCCAGGGGGCCGGGGGGGGATGCGGGGGGTGGGGGGGGGGCAGGTCATAGGTCGCGGTCGCGCGGTACGTTTCCGGGGGTAAACGGCCGGGCTGAGAAGCGCGCCTCGCAGTGTGACCTTTGTGTTGTGTTTGTGGTCTTGTTGTGTGTGTGTGTGCGTGTGTGAGTGAGAGCGGCAAGGCCTCTCACACACACACACGCACACACACACACACACACACACACACACACTGTGGACCGCTGTGTGTGAATTTGTCCGCGGCGATGCTGCCGAAAGTGAAGAGCGAGAGGCCTCTGAAGGGGCGAGCGACCCCATACATCACCCTGACATTCTGCCACTCGTCGGATGAAATGAGGGATTCTCTATTCCACTCCTCTCTCTCTGTCCCTCTTTATCTCTCTCTCTCTCTCTCTCTCTCGCTCGCTCACTCACTCACTATCTCTCTGTCTCTCGCTTGCTCTCTCTCCCCTATGCTCTTTCCAGCTTTCTTTCTCGCTCCTGCTCTCTCTCTCTCTCTCTCTCTCTCTCTCTCTCTCTCTCTCTCTCTTTCTTTCTCTCTCTCTCTCTCTCTCTCTCTCTCTCTCTCTCTTTCTTTCTCTCTCTCTCTATCTATCTTCTGTCTCCCCATCTCGTCTCACATGTATGAACCTTTTACAAGGTTATACAAGAAACACAACTGCACTCAAAAGATTCTCCAAAATCACATGCAAGGACAACCCCCCCACCCACACACACCCCCCCCCCACACACACACACACACACACACACACACACACACACACACACACACACACACACACACACACCCACACACATACACCCGCACACACCCTCACACGCACACCCACACACACCTACACACACACACACACACACACACACACAAGCACACAGACACACACACCCACACACACAGACACACACACCCACACACACCCACACCCCCCCCCCCCCCCACACACACACACACACACACAGACCCCCCCCCCCCCCCACATACACACAAGCAAACCCACACACACACACAAACACACACACACACACACACACACACACACACAGACACACCCCCAGCACACACACACACATCCACAGACACACACACACAAACACACACACACACACACAAACACCCACACACACACACACACATCCACACACACACACACACACACACACACATCCACAGACACACCCCCAGCACACACACACACATCCACAGACAGACACACACACAAGCCTCTCAGAAGGTCAAGCGACTGGGTGCTGGTTTCGTGGAGAGCAGCTGCTGGCTGCATGACAGTAGAAACAGAGACTTCGTCCAGAATCTTCTGCACACAACCTGACTTTCAATCAAGGGCCTCCTCATGCACGGTCGACCGGGGGGGGGGGCACGGCACACACGCCCCCGTATACACACAGCCGCCGGCCCGGATACGCACACACACACGCACACACAAACACACACACACGCAGCGCACCCCTGCTGTTCAGCGAGCGTCCACTGCGATGGGGGCAGAAACCTGCTGATTAACACCAGAATTATCCTATTAACAGCAGAGATTTCACAGGCCTCGGAATACAGATGAGTCACTTACCAAAGTTTCATCTGATATTACTGGCGAGTTAATTAAATCGTTTAAGTGTGGGACTACATCCCGCTAATTTGACAAACCGCGGCTAATCACAAATGACAATAGAGGAGCCCGGGGCGTCCGCGACAAAGAGAGAGCAGAGCGAGGAGGAGAGGAGGAGGAGAGAGACAGCACAGCAGTAGGGATTAGGGGAGGAGAAGGAGGAGAAGGAGGAGAGACAGCAGAGCTGTAGGGATTAGGGGAGGAGGAGGAGAAGGAGGAGAAGGAGGAGAGACAGCAGAGCAGTAGGATTAGGGGAGGAGGAGGAGAAGGAGGAGAAGGAGGACAGACAACAGAGCAGTAGGGATTAGAGGACGAGGAGGTGGAGGAGGAGAGACAATACAGGAGTCAGGATTAGGAGAGGAGGAGGAGCAGGCAGAGGAGGAGGGGAAGGAGGCGGAGGCGGAGGAGAGATGAATCTCAGTTACAGTAAACAAGAGGAAACCAGCAGAGAGAGACGGAGATGGAGAAAGGAACATGTTCATGCAGGGCGAGGTGACGGCTGTGTGTGTGTGTGTGTGTGCGTGTGTGTGTGTGTCTGTGTGTGTGTGTGTGTGTGTGTGTGTGTGTGTGTGTGTGTGTGTGTGTGTGTGTGTGTGTGTGTGACGGGCGTACAGGCGAGGACAACCCGTTACACGGCCAGTCAGGACAAAAGCTTCACAACACGGAGCAACATCAAAGTTTAACAGCTACGAGGGAAGACTTCACCTTGTGAATACAGAATAGAACAGCACCATAAATAGGCTTACACTTACGTACTGTCATTAGAATAGAAAGCACAGAGAGTGTTAGATCATTAGATTCAAGCAGAAATAAAAAGCCTAATGAACTCCTGACATTGTTGTGAGCAGGAACAGCACGTTCCCGGCGTGCAGAGCCGTCTTTAGAGGTCGCGGTCTGATGAGCTGCTGGTTCTGCCTCGCAAGATGGCGCCCGGCATGACGCAGCAGCACTCCCCCTGCCGAGATCCTCCACCACCGGCCGGAGGAGGAGGAGGAGGAGGAGGAGGAGGAGCGAGGAGGGAGGTCAGAGGAGGAGTCCGGCCAGGCCAGACCTGCGCTCTCGGCGCCGCGCCGGCCAGCGGGTCATGTGACCGGCCAGGTGGGCGCCCGTGGCCACGGTACCATGGGCAGGCGGAAGGGGGGGGAGGGGGGGGGGGGGGGGGGGCTGTGATGAATCAATGACAGCCAGCCACTAATTACAACCCCGATCGATTAGCTCCACGCTCATTACCACTCAGCACCTGGAGCCTGGCCCACGGGCTCCACTCCGGCAACAAAAAAAGTATTCATTTTTCAATGATATATGTTGAACGGCAGCAGAGACGAGAAGTAGACGGTTGTGTGCGTGTGTGTGCGTGTGTGTTTCTGTGTGTGTGTGCATGCGTGTGTCTTTCTGTGTGTGTGTGTGTGCGTTTGCGCGCATGCGTTGGTCTGCATGTGTGAACTCGAATCCAGGAGGAGAAGGAAACTATTGACAAGCGTGCGCGGAGTCTGTCTGCGCATAAATCTGCATAGATATTGACAGACTTATGCGTCCGCACAATGTGCCGACTGTGCATGATCGCAGCGCCGCTGTGATTAAGGGTACATTCAGTTCCCGGCACAAAGGGGTTGGTGCCTCTTTTATATCCTCGTCAACGCATGTATAATACAGCTGAGTGGCTGTGTGTGTGCGTCAGTCTGAGTGTGTGTGTGTGTGTGTGTGTGTATGTGTGTGTGTGTGTGTGTGTGTATGTGTGTGTGTGAGTCCGAGTGTGTGTGTGTGTGTGTGTGTGTGTGTGTGTGTGTGTGTGTGTGTGTGTGTGTTGTGTGTGTGTGTGTGTGTGTGTGAGTCTGAGTGTGTGTGTGTGTGTGTGTGTGTGTGTGTGTGTGTGTGTGTGTGTGGTGATGTGAAGGGCCGACAACTGAGATGCTGGCAGCAGTCAGCAGAGTCCAGCATTCGCTCAGCATTCTGAGCAAAGACCGGGAGATTAAAGCCCTCCCACCAGCACCAGCACCACGTCTCTCTTACTGAGACACAGGCCAATTACACCCCTCTGGACCCTCACCGCAACGCATGGAGGGAGAGAGAAGGGGGTGGGGGAGAGTGGGGGGCAGAAGGAGAGAGAGAAATAGAGTCATAGAGCGATGCACACAGATGATAGGCTACAGAGAGAGGTAGGGAAGGGAGAGAGAGAGAGAGACTGAAAGAGCAAAGGACAGAGGGACAGCAAGCAAGAGATAGAGAAAGAGCGAGAGAGAAAATGGGAGAGAGAGAGAGAGAGAGAGGGGAGAGAGAGGGAGAGAACGTGGATGAGAGTTGGGGGAAATAAAAGGATACAATAAAGGGTACAGAGACGGAGATCAACGGAGAAGGTGTGAAGAGAATGGATGTGATGAAGATGGAGGGAGGTTAGTACACAAGTAGAGAGAGAGGGAGGGGCTGGGGGACAGAGACAGCGGGGAGGGAGGGAGAGAGCGGCAGAGAGTGAGAGAGAGAGGGGAGGGGGAGAGAGGAGGAGAGAGAGGGAGAGAGAGAGAGCAGAAAGATAGAGAGAGGTGACGTGGCTGGGAAGGCAGGCGTTTGAGAATAACTCTCTGAGTTAAGGTAGGAGGGAATAAGACAAGAGGGAGAACGACATAGGATGA
>JAXIVH010000010.1:4556940-4564440 GCA_036785325.1 Urophycis tenuis | reverse complement strand
GCCGGGGGGGGGTCCAGTCACATGGTGCTAGTGTACCTCACACACTTTACCTCTGGCTCTCGTTAAACGTGTTGTTGTGGAGACATCCAAACACCTTCAGCGTGTACCTTCACACATGTATGTGTATATGTATGTGTGCTACGCAGTTTGAACTCTAAGTAGTGTTTTCAACACACGACAAAACATATAGAAAATAACCCACCCTGGCTCTCTGCTTCAACATGCTGAACACTAATTTCCATAATAATTAATAATTATACAGATTTCTGTTAATTATGGTGATTATGGGCTAATTGGTCACATTGTTTGATTGTAATATTCTGTCTTGTTAAAAGAACAAAACAGATGCACTCCTGGGTTCCTGGCTGAGAAAAGACAGTCTGACAGATTTCGCTGTGTTGTGCTGGCCGAATTGTGGAGGCAATTATGAAATTAATACGGCAAGGCTTCAAGACTAGATATCACTCTGGCAGAGGGAGCTTTTCCAACGTGAGATTCTGATGCAATGCTGCGTCCAACTTCTGGAAATGACAGGTTACAGTCGCTCACCTCACAATACAAAGTAAATAGAACAGTATAAACCCAATAAACCTATATGATCAAAAACCTCTGTGTTGATTTATTGTAATTATAGATTAATATGCATCTAACGAACAGCAGAACGTAATAAAATATGTTCATATATAAAATAAAAGTATATTTATAACTGAAGCTAAATAAAGTTAGGTGCCTCAGGTATATTGCAGGCATATTGCACATCTGTATAAGGTGAAAAGTAAAATGGATGACTTCAAAGGGGCTAATATGAGTTAATTCTGGTCCAAATCTCAACCAAGTGGCGTTAACCGTTCCTGGCAGTTTGGGGTCACCAGGTAACGTCACTCAAAAAGTTCTGGCCTCACCAGCCCCACCCCCAAAATCTAACAGTAGCCCGAGCAACACAGCAAAAAAAGCCCCCCGAGATGAAAAAAGTCTCTCCCAGAAGTGCACCAGAAGCCATTTCCCAGGTGCTGGTAGTTAGCTAGCTCAAACGGGAGTTCTCCCCTCAGCTAATCACTGTGTTTTGCATGTCTTGTCCCCCCGATGTTCCCCGCTCCGTGGCCCACCCTGGGGGTGCAGAATAAGCCTCCCTCGTCCTATTTGTAATCACCTTCGCCAGGGGGGGGGGGGGGGGGGGGGGGTGGTGGTGGTGGTGGTGGTGGTGGTGGTTGGGGGGGGGGGGGGGCAGCAGAGATCAACACGGGCCACGTAATTCACTCCTGTCAATGGCGATTACCACGCGGGGAAGAGGAGGATCAGCCCTTCCCCGCCCGCCCCCCAGCCGCCCGGCGAGGGAGGCAGGATTATTATACAGGAGACAAACGACACAGCAGATCAATTCAAAGGGGATTTGGGTGGCGGTGGTAGGGGGGGGGGGGGGGGGGGGCACAGCCAGAAGACTGGGCCAGGCAGCGGTGCGTCTGGCAACCGCGGAGGCTCTTCACAGGGCTTAGCTCGTTGCTCGTGGCTTTTATTACATTTTTTTACGTTATCGCACGCACCCGTACTGCATGTTCGGGGGACACGTTCGTTGTTTTTGGGAGACGGCTCAATTTGTGCCTCATTGAATCGTTGCGCGGTGAAAAGCGCAACGATTACACAAATTGAGCCGTTTTCTTTCGGGAGTCCACCGTCATCTCCTTGCTTTCGCACGGCATTATGGGTAAAGAGCAGCCCCGGGGGAGGGGGGGGGCCCAAGCCCACTAGTATGCTGACTGCGTAGGCCATGCGCTGTGTGGCGGCCCAGGTCCGGCAGCGAGAGGTGATGCTATGCTACATCTCTCTCTTTCACCCCACTCTCCCAGCTGTCTGCACAGCCCAACATCAACACGGATCATCAGTGAATATGTACATTTCCCAGCGAGCATTGACGGTTTCATCCATAGATTTGTTCATAGTCTGAAGCCAAAGCGGAGCTATGAGACCAGAAATGAAAGAGAAACACCTCAGAGATGGGTCAGCCAAAGACAGATGGACGCCAGGACCGACTGACCAGCCGAATCTACACACTAACCAGCCCAACGGACGCACCTCACTGGAGAGCAGTGAGAGATATGAATCGATGCTGTCGTTTATCGGTGATGCCGTCCGTCCCGCTGACCGCCTCCTTCAGCTCGGAGGTCCCCGGGATTAAAACCCATTCATTTGGTGGACACCGTTGTCATGGGAACGCTTAGGGACCGCAAAAGATGGGTCTCCAACGGCGGTATTTATGACAGGTCTTTTTCTAGGGTGACTTTGGGAATTCTCGGCTCGTGCCCAATCATCCCAACCGTTTGGGTTCTGGGTCACTTTTCTGAAATTGGTGCGCTGTGCAGCGAGAGTGCTTCCAGCCACCGCAGCCTGTCGGTGACCGCAATCCACCCTTCAGGGCAATAGCGCCCTGTCAATTGTTCTTCCTCCCATAGGGAGTTAGGGCACACCAGGCCCGGGGTGGCCATCGGGAGGTTCGGGAGGTTTCCCAGTGGGCCGCTCCATTTTCAAATGTTTTTTGGGGCCGCTTGAGTGGGGAAAAATAACTTTGACCATGAATTTATCTCCTAAAGTAGACGTTCCTCATTCGTCTGACGTTTCAGCCCCAGCGTCGCAGTATGTCTAACATGGATTATACAACCTAAGGTACTTCTCCCCTCCCTAATATCTGAGTTGGTTGGGTCCATGGTTCAGTTGGGAGAACCGGAGTTGGTTGAGTTTGAGCAACTGAAAGAGTAGCTTAGCGTTCATCTAAAACCCATGGCGTCTGGTGCGGGGTGCATCGGTTTGGTTTTCCTTTGCCTTCTTAAAAAAAAAAACACCGGGCAGAGTACGAAGGTCGCCCGAGACGATAATATCCCCCGCCGCGCAAAAAGAAAGCAAGAGAGATCGAAACCACAGACAGAACCTTCTCTTCGCCGCCTGCTTTCTTTCTTTCTTTCATCGGCCGCCGACAGGAGATGGCCGCTGACGGGGCCTCGGAGCGATTATCGACGGCGCGCCCCGGTGAGTCATGGATATTTCCCCGGAGAGCGTCGGGGTGTTACCGCGGTGATGCTCCGCGGAGAGCCGGAGTACACTGAGCTAACCGCTGGGTCGCCCCCCCACCGCCCTGGCCTCTGAGGGATGACTCACTACTTCCACCCTCTCATTCCACAGCGTTTTAATTCGGCTTCCCGTGGCTGAGGGTTCGACCCGTCACGGGAGAGCGGCTTCCTCACCCCGGACAGATGAAGAGCCCCGTTGGCAGTTGACGAGACGGTGTTGGATGCAAAAATCTATGGGAGGACGTTTAGTCATTTGTTTTCGTCAAAAAGACCTATCATGTTTTTCCTTAACACCTTGTTTTTTCCTTATCTGCGTCTAAAATTGATGTAGCTGGTGAAAGAAAAATATTTTCTTTCACCTCGGTTGGCGAGCACCTTCGCTGTCTCAGTCCCCGTCTCAGTCTATTCACCGCCGGCGTGGTTGGGGCGGAGGAAGACCACCTGAAGCAGGTTCCGCGTGCCGCACTGAACGCGCCTGAACTCCCACAAACCCACCGCGGGCGACGATCCTCCCCTCGATGTGTTGCACACGGTGAAAACGCTCCGGCTCATTACGAACCGCTTCGGCGTTCGCACCGCCAACCCAGTGCTCAGCGAGGGTGGTCCGGCCCCCCAGGTGTCGCCAGGAGAGCTGCATCAGGAGAACAACTCCCCCCCGCCCACCACCACCACCACCACCACCACCAGCACCACCACCACCACCATCAGCACCATCACCACCACCACCATCAGCACCACCAGCACCACCACCACCACCACCATCACCACCACCACCACCACCACCACCACCAGCACCACCACCACCACCATCAGCACCACCACCACCACCACCACCACCACCAGCACCACCACCACCACCATCAGCACCACCACCACCACCACCACCACCACCACCATCACCACCACCATCACCACCAGCACAACCACCACCAGCACCACCATCAGCACCACCATCAGCACCACCACCACCACCACCACCACCACCATCAGCACCACCAGCACCACCACCACCACCACCACCACCATCAGCACCACCACCAGCACCACCACCACCATCAGCACCACCACCACCACCAGCACCACCACCACCACCATCAGCACCACCACCACCACCATCACCACCACCACCACCACCACCACCACCACCACCAGCACCAGCACCAGCAGCACCATCTGTCTGTCTCCCCCTGTCTGGTGGCCTCTCCCTCATCCCTCATCCCTTCACCCAAGATGCTCCGGCTCTCTTTTGGACAACAAAGTGTAAGTTTTACTAAGAACGTACGATTTTTTTTGGGGGTGGGGGGTGGGAAAATCAATGTACATAGCTCCTGGAACTGTGCTGCTTCAGTTCTGCAGACGCTGTCTGTGTTCGCGTCTACATGTCCGTCCGGCGATTCCATGCGTTTCAATTAAAATAACCCCCGCGGAACACGGGAGCGCAAAATGAAGGGATCTGGGGGACGAGAGCACGCAACCAGCGGTGCAGAGAGAGGAGACGCGGATGGAGGAGACGGGTCCAACACAGATCATTATCAACGTGAATACGTCGGCTGGGAGAGACTTGGCGCGGTAGACCGACCCCCCCTCCGTGCCGCGGTCCCACGCGTCCCCCTTCCAGGACTCACCTCTCCCTGTTGAACTTCAGCGAGTGCAGGATGGCGGGCCGCCTCTGCCGCAGGTTCCACAGGTGCAGCGTGTCGTCGGCGCAGGCCGTGACCAGCGCCCCCTGCAGGCCGGGGGGACAAACAACACCGACGTTAAGACTTCGCACCAGTTTGAAGGATATCACTTGGATAGCCACTTGAAGAGCTACATCAGGAGAAGAAGAGGTACAAGAAGAAGAGCTACAAAAAGAAGAAGAAGAATTACTCTTTTGATCCCGTGAGGGAAATTTGGTCTCTGCATTTAACCCAATTGTGAATAAGTGGAAATACACTCAGCACACAGTGATGGTGAGGCACACAGTGAGGTGAAGCACACTAATCCCGAGGCAGTGAGCTGCCTGCAACAGCGGCGCTCGGGGAGCAGTGAGGGGTTAGGTGCCTTGCTCACAGGCACTTCATCCGTTCGTACTGGTCGGGGTTCGAACCGGCAACCCTCCGGTTAGAAGTCCGAAGGCCTAACCAGTAGGCCACGGCTGCGCCTCACTTTGATATATATTTCGGGATATCACTTTTTTGTTACACTTTTGTTGTAGTTTCAGCCCCATCGGGAAAAAAGGGGGAAGACACACTGGCAAACGCCAGGAGGGCCGGCGGAGGGGGATACATCACATCACGCCACATCACACTTCATGACATGTTCTAATGCGTTTCCACTCGAGGTCGTCGCCACGTTCGTTCCTCGTCGCCGGAGCAGCCGCTGCTACTGAGTGCCGCTCAGCCGCCGATGTTCCCCCTAATTGTTGCACCTAATTGCTCTTCGTCGCCTCTTTCCTGTTCGTAATGCACAACCATTTGTTAATACTGCCCATTATATTCACATATTCATCAAACAGATGGCGCCCCCCCCCCCCCCCCTCCTCCCCCTCCCCCCCTCAGGCGCTCACATAACACGGCACATAACCGCATGAAAACGGAAAAATATGATAAGTGGATCATCTCGGCTCGGCTGGCGCGGATGAAAAATCGATAGGGAATTCGCTGCGACGCCCCAACGCGAAACGTAGCGCGAGCACAGGTTCGAAGCGAGGGGGCGGGGGGGGGTTCATGTAGGCAGCGTGACACTGTCGCTGATCAATACCGAGCGATCAGGACCCAGAGGACTGATAACGAGCTCTGACGACGTTGGGACGGCTGGATCTGCCGACGGGCTGGAAAGGCCACGCCCACCTCGTACCGTGGGCCACAGACAGGAATAGAGACGGAGACGGGCGTGCTTCCATCTGCGTGTCGCTGCTATTAGGGCGGTGTGTGTTGTGCTGTTGGAGTCAATGGTCTGCTGTTCAGGTGTGTTACGTTGCAGACGCAAGCGCACGCGCGCACGCATGCGCGGTTCGAATGATGGCCGCGATGTTTAGCTGACGTTACCCGGAACGGGACGCGTTTTAGATCAGTTAGGCTAGCATCATTAGCTACCGTGGTTAGCTTTAAACTGTAAACATATTCAAGCTATTTTGAGCTAAACTTAGTAATTTAGCTCATCTGCAGAGTTTCGTCCATTAGATTGCGCTGGTTGTACGTGCTCAGGAGCTAACGTGATGGGTCGGAGTCGTCAGAGCCTACAGACTACTGCAGACCTTACATAACGCTAGCAAGATACAGTGAGGATTGTAAGACTTCAGTTTACCCAAGCACTCGCCTGCACTGTGCTAGGTTTCCCCTCTATGCTCAGGAGAAACAGCTGACCCCCCCATTGTCATTGTGAAATATGCACTCTGCATGCAAACACACAGACACAGACACAGACACACACACACACACACACACACACACACACACACACACACACACACACACACACACACACACACACACACACACACACGCACACACACAGCAAAGGTAGCTGTGATTGTGATATCTGCAGATAGGCTGATATGTCTAATTGGCAGCCCTACCACTGGGTGCAATGGATATATGTGCAGTGTGTGCGTGTGTGTGTGTATGTGTGTGTGTGTGTGTGTGTGTGTGTGTGTGTGTGTGTGTGTGTGTGTCTCTCTGTGGCTTTCCATCTGGACCGCTGTGTGTATTGACACATGGCAGAGAAATGCGGTCCCTAGAGACCCACACACACACACACACACACTGTTTGAATCATCGGTTATTGGCGCATGTTGAGGGAAGCATTGCCAGTTGATTCATGTTTAATTCAACAGCTTCCTCCACGGTGGACAGATATCATTAATGTTATCAATGTCTCTGGCCACAGTCACCCTCCCCCCCTCCCCAAAAAATAGACTTGTCAACACTGAGAGGGAAGTAGAATGGGCCTGTCACTCTGGCTTAAAGCCGCCTGCTAATTTAGTTATGTTGGCCCGCGCGGCCTGACAAACAATGATGTCTGTTTCCACGATGCCATGACTCACCGAAACAGGAGTGCTCCCGCGCTCACGCTCACTTCCCATTGGCTGTGACTGTGAGCGTGGCAGGAAACGATAAGGGGCCCTGTGGCTCCCTTCAGAGTGCATGCCCGGGGATAACGCAGACGACGGCTAGTTTGGTTATAAATGTACTCAAAAGCCACCAGTCCAATCTCCCCATTAGCGCAGCTGGTCACATTTTGACTCGAAATGCGTTTGCGCTAAATGCGATCTATTATGGAAAATGGACGGAAATAACAACAGCAGATGTTGTTTAGTTTGGACTTTTAATGCGAGAGACACGGGCGGCAAATCTCAACTAGCAGCAGGTGCTATCTGAGCTCTGGGTTTTGACAGTGGTTGTAATTAGCAAGCTAACGTTTTGAGTTTTTCAGAGGAGCGCACTGCGTTGGCTACCCC
>JAXIVH010000010.1:4544440-4546940 GCA_036785325.1 Urophycis tenuis | reverse complement strand
TCGTCCTCCTCCTCCTCCTCACCCGGGACAAAAGGCGCCGCCCGGTCTTCATCTTTCCCCCGCGCGTCCCAACAATATTAGGCCGCCCGTGGTCGTGACAGCAAACACACGTTTTTTTTCATCATCATACATATTTTTGTACGTAACATTGACTTGAGATTCAGACGAGGTCCTGAAGAGCTGAAAAGCTGAAGGCGTCGTGGAGCTCTCTCCTGTGACATCCCTAACATCACGACATCAACCCAGAGCGAGCACACCACCACCGCCACCACGCCCAGACACACACACACACACACACACACACACACACACACAGCCCCTGCTGACTCTCCCAAACACCGGCAGCCCCAGTCAGCAGAGACCCAGGCTCCAGGCCAGCCCTTCCCCTCGCCGCTCCCCTCTCCAATCCTGTCGGACGGGGGGGGGGGGGCGCGCCCCTCTGCCTTTGAAGTGTCTGTGGAGAAAACACTCCACGCTTCACGTTTGGCAGGGGAGGCTTTGGCCCCGCGGCGTTACACGCTTACAGCGCAGCACGCACTACGCCCATCACTCCCATGACTCTTCATTACGTTCCGGGCAAAGTACTTCGGAGTGTGGAAAAAAGGCTTAGCGCCTGCGTGCGCGCCCCCAAACACATGAACTGGACTCCATCCCCCGGCTGCGGCCCTCAGCACTAAAACAAACCATTACGCCGTTACCGTGACCTACTAAGCCGCGTGTTAAGAGCCGCCACTTGGCCCGTTGAAGCCAGCCCCGCCCTGTCCCCCCCCCCCGTCCCCCTTAGTAGAAAACGAGACCACTTAGAGAACAACAAAGGCAACCCGGCGGCCAATCAGAGGCTGAGTCGGCCACCACTAGGACCCCGCCGCCGTCTGGATGGTGGCGGTGGTGGGGTCCGGGGGGGGGGGGGGGGGCGCGGGCGTCGCCTCGCTGAGGGACAGTGTTTTCTCGCTAAATGGAGGCGTGTGTACACACAGCGCGGCGCGCGCTGAGAGTTACCTGTAATGGTTGATATATTCCTCTCGCCGGGGCTCTAGCTGCAGAGAGCCGGCGTGGCGCTGCATACAAAGACTTCCCGGGAGATGAGATGAGTGCTGAGAGATGGGGGGGGGGGGGGGGGGGGGGGGGGGGTGTGTGTGTTTTGTATGTGTGTGTGTGTTGGGGGGGGGGGTTGGGGGAGTTATAATGCTGTGACCATCACCCCCCTCTACCAGTCTCTCTGGCAACCCTGCAATATGAGTGTGCATACAGGCATGCTTGAGTGTATGCAGGTGCCCATGCGTGTGTGTGCGTGTGTGTGCGTGTGTTTGTGTGTGTGTGTGTGCGTGTGTGTGTGTGTGTGTGTGTGTGTGTGTGTGCATGTGTGTGTGCATGCGTGTGTGCATGTGTGTGCCTGTGTGTGTGTGCGTGTGCGTGCATGTGTGTGCGTGTGCGTGTGTGCGTGTGTATTGAGGTGAGTTGAGGACAAACAAAGGCAAATCCTCTCTCAGGCTCGTCTCAACATGCGATCTGCGCGGCGACGGCTTTGACCGCGGCCGCGGCTGAGGTGGATGAACAACACCCTGCCAGCCGAGCCGCAGGGAGTCGATTCGCAGTGTGCGGCAAAATCAACAGCAGCTGGAAGACGAAGAGGAGACGAAGGGGGTTAGAGAAGCCCCCCCCCCCCCCCCCACTGAGCCTCCTGGTGAGCACGCCTTAATCACCAGGCAAGCCCCTCTGACACCCACAAACTGGCTCTGCGGTGATCACACCTGCATGCAGATGTGCGTGCGCGCGCACATCTGCATGCAGGTGTGATCACCGCAGAGCCGGTGTGCGCATGTGTGTGTGTGTGTGTGTGTGTGTGTGTGTGTGTCTCATAAGAGCGTTTATAAGAGCACAGCCGATTTGTACCCCACATAGAATCTTGGCATTGTTTGTGTGTGAATGATGAAGAAAGGACGGGAAATGACAAAGAGGCCCGACCGCGGTATCTAATGAGTTGTCACTCGCGGGTCCGCCACTGACTGCGCTGTGTAAAAAAAAAAAAAAAACACAAATTGGGAGAACATCAAACAAAGGCGACATCTGGAGCGCCGCAGAATGGGCTCTAATCAGGAGGCAGAGAGGCGGGGCGCCGCCGCTCTGCAGTGTAACTGTGTGTGTGTGTGTGTGCGTGCATGTGAACACGTGCACGTTGCCTGTGTGTGCGCGTGTGCATGTTTGTGTGTGTGGTGTGTGTGTGTGTGTGTGCACGACATCCCGCGACAACTACTTTGGCATGTTAACAAATCGATGCGCGTGTCACGGCACCTTTTGTTTTACGACCGGATTACGGGAAGGGGGGCGGAGCCCGGCGAGGCGCGGAGGCCGCCGGGCCGCACGCTACGCTGCTGATTGCGATGCCTTTAATTACCACAATAAAACTCGGAGGGAAGGCGAGGGGGGCCACGCACCTGGGCGGCGCCGCGCTCAGATGTGATTGTTGCACAAGGAACGGAAGGAATCAAAGTGTGTGTAC
>JAXIVH010000010.1:4527098-4537098 GCA_036785325.1 Urophycis tenuis | reverse complement strand
CCATCGCCACCACCATCACCATTACCACCACCACCACCACCACCACCATCACCACCATCACACACCATCACCACCACCATCATCACCACCATCATCACCATCACCACCACCTCCATCACCACCACCACCATCACCACCACACCATCACCACCACCACCACACCAACACCACCACCACCCATCACCTCCATCACCACCACCACCACCACCACAAACACCACCATTCACCACCACACCACACCATCACAAACACCACCCATCACCACCACCATCACCACCACCACCACCACCACCATCACTAACACCACCATAACCACTATCATCACCACCACCACCACCACCATCACACATCACCACCACCACCCATCACCACCACCCACCACCACCATCACCACCACACCACCTCCTTCACCACCACCACCACCAACACCATCGCCACCACCACCACCATCACAAACACCACCATCACCACCACCACCACCATCACAAACACCACCATCACCACCATCATCACCACCACCACCACCACCATCACTAACACACCACCATAACCACTATCATCACCACCACCCACCACCACCATCACCATCACCACCATCACCACCACCACCACCACACCACCACCACCACCATCACCACCACCACCACCTCCTTCACTACCACACCACCACCAACACCATCGCCACCAACCTCACCCGTCTCCCGCTTGTCCCTCTGCTCCATTCACACCACCAGGCAACGCTACAAACGGGTCGTCCCAGGTCGCGTGCCAGAAGTACCTGGAGGCCCGGTGGGCTGCTGTGCAACCTTATTCATGGCGATTCAGATTAATGTGAGGACGTTATGATTCATTATTCATTCGCCTGCTTTCCGAAATGACGCGCACCTCTGTGGCCAGCTGTACGGAGCTGATTTACACTCCGGAGAATTCTCTCACCTACTGTGTGTGTGTGTGTGTGTGTGTGTGTACATGTGTGTGTCTGTGTGTCTCATTTACAATCTTGTGTGTGTGTGTGCGTGTGTGTAAGTGTGTGTGTCTCATTTACAGTCTTGTGTGCGTGTGTGTGTGTGTGTGTGTGTTTGTGCATGTGTGTGTGTGTGTATGTGTGTCTCATTTACAGTCTTGTGTGTGTGTCTGTGCGTGTGTGTGTGTGTGTGTGTGTGTGCATGTGTGTGTGTATCTGTGTGTCTCATTTAAAGTCTTGTGCGTGTGTGTGTGTGCGTGTGTGCTGTGTGCGCGTGTGTGTGTGTGTGTATGTGTATGTGTGTGTGTCTGTGTGTCTCATTTACAGTCTTTCTCTCCGAGCGTGTTTGAATACTTGGGAGATTACTTGGGTGGACTACGTGAGAGTGCGTGTCGGAGGGACTAAGCTCTGAGTGGGGCGTGACGCTTGCTGTTGTCCCAATTACTGAGAGCTGCTCCTTCTTGGAATGTGTTTTAATTTTACGTTGGGTCGGGATGTGTGTGTGTGCATGCACGTGCGCGTGTGTGAGTATGAGTGTGCGAGTATGAGTGTGAGTGTGTGTGTGTGTGTGTGTGTGTGTGTGTGTGTGTGTGTGTGTGTGTGTGTGTGTGTGTGAGTATGAGTGTGCGAGTATGAGTATGAGTGTGTGTGTGTGTGTGTGTGTGTGTGTGTGTGTGTGTGTGTGTGTGTGTGTGTGTGCGAGTGTGTGTGTGTGTGTGTGTGTGTGTGCGAGTGTGAGTGTGTGTGTGTGTGTGTGTGTGTGTGTCTGTGTGTGTGTGTGTGTGTGCTGAGTGTGTGTATGTGAATGTGAGTGTTTGTGTGCGAGTGTGAGTGTGTGTGTGTGTGTGGGGGGGCGCCTAGAGAGACACCACAAAAACAGTGAGCTACTAGGAATCCCCTTGGTTCTTGGGAAAAAATAATAATACATAAGGAATTCTCTGTGTCACCAGAGACAGGGAACAATAACAACACAGGGAAAACAATGTGACGGTATTCATATTATTATGTGAAAGTGTGTGTGTGTGTGTGTATATTTAGGCCTATAAAATAATGCAGTCGCGGCCCACATTTAGCTGTATGTTGAGCACACATGCATGCCAAGAACATTGGCAGTTTGAAAGGAATAAATAACCGACAGCGTTCGACGCGGAGAGTACATCTGTGGATGTAATCAACCAGAGACAGCAGGCAGCCCACACTTGCATATGTTTAGCAGCAGAAATATGTCAGACTCCAAGATCTTGCAGTCCATAGCAGCTGGTGGAGTCCACCGTCTCCACCAGCTGCTGACGGTGATTGCGCATGATGTCTCTGTTTGTGTTAGCCCGCTAACGTGCTAACGCGGAAACACGCTAGTTAGCTGTGGATTTCTTCGCGCCTGACGTAGGGCGCGATTGTCAACGTTCCAAACTTTTCACCCGCGGTCAACTCTTTTGTTCCAAATTGATTGGACTCCTCCCAAACGAGCGTCTGAAGGGCCGAAACGCACCCGGCCGGCGGCTCAATCGAGACGGGATGTGTTTTGCTTGCAAATCATTGTGGTCTGTGGAGAAAAAAGACGAGGAAATCACATTTCTGAAGTGAAGTAACAGCGCGGGTATAAGTGACCATCAAGGGTCCAATTTGAGCGTGGTTCCTGGGAAAGGAACCGGACCGGGCAGCACCGCACCAAACCGGACCGGGCAGCACCGCACCACCAGCGTGGAACCAGCCAGAAGCTCGTTAACTTGAATGACTGTCTCCAAAATGGCATGTTTATTTCTAGTTGGTGGGCACCACCCCAACCCCCCCCCCCCCACCCCCTGTTCTGAGACAAATATTTCCCCACAGAACGCACTACCTGAGAATTCTTCTAGTGAGAAATACCGCGACATGGGATTTCTCCCACAACAAGTTTTGATGTGCAATTGTCAAAAGCAGGTTGCAAATAAGTCCTTTAAACTTTGCCCGCTTCCCATGAGTCTGCCGGAGCCACAGGACTGCACGCTCGCGCGCAGTAGTAGTCACAGGAGTGACACAAGTGACACAATGTGCGCAAAAGCAAACCGAGCATTTCCTCACAACGTCTATTATGATCTTCTCCCATCAGACCACCTGCAAAAGCTGGCGCGTTTTCTTGTGAGTGTTGATAGCACACATTGTTGTATTGTGCATTTGCTCGTCACCTGAGCTCTGGGGCGGTGGTTTCGTACTGATTAGTAAGCAATCCTCAGAGAGAGAGAGAGAGAAAAAAAAAAAATCCCCTTCCATCATCAGTTTTTTTGTTATTTCCCCGACATATTCTGCCTCACCATCCCTAGCTTCTGAACACGCACGGGCCCGGCCGCTGCTCGCTACCACCACCTGTGAGCTTATAATTGCTTTGCCTCAACTTCTCCCGAACAACGTTCACCCAGGTGCAGCAGAACATGAACACGGGGGGGGAGCGTGTGTGTGTGTGTGTGTGTGTGTGTGTGTGTGTTTATGTGTGTGTGTGTGTGTGTGTTTGTGTGATGAAAAGGAGTATTCATCCTCACAGGACAGATGATACTGTTAAGGGTGTTCATGGGGTCCGGATTACCCAGAATCCATCTCTCCTCTGTGTCGATGGCACATTTTCGTTAGCGCCTCAGATTCCCGGCCAGACCATAATTAGCATGTCAGAGCCCCGACAGTTCCAGGATCAGGACCCACCACCCCCTGCTGAGAGACACAGGGGGGTGGTGCCCCCTGTGTCCCCCCCCCCCCCCCCCCCCCTCCCCCCCCTCCCACACACACACACACACACACACACGCACGCCCGCACGCACGCACACACACACACACACACACCTCCTTCTCCTTTGGCTGCGTTTCTTTTGGAAAGGTCTTGCAGGAGGAACGTGGAACATCTCCATCCATATGTGAGGCTGAGGCACGGCAGGAGGAGGAGGAGGAGGAGGGAGGCGGAGTTTCGGGGGGTGCGTCTTGAGGCGGGGCCGGTGATGGATGGAGGAAGAGTCAGGGTCACGGACCAGCGAGAGGAAGAAGAGGGGCCAGGATGCACATTAGACACAGAGATCAGCAGAGAGAGGACAGACGAGGAGCAAAGCCCAGACGGCCGCTTAAACGGGGGAGAAGGGGAGAAGCCTCTTATGCGTTTGTGTTGTGTTGCGCCGTGTGTCTTGCACAGCGGTTGGAGCTCTGTGCACTGCAAGTAGAACCTGGTTTATTCCGTTCATCTTATGCGTGCACACACAAATACTCACCGTGGACTATGTCGACTCGACTCACATTTGTAGATGCTCTTTAACGGACACACACACACACACACACACACACACACACACACACAGACTTGTCATTAGCCTATTCCGCAAACAGGACGTAGCTTCGATTACCAGAATGCCTCATGGCGCTGACTAGCAGATGTCCTTGTGAGGCAGGATGGTGGTTGGCAGGCTGTTTCATGAGGACATGCGTTTAACCCATTTATCTGTCCCTCTCTGCCTTCCCCCCCCCCCCCTCCCCACCCCCTCCCTCTAGACCAACCCATCCCCTCGACGCCGCGAGGCCCATCGGCCTCAACTGTCCGATAGAGGCAAAGCCAATTAGCGGGGCTGATTGAATTTGATTGGCCAGGGGCCAGGCAGCATACATCAACCACATCAAGGCAAGAAACTGTGAGGGAGGGGGGGGGGGCGAGCTACGAGACAGATAGACACCAACATGAGACCGTGATGTTGGAGAGAGAGAGATGGAGACGGAGGGAGGGAGAGAGAGAGAGGGAGGGAGAGAGACTTTTTAACTATAAGTTTCTGTGAACTATAATATATATATATATATTATATATATATATATATATATATATATATATATATATATATATATATATATATATATAATATGAATTGTTAATTTAGCCGTGGGCAAACTATGAAATATATACGTATATACAGCATGTAGGAACTCTACTGCATGGATAGAGCTAATCTGTGTTGGTGTTTAGTAACACATTTAGTTGATTGATTGTGTCTTTTCCCTCCTGATATGCGGTTTGTTTAATCATTCATAGCTGGAGCTTTACTTTTACCCCCATAGTCTAATACCCCAGTGGTGCTCAAAACATCTCCAAATGTGATGTTTACTGCACTAGTTTGGAGGCAGGCAAATGAAATAAGTATGCTGCATGACTAGCAATGTATTTGCTCCATCAATCATTTAACTGTAGATTTAAACATGATTATTTTGTATCTTGGAGGACGTAGAAGCTCAGTGGTAAAGTGAGTAGGAGGCCTAAGGTCAAGGCCTAGGGTCCTGGACTAATGACAGCTTCTATCCTTCAATAAGTATGGACTGTTAGCGCTTTTTCACACTAAAGCAGAATGCCAATCTTTCGAATGAGGAGTCACACACACATACACATACACATACACACACACACACACACACACACACACACACACACACACACACACACACACACACACATGCACATACACACACACATACAATCCCACAAACACATGTTTCGACACTTGAATATTGCTTATAAATTGCCCACACACATATTGATTGGCTCTTGTCTCTAAAAGCACTGGTAAATGACTTGAATAGTAATCCAGGTTAATGGTGTGCGAGCCACAGAGTAATGTGATTGGTCTTCCCTGTTCTATTAACCCTGTTAATACGTTTTGCCTGTAGGTTCTCTGAGAAGTAAACTAGGTTACATATCTTAAATATACAGCGGATTTAAAGTGCCTTACTTAGTACGTCATACTTCACGGCAGACTTTGCCAAAGCTTGCCTCTGGGCCCTTTTTGGCAACCGAGTGGACAAATAAAGTGACTAAAACAGGCACCTTACATTGCTTAGCATGTTCCTCAAGAAACAACCTCTAGCTACTTGTATAAGCAACATATGAACACCATTAGCTATGTATTAAAGCCGTAATTAGTTTTTTTTTAGGTTGCGTAGGATTTTGCCGTTTTCGCTCTGTGCCAGATTTCACCCTCCATGTTTTTTTCTGTGGCGAGGCAGGGCAATCAACTGGAACCCATTTCCAGCCAATCATAGCACAGCAATTGCTTAACCAGTGTAGCTTGACGTCCCTGTAGCCTGCTGTATAATTAGTATTTAAAAGAGACCTGTCTCTTATAATGTGTTGCAAGAGGCAGGAGGTCAAAAGCACATCTTCACTGTCCCCCTGGTCCTCTGAGTGGGGGCCGAGAGCAGGCGCGTAGAATACGGTGGGGACGGTGGGGACACGTACCTAGCAGTTTTCGCCATGAGTCATTTTGTACCCACCACTTTTTATGAAAGAATCCCCCGTGTGGGACTCGCACCGGTGTCTTTCACCACTACGTCAGTAAATGCAGTCTGAGTTACGTCAAGCTCAACGAAGAGAGATGAACTCTACTCTTACGAGTCGCTTTAGTATGACAGGGTAACAAGCGGACTTTTCACGCGATCTTTAGCGGAGTGGTAGTGGTATGACAAGATGCCATAGTGCGTTGAGTAATGGTGCTCCCTGACTCATCCCAAAAACAACAGTCAACAAAGTGAACGTAATGAAACAGTGAAATGCAACCCAACATGTCCTGAACATTCGCCTCCAAACCCTATCTAATAGCAATAAAATGTAATGACACAGAATGCCAGAATGTCGCAATGCATTCTGGGAAACACTCCCCCAACACGTTACAATATCCACGATTTCCTCAGGCAAGTACAACAAGTTGAACTGATAATACAAGAAAACACAAAAGCATTAACCTAATTTACACAAAATAGAAACAACATTTAATTTGATTTGTGCCCGATGACGAGAGAGAGACGGAGAGAGAAAGCACTTTGGTAGAGAGACATAGAGTAACAATAACAGAGAGCGAGCGCCGGTCTCGATAAAGCCGTTAATCAGAGAAATTAAACGTTATTTCTCGATTGTTTCACAGCGGTTACATTCAGCAGGTAGACACGGCCACGAACTGCACCTATCTGAATCACATTATCCAATGAAAAGTATTAGAGCTCTGTGCGTGAGCATAGTCAAGACATCGCGTCTGTGTGTGTGTGTGTGTGTGTGTGTGTGTGTGCGTGCGTGCGTGCGTGCGTGTGCGTGTGTGTGTGTGTGTCATCATCACATTTTTGTATACATTTTTATTAATTAACATGACCTGCGCGAAAGGGGGAAAAAATGAATGCGCGTCATTGTACCCAGCACTTCTGAAAATGCACTTCCGAATGCGTCTCTGTCCCCAGCACATTTCAAACCAAACCTACGCCCATGGCCGAGAGGCAATGGAGGGGCCGGTAGAGCAGCAAGCAGAGGGGGCCAGAGTCATCCTCGGAGCACGGAGCAGACAGGTGCTGTGTGGCGGAGACTCAACACAGCTGCCAGATGTGCAGAAAGATGGTTACATATGCTGGTAGTTCCTCTCTTTTTGTGCATTTCACATTTCACCCACCTCATGACCCACGTCTATTTTCTGCACATACGTATTTGACACACGCAGAAAACAAAACACACTTGCACTTGCACTTGAAGCCACAAACTCACACATGAAGCACGCAGGTGTAGAATGCGAAGCGTTTGAAGCTGACACACTCACAGCCTTCATCATGAAGAGCGTTCTCCGCAGAGATGTTACCCAACATGGCTGACTAGAGCAGTGGGCGGAAGGGAACATGGACGGGGAGCCTTCTCCGCTAAAAGTGAAACCATTTCACAAATGTCAATGGATTTTTGGTCCACACTTTTGATGTTTTTTGGGTTCTCCTGTCTCTCATCGACCCAAGTCTCATTGATCTCTCCATTAGCGTTCTTTGTGGTATTAGTATTACTATTATCCATGTTCTGCTATCATAGACATTTTACTATCACACCATGTAGGCCTACATCTTATCTTCAATGTTCGCTGCTCCTTTTGCTTTCTCTTTCTGTCTCTCGCTCCTCTCTCTCTCTCTTTCTCTCTCTCTCTCTCTCTCTCTCTCTCTCTCTCTCTCTCTCTCTCTCTCTCTCTCTCTCTCTCTCTCTCTGTCTCTCTCTGTCTCTCTCTGCGGGTCTCTCTCTCTCCCTTGTCTTAGCCTAAACCCTTCTCCCATTGCACCGCTAGCATAAGAGATAAGAACGCTACGACATCCGGTTGACTCGTGTCCCCGCAGATTCAATTAGCATCGCTGGCTGGTAATGGAATTACACGGCATGTAAATACTCCCCCACGACACTAACACACACACACACACACACACACACACACACACACACACACACACACACATTCACTTAGCCTTGCAGGATACCATTATCGCTACATTATTAGCATTGTTCCTGTGGCGGCGGGGGTCAGGAGGGGGCGGGCCGAGCAGGGGTGGGGTGGGGGTGGGGGTTCTACATGTGGCGGCTCCGTCGCGTCTGCAGCCCGCGTGTGAGCTGCAGGGCATCCATCTTGGGTTGTTTACGGTTTTGTCCTCCAAAACGTGACATGTTTTACTGTGGGGGGGGATGAATGTGTTCTTAAGAACGCGCTTGTGCGTGTGTGTGCATGCGTGTGTGTACACACACTTTGATTCCTTCCGTTCCTTGTGCAACAATCACATCTGAGCGCGGCGCCGCCCAGGTGCGTGGCCCCCCTCGCCTTCCCTCCGAGTTTTATTGTGGTAATTAAAGGCATCGCAATCAGCAGCGTAGCGTGCGGCCCGGCGGCCTCCGCGCCTCGCCGGGCTTCGCCCCCCTTCCCGTAATCCCGGTCGTAAAACAAAAGGTGCGTGACACGCGCATCGATTTGTTAACATGCCAAAGTAGTTGTCGCGGGATGTCGTGCACACACACACACACACACACACACACAAACATGCACACGCGCACACACAGGCAACGTGCACGTGTTCACATGCACGCACACACACACACACACAGTTACACTGCAGAGCGGCGGCGCCCGCCTCTCTGCCTCCTGATTAGAGCCCATTCTGCGGCGCTCCAAGATGTCGCCTTTGTTTGATGTTCTCCCAATTTGTGTTTTTTTTTTTTTTTTACACAGCGCAGTCAGTGGCGGACCCCGCGAGTGACAACTCATTAGATACCGCGGGTCGGGCCTCTTTGTCATTTCCCGTCCTTTCTTCATCATTCACACACAAACATGCCAATATTCTATGTGGGTACAAATCGGCTGTGCTCTTATAAAACGCTCTTATGAGACACACACACACACACACACACACACATGCGCACACCGGCTCTGCGGTGATCACACCTGCATGCAGATGTGCGCGCGCACGCACATCTGCATGCAGGTGTGATCACCGCAGAGCCAGTTTGTGGGTGTCAGAGGGGCTGCCTGGTGATTAAGGCGTGCTCACCCAGGAGGCTCAGTGGGGGGGGGGGGGGGGGGGCTTCTCTAACCCCCTTCGTCTCCTCTTCGTCTCCCAGCTGCTGTTGATTTTGCCGCACACTGCGAATCGACTCCCTGCGGCTCGGCTGGCAGGGTGTTGTTCATCCACCTCAGCCGCGGCCGCGGTCAAAGCCGTCGCCGCGCAGATCGCATGTTGAGACGAGCCTGAGAGAGGATTTGCCTTTGTTTGTCCTCAACTCACCTCAATACACACGCACACACGCACACGCACACACATGCACGCACACGCACACACACACAGGCACACACATGCACACACGCATGCACACACACATGCACACACACACACACACACACACACACACACACACGCACACACACACACACAAACACACGCACACACACGCACACACACACACACGCATGGGCACCTGCATACACTCAAGCATGCCTGTATGCACACTCATATTGCAGGGTTGCCAGAGAGACTGGTAGAGGGGGGGTGATGGTCACAGCATTATAACTCCCCCAACCCCCCCCCCCCAACACACACACACATACAAACACACACACCCCCCCCCCCCCCCCCCCCCCCCCCTCCCCATCTCTCAGCACTCATCTCATCTCCCGGGGAAGTCTTTGTATGCAGCGCACGCCGGGCTCTCTGCAGCTAGAGCCCCGGCGAGAGGAATATATCAACCATTACAGGTAACTCACAGCGCGC
>JAXIVH010000010.1:4509598-4522098 GCA_036785325.1 Urophycis tenuis | reverse complement strand
ATCACTGCAGGGATGTGAAGCCTTTGCCTCCCATGTGACTTCTGGGTTCAGGTGGTGGAGGCCGGGCCTGCGAAGGACCAGGTGCCCCGTTAGTTATTCACCTGGGGACCACCTGTTCTACCTGCCACGTTGTGTCCTTGTTGCGTGTCTTTGTGTCTCCTTGCTGTGTTGTGCCGTGTTTCCTTGACTGCGCTCTCAGACTGGGACGCCCCGGCGTGGACTGCTACTGTCAGCACGAGAGTGGAGCCGCCGTCCTGCAGCTTCAGTTCCTCATCAACGAGGTAAGACCCTCCTCCCTCAGCCGCCGCGGACCCAACTGGAGTCTGGAGTGTGGATCCGTGGAGCCCTGTGTGGGACTGTGTTGTTCTGTCACCTCGTCGCTCAAATGAGTACACATCAAACACATGACAAAATACAATGTGACATGTTCTAGTCTTTGTGTTTGAGATGTCCATCTTCTTTTCCATTCTGTTCTACACCACGGTAGTCACATGCGCGCACGCACACACACACACACCTCATCCAAACACACACTTACATCCCATGCACACACACACACACACACACAAACGCACACACACTTACATCCCAATCATCCACACTCTCTCACACACACACACACACACACACAATAAAAAAAACGAACCAAAGTTTTTCACAGACCTCGATGCTGTGTGGTAACAAGAGGCTTTGTGTGAGTGTGTGTGACCCGGAGAAAGTGTGCCTTGTCCTCCCCAGCATGACGCCTGGTTCTGCAGCCCGGCTCCCCTGCGGCTCCCTGCTTCCCGTACACACAAACCCTCAGACTCCCCACCTGGGAAAAAGGGCACTTGAGTTTCCGCGCGGCAAGCGGAGCCCTGCGGACCGAGCGGGCAGAACGCAGAAGTGCAGGGGACCCAGCAGAGAGCCCAGAAAGGCACCGGCCAGAGCTGTGTGCACTCTGCCTCTCCCTCCCCCCTCACAGCCCCCTCTTGTTCTTTCCGCTGTCGCATTTTGTCTGCCTCCGTCCGCGCAGCGTATTTCCTGTTGCAGTCTCTGTGTGCGTGCGTCAGTCTCTTCCAGACGATGGCGAGATGCACATGAGTGACTCCTCTCTGATTTACAAGACTGTCCCGTCTCTACGTGCGCTCGTCGACGTCAGAGCATGTTCCCGTGCAGCAAACACTATCGAATGAGACACGCACGCACACACACGCACACATGCACACACACACACACACACACATACGCACGCACACACATACGTACGCACACATACACACATACACACACACACACATACACATACACACACACATACACACACACACGCACACACACACACACACACACACACACATACACACATACACACGCGCACACACACACACACACACATACACACAAACACACACACACACACACACACATACACACGCACACACACACACACACACACACACACACACATACACACACGCACATACACACACACACACATACACACACACACACACACACACACACACACACGCACACACACATACACACACGCACACACACACATACACACACACACGCACACACACATACACACACACACACACACACACATACACACACACGCACACACATACAGACTCAGACACATGCACACACACACACACACGCACACACATACACACACACACACACACACACACACACACACACACACACACACTGGCCGCCCGCCCCTGCTATCTGTCTCCGCTTGACGTTGACTCGTAATGGCACTGACCTCGCCGCTCCTCGTTTTTTTGGGCGAGCGACTAATAATAGCGACGACGTGCGGCGGTGTCGGTGTCTGCGACCGGGCCCCGCTGCACCCCGCACGCCGCACGCCGCCCCCGCTAATGGCCGACGTACGCGCCGCCGCCACGACCCTGTGACATTCAGCGGCGTGGAACCACTCGCCGTTTATAAGCTGCCTCTTTAACCCACGCAGGAGCGCCTTGCTCAAGGGGGGTGGGGGGCACGTGTGTGTGTGTGTGTGTGCGTGGGAGGTCGTTGATCGTCTCTGGAGTGGAGGAAATCGCGTCAGTGTCGGTGTCAGCGTTCCAATATCGTCGAGGGGGGGCGGGGGGGTTTCGGGTTGTTGTGATGTAGCACGGATGTGTTTTCTGGCCCGCAGTGCATCAGCACACAGCAGAGTGTAACGCCAGAGCAACATCACGCACACAGACACGCATGCATGCATGCACACTTGCATACACGCACGCACGCACAGACACACACAGCCAACTTTACACTCAAATCTCTGGAAAGCCATTCGTTAAGCACTGCCCTACCATCGCCATACCGTTCCCAAACCCAGCTTGACAGCTGGACAGCTGCAGAGAGATGTCACATTACCCACATCCTGTTTGGTGGAGTCACACTGTACCCCTATCTTACTGCTCCCCATGGAACAAGATGCTTGTCTGGTGAAGAGAATTACATTCTGTTGTCAAAGAGAGACTTGTGTGTGTGTTTGTGTGTGTGTGTATGTGTGGGGGGTGGGGGATGTGATAAAATGTGTGTGTTTGTGTTTGTTTTTTTTCCTGCTTGGGATTCATCATGTGGAGCTGCTGAATAATGCAAAGCCACGCAAGAAGGAACCCCTGTAGCAGGTGGTGTGTGTGTGTGTGTGTGTGCGCGCATGTGCATGTATGTGTGCGCACGTGCGTGTGCGGAATATAAGGAAGGAGACATCGGAAGAGAGAGAGAGAGAGAGAGGGAGAGAGAGACAAAGCAGTGAGCGAGTGAGTGGGAGCGGGGTCAACCTGACAAATACACATGCAGATGCCTCATTAACCTTTGACTATGTACACAGTGACCTGTGTTCACAGGAACCACATCACCTCGCCGCTGCCCACCAGCTCATTAGCTACTGTTTGTTACGACCGGGCTTTGTGATCACCTCGATAACGCGGTGCGGAATGGCAGCGTGATTTAGGAGCGGCGGGGGGGGCGGGAGGCGGGGGCGCGGGGGGATCAAGGTCATACGCCATCATCTCCAAAAAAAAAGCCCCCGGCTGTGTCACCTGAAGTCTGCGTTACCCGTGGCGAGCGTTGTTACATCCATGCGGACGGCCGCGGCGTGGAAACAGGGAACGTGGCATGACGGCTGCTCAGCCCCCGCCCCCCGCCCCTCACACCCAGGAGGGAGCCAGAGGCAGCGGGCGAGCACGCCACCGTGATCGACCAGGGGAGGGGGGGGGGGGGGGGGGGGGGGCCGCTGTGTGAAGCCCTGCCGGCCGCCGCTGTGCGCCGTCGCCGTGCGCCCGCCTCGTGATGCCTCATGGCGAATGGCGTCCTTGACCGGGGGATCCCCGCGGGGCCGGAGGACTGTCGTGTCACCGTGAGGCGCGGGGCGTTGCATCGCTCAGGCGGCTCGCTGATCGATCACTAATCACGCGCGCACCCGCGGAGACACACACACACACACACACACACACACACACACACACACACACACACACACACAGGACAATGCAGGCTCATCTCCAGCTGCCAAAGGCCGATGCTGTCCTCCTTGTCAACGGCATCCCCGCCTTGTTAGCTATTGATTTCGACGGAGCAAATCTGTGGGAGGGACAAACAATTCGCCCGGGCCTGCTGATGCGTCCCGATCAAACGGCGCGCCACTCAAACACAGGATGGATGGTGCGGACCGGTCAGTCCGTCGATGGATGGACTGTTGGAAGGTTTGATGGATGGAGTGGGCGGATGACGGACGGGTGGATGGATGGATGGATGCATAGGGAGTCTTGCTTTTTATGGCTTTTCAGTGCATTGCGTCAGTGTGGCAGACTGCGCTCACACTTGGACGCTGTGAGGTGTGTGTGTGTGTGTGTGTGTGTGCGTGCGTGTGTGCGTGTGTGTGTGTGTGCCTGTGTGTGTGTGTGTGTGAGCGAGTGCGAGACAGAAGATTGAATAACAGAGAGGATTACAGGGAGTGTGGCAGGGCTTTAAGACCCCCGCTGATGACATTTTCGACGCATTGAAATATTTAATCACAATTTGCCCATGTAGACTTCTTTTATATGTCGGCTTTATCTCCATCAACAACACCCAATGAAGTGCAAAGGAAATGTCTTTGTGACATCTGTAACGTTTCGTCCTATTTCCATATGCACAAATCACATCGCCCAATGAATATGCAAATTGAAAACGCCCCCATGCCAAAGGGAAAGCTTTTGGATGCCTGTGTTTTTCTATGCACATTGTCGCAAAGTCCATGAATACATTCACAATGCTTTCTCTTTTTTTTATTCCGAGTAACTCTTTGGTGACAAATGTTGCGGTTCATGAAGGCTTTGGCAGCAAACTGTTGGTGTGAGGCCACACTGACATTATGTCAGCTGCATATGTGCACTTACATTTTATGCATCACGTTGTACATTGTGTATGTATTCAGTATTTCTGATCCCAAACATGTATCAGACTTTGGACGTTCCCATTACAGATTCAGTTTGTGACATCAGAAGTGGTTCTTTTGCGCGCCGTCACCCAGCGGAACCGCAGCAAACCTGGCAGGAACCCTGGCAGATTATTCATGGTTCTTTGTTCATACGGATCATTCCTACCGCCTTACAGCACTCTCATGATGTGTCATGAAGTCTCATTCACGTTTGGCAAATTCCCAATCCACGTTTCACGTCGGTTCACGCCGCTTTGGTTCGCAATTCATTATTGTTTTGGCAAAGTATCTTTGCAACAAAAAAAAATCAACACGATTATATATTCAAGTATCTACACATATTCAAGTATCTTTATTGTCAAGTGTGCTACATGGCAGGCATATAGCACAGATGAAATTGCAATCCTCTCAGACCTGCGGTGCAAAATGAACAAATGGACAAACAAACAGACAAACGGACATTGTACAGACAAAACATACAAACACAGAAAAGCACGAAAAAAAGTGAGGTAGTGCGTTGAAAAATTGAATAGTGCAAATATATTTAAAACAGTCAATGCATTTCACTATTAACATTTAGAACATTATCGAAAGATCAGGCTGGCGTCCCAGGGGTTGGAGTGAGAGAACGTACCACGTTGGACTTTGGTTCAACTTTAAGATGCTACCAATAAGGCCTGACTGGCAGCGAGGGCTTGTGAAGGTGAGACGTGGGATGACGAGAGCGTGCCCCGGTGAATTAGGTTGGAGTGGTGGGAGATTAGGAGCGCTTAAGTTGGGATGAATGCTACTGAGATCCATGGGGGTTCATTAAATGTTTCATCACAAAGAGCCCACGCATTTTTTCTGTCATCGCTCCCTTAGTGCTGAAAAGAAACATGGCAGCCATGAAAATGAAGACTCCGAAGATACAGAAGAAAATTAAGGAATTACGGATGCAAAGACAAAAGCCGGAAAATATGACAACTCGCGCACACGCACGTCATGCAGGCTCAGGCTGAGAAACAAAACGAAAACAAAGGAGGAGAGTTGCTAATTAAGAGAAAATATATTTGTCATACAACGCTAATGGCTTTCCCCAAGATCTGAGGGCCTCTTTAACAGCACATCCAACAGCGTCCTCCTGTGATTAAGATTGTAATCCACGGCTAATTCTCCCGTGGGGTAGCCAACGCAGTGCGCTCCTCTGAAAAACTCAAAACGTTAGCTTGCTAATTACAACCACTGTCAAAACCCAGAGCTCAGATAGCACCTGCTGCTAGTTGAGATTTGCCGCCCGTGTCTCTCGCATTAAAAGTCCAAACTAAACAACATCTGCTGTTGTTATTTCCGTCCATTTTCCATAATAGATCGCATTTAGCGCAAACGCATTTCGAGTCAAAATGTGACCAGCTGCGCTAATGGGGAGATTGGACTGGTGGCTTTTGAGTACATTTATAACCAAACTAGCCGTCGTCTGCGTTATCCCCGGGCATGCACTCTGAAGGGAGCCACAGGGCCCCTTATCGTTTCCTGCCACGCTCACAGTCACAGCCAATGGGAAGTGAGCGTGAGCGCGGGAGCACTCCTGTTTCGGTGAGTCATGGCATCGTGGAAACAGACATCATTGTTTGTCAGGCCGCGCGGGCCAACATAACTAAATTAGCAGGCGGCTTTAAGCCAGAGTGACAGGCCCATTCCACTTCCCTCTCAGTGTTGACAAGTCTATTTTTTGGGGAGGGGGGGGGGGGGGGGGGGGGGGGAGGGTGACTGTGGCCAGAGACATTGATAACATTAATGATATCTGTCCACCGTGGAGGAAGCTGTTGAATTAAACATGAATCAACTGGCAATGCTTCCCTCAACATGCGCCAATAACCGATGATTCAAACAGTGTGTGTGTGTGTGTGTGTGTGGGTCTCTAGGGACCGCATTTCTCTGCCATGTGTCAATACACACAGCGGTCCAGATGGAAAGCCACAGAGAGACACACACACACACACACACACACACACACACACATACACACACACACGCACACACTGCACATATATCCATTGCACCCAGTGGTAGGGCTGCCAATTAGACATATCAGCCTATCTGCAGATATCACAATCACAGCTACCTTTGCTGTGTGTGTGCGTGTGTGTGTGTGTGTGTGTGTGTGTGTGTGTGTGTGTGTGTGTGTGTGTGTGTGTGTGTGTGTGTGTGTGTGCGTGAGTGTGTGTGTCTGTGTCTGTGTCTGTGTGTTTGCATGCAGAGTGCATATTTCACAATGACAATGGGGGGGTCAGCTGTTTCTCCTGAGCATAGAGGGGAAACCTAGCACAGTGCAGGCGAGTGCTTAGGTAAACTGAAGTCTTACAATCCTCACTGTATCTTGCTAGCGTTATGTAAGGTCTGCAGTAGTCTGTAGGCTCTGACGACTCCGACCCATCACGTTAGCTCCTGAGCACGTACAACCAGCGCAATCTAATGGACGAAACTCTGCAGATGAGCTAAATTACTAAGTTTAGCTCAAAATAGCTTGAATATGTTTACAGTTTAAAGCTAACCACGGTAGCTAATGATGCTAGCCTAACTGATCTAAAACGCGTCCGGTTCCAGGTAGCGTCAGCTAAACATCGCGGCCATAATTCGAACCGCACATGCGTGCGCGCGTGCGCTTGCGTCTTCAACGTAACACAACTGAACAGCAGACCATTGACTCCAACAGCACAACACACACCGCCCTAATAGCAGCGACACGCAGATGGAAGCAGGCCCGTCTCCGTCTCTAGTCCTGTCCGTGGCCCATGGTACGAGGTGGGCGTGGCCTTTCCAGCCCGTCGGCAGATCCAGCCGTCCCAACGTCGTCAGAGCTCGTTATCAGTCCTCTGGGTCCTGATCGCTCGGTATTGATCAGCGACAGTGTCACGCTGCCTACATGAACCCCCCCCGCCCCCTCGCTTCGAACCTGTGCTCGCGCTACGTTTCACGTTGGGGCGTCGCAGCGAATTCCCTATCGATTTTTCATCCGCGCCAGCCGAGCCGAGATGATCCGCTTATCATATTTTTCCGTTTTCATGCGGTTATGTGCCGTGTTATGTGAGCGCCTGAGGGGGGGAGGGGAGGAGGGGGGGGGGGGGGGGGGCGCCATCTGTTTGATGAATATGTGAATATAATGGGCAGTATTAACAAATGGTTGTGCATTACGAACAGGAAAGAGGCGACGAAGAGCAATTAGGTGCAACAATTAGGGGGAACATCGGCGGCTGAGCGGCACCCAGCAGCAGCGGCTGCTCCGGCGACGAGGAGCGAACGTGGCGACGACCTCGAGTGGAAACGCATTAGAACATGTCATGAAGTGTGATGTGGCGTGATGTGATGTATCCCCCTCCGCCGGCCCTCCTGGCGTTTGCCAGTGTGTCTTCCCCCTTTTTTCCCGATGGGGCTGAAACTACAACAAAAGTGTAACAAAAAAGTGATATCCCGAAATATATATCAAAGTGAGGCGCAGCCGTGGCCTACTGGTTAGGCCTTCGGACTTCTAACCGGAGGGTTGCCGGTTCGAACCCCGACCAGTACGAACGGATGAAGTGCCTGTGAGCAAGGCACCTAACCCCTCACTGCTCCCCGAGCGCCGCTGTTGCAGGCAGCTCACTGCCTCGGGATCAGTGTGCTTCACCTCACTGTGTGCCTCACCATCACTGTGTGCTGAGTGTATTTCCACTTATTCACAATTGGGTTAAATGCAGAGACCAAATTTCCCTCACGGGATCAAAAGAGTAATTCTTCTTCTTCTTCTTCTTCTTCTTCTTTTTGTAGCTCTTCTTCTTGTACCTCTTCTTCTCCTGATGTAGCTCTTCAAGTGGCTATCCAAGTGATATCCTTCAAACTGGTGCGAAGTCTTAACGTCGGTGTTGTTTGTCCCCCCGGCCTGCAGGGGGCGCTGGTCACGGCCTGCGCCGACGACACGCTGCACCTGTGGAACCTGCGGCAGAGGCGGCCCGCCATCCTGCACTCGCTCAAGTTCAACAGGGAGAGGTGAGTCCTGGAAGGGGGACGCGTGGGACCGCGGCACGGAGGGGGGGTCGGTCTACCGCGCCAAGTCTCTCCCAGCCGACGTATTCACGTTGATAATGATCTGTGTTGGACCCGTCTCCTCCATCCGCGTCTCCTCTCTCTGCACCGCTGGTTGCGTGCTCTCGTCCCCCAGATCCCTTCATTTTGCGCTCCCGTGTTCCGCGGGGGTTATTTTAATTGAAACGCATGGAATCGCCGGACGGACATGTAGACGCGAACACAGACAGCGTCTGCAGAACTGAAGCAGCACAGTTCCAGGAGCTATGTACATTGATTTTCCCACCCCCCACCCCCAAAAAAAATTGTACGTTCTTAGTAAAACTTACACTTTGTTGTCCAAAAGAGAGCCGGAGCATCTTGGGTGAAGGGATGAGGGATGAGGGAGAGGCCACCAGACAGGGGGAGACAGACAGATGGTGCTGCTGGTGCTGGTGCTGGTGGTGGTGGTGGTGGTGGTGATGGTGGTGGTGGTGGTGCTGATGGTGGTGGTGGTGGTGCTGGTGGTGGTGGTGGTGCTGATGGTGGTGGTGGTGCTGGTGGTGGTGCTGATGGTGGTGGTGGTGGTGCTGGTGGTGCTGATGGTGGTGGTGGTGGTGGTGGTGGTGGTGCTGATGGTGGTGCTGATGGTGGTGGTGGTGGTGGTGGTGGTGGTGCTGGTGGTGGTGGTGATGGTGGTGCTGATGGTGGTGGTGGTGTGATGGTGGTGATGGTGGTGGTGGTGGTGGTGCTGGTGGTGGTGATGGTGGTGGTGATGGTGGTGGGCGGGGGGGAGTTGTTCTCCTGATGCAGCTCTCCGGGGACACCTGGGGGGCCGGACCACCCTCGCTGAGCACTGGGTTGGCGGTGCGAACGCCGAAGCGGTTCGTAATGAGCCGGAGCGTTTTCACCGTGTGCAACACATCGAGGGGAGGCTCGTCGCCCGCGGTGGGTTGGTGGGAGTTCAGGCGTGTTCAGTGCGGCACGCGGAACCTGCTTCAGGTGGTCTTCCTCCGCCCCAACCACGCCGGCGGTGAACTGACTGAGACGGGGACTGAGACAGCGAAGGTGCTCGCCAACCGAGGTGAAAGAAAATATTTTTCTTTCACCGGCTACATCAATTTTAGACGCAGATAAGGAAAAAACAAGGTGTTAAGGAAAAACTTGATAGGTCTTTTTGACGAAAACAAATGACTAAACGTCCTCCCATAGATTTTTGCATCCAACACCGTCTCGTCAACTGCCAACGGGGCTCTTCATCTGTCCGGGGTGAGGAAGCCGCTCTCCCGTGACGGGTCGAACCCTCAGCCACGGGAAGCCGAATTAAAACGCTGTGGAATGAGAGGGTGGAAGTAGTGAGTCATCCCTCAGAGGCCAGGGCGGGGGGGGGGCGACCCAGCGGTTAGCTCAGTGTACTCCGGCTCTCCGCGGAGCATCACCGCGGTAACACCCCGACGCTCTCCGGGGAAATATCCATGACTCACCGGGGCGCGCCGTCGATAATCGCTCCGAGGCCCCGTCAGCGGCCATCTCCTGTCAGCGGCCGATGAAAGAAAGAAAGAAAGCAGGCGGCGAAGAGAAGGTTCTGTCTGTGGTTTCGATCTCTCTTGCTTTCTTTTGGCGCGGCGGGGGATATTATCGTCTCGGGCGACCTTCGTACTCTGCCCGGTGGGTTTTTTTTTAAGAAAGCAAAGGAAAACCAAACCGATGCACCCCGCACCAGACGCCATGGGTTTTAGTTGAACGCTAAGCTACTCTTTCAGTTGCTCAAACTCAACCAACTCCGGCTCTCCCAACTGAACCATGGGCCCAACCAACTCAGATAATCGGGAGGGGAGAAGTACCTTAGATTGTATAATCCATGTTCGACATACTGCGACGCTGGGGCTGAAACGTCAGACGAATGAGGAACGTCTACTTTAGGAGATAAATTCATGGTCAAAGTTATTTTTCCCCACTCAAGCGGCCCCAAAAAACATTTGAAAATGGAGCGGCCCACTGGGAAACCTCCCGAACCTCCCGATGGCCACCCCGGGCCTGGTGTGCCCTAACTCCCTATGGGAGGAAGAACAATTGACAGGGCGCTATTGCCCTGAAGGGTGGATTGCGGTCACCGACAGGCTGCGGTGGCCGGAAGCACTCTCGCTGCACAGCGCACCAATTTCAGAAAAGTGACCCAGAACCCAAACGGTTGGGATGATTGGGCACGAGCCGAGAATTCCCAAAGTCACCCTAGAAAAAGACCTGTCATAAATACCGCCGTTGGAGACCCATCTTTTGCGGTCCCTAAGTGTTCCCATGACGACGGTGTCCACCAAATGAATGGGTTTTAATCCCGGGGACCTCCGAGCTGAAGGAGGCGGTCAGCGGGACGGACGGCATCACCGATAAACGACAGCATCGATTCATATCTCTCACTGCTCTCCAGTGAGGTGCGTCCGTTGGGCTGGTTAGTGTGTAGATTCGGCTGGTCAGTCGGTCCTGGCGTCCATCTGTCTTTGGCTGACCCATCTCTGAGGTGTTTCTCTTTCATTTCTGGTCTCATAGCTCCGCTTTGGCTTCAGACTATGAACAAATCTATGGATGAAACCGTCAATGCTCGCTGGGAAATGTACATATTCACTGATGATCTGTGTTGATGTTGGGCTGTGCAGACAGCAAGGACAGTGGGGTGAAAGAGAGAGATGTAGCATAGCATCACCTCTCGCTGCCGGACCTGGGCCGCCACACAGCGCACGGCCTACGCAGTCAGCATACTAGTGGGCTTGGGCCCCCCCCCCTCCCCCGGGGCTGCTCTTTACCCATAATGCCGTGCGAAAGCAAGGAGATGACGGTGGACTCCCGAAAGAAAACGGCTCAATTTGTGTAATCGTTGCGCTTTTCACCGCGCAACGATTCAATGAGGCACAAATTGAGCCGTCTCCCAAAAACAACGAACGTGTCCCCCGAACATGCAGTACGGGTGCGTGCGATAACGTAAAAAAATGTAATAAAAGCCACGAGCAACGAGCTAAGCCCTGTGAAGAGCCTCCGCGGTTGCCAGACGCACCGCTGCCTGGCCCAGTCTTCTGGCTGTGCCCCCCCCCCCCCCCCCCCCTACCACCGCCACCCAAATCCCCTTTGAATTGATCTGCTGTGTCGTTTGTCTCCTGTATAATAATCCTGCCTCCCTCGCCGGGCGGCTGGGGGGGGGGCGGGGAAGGGCTGATCCTCCTCTTCCCCGCGTGGTAATCGCCATTGACAGGAGTGAATTACGTGGCCCGTGTTGATCTCTGCTCCCCCCCCCCCCCCCCCCCACCACCACCACCACCACCACCACCACCACCACCACCACCACCCCCCCCCCCCCCCTGGCGAAGGTGATTACAAATAGGACGAGGGAGGCTTATTCTGCACCCCCAGGGTGGGCCACGGAGCGGGGAACATCGGGGGGACAAGACATGCAAAACACAGTGATTAGCTGAGGGGAGAACTCTCGTTTGAGCTAGCTAACTACCAGCACCTGGGAAATGGCTTCTGGTGCACTTCTGGGAGAGACTTTTTTCATCTCGGGGGGCTTTTTTTGCTGTGTTGCTCGGGCTACTGTTAGATTTTGGGGGGTGGGGCTGGTGAGGCCAGAACTTTTTGAGTGACGTTACCTGGTGACCCCAAACTGCCAGGAACGGTTAACGCCACTTGGTTGAGATTTGGACCAGAATTAACTCATATTAGCCCCTTTGAAGTCATCCATTTTACTTTTCACCTTATACAGATGTGCAATATGCCTGCAATATACCTGAGGCACCTAACTTTATTTAGCTTCAGTTATAAATATACTTTTATTTTATATATGAACATATTTTATTACGTTCTGCTGTTCGTTAGATGCATATTAATCTATAATTACAATAAATCAACACAGAGGTTTTTGATCATATAGGTTTATTGGGTTTATACTGTTCTATTTACTTTGTATTGTGAGGTGAGCGACTGTAACCTGTCATTTCCAGAAGTTGGACGCAGCATTGCATCAGAATCTCACGTTGGAAAAGCTCCGTCTGCCAGAGTGATATCTAGT
>JAXIVH010000010.1:4499598-4504598 GCA_036785325.1 Urophycis tenuis | reverse complement strand
TTGGAAAGGTGTGGGCAACACAAGCCCTGAACCCTGGCACCGGTGAGCCTTTCAGGGCTGAACGTGAATAACCAGCGCAGCCCGGGGGTTCTTTAGTGATCCGGCCCATCTCCCATCTCCTCGCTGAAACGCTGCCATATTGTTTATCACTTTCCGCCCCGGAATACAATTCGTGCGATGCAATCTTCTCTCTAATGGGTTTCTGCTGTCTATTTCCTTGGCGCAGGGCCATGTGTGTTCCTTTGTCGCGTCTGACAAATCAAAAAAATCAAAAGAAAAATAATGCAAAATCTAAATTGGTTCTAAAAACCCTTCTGAACATTCGAGACGTTGCTCTTGACGATGGCTTGCCCCGGCTCTCGTCTCGCGGAGGGTTTTTAGCCTAACGTTTCCTCGTCCTAATTAGCCCATTAGTTTTTCATTAAGCCCCAGCTGATCAGGTTAATGACGGCACACCTCAATGAGGACCACAAGCTCAGTGGGATGGAAGGACGAGCACATGCTGCCAATAACAGCCCCGTGTGTGTGTGTGTGTGTGTGTGTGTGTGTGTGTGTGTGTGTCTGTGTGTGTGTGTGTGTGTGTGTGTGTGTGTGTGTGTGTGTGTGTGTGTGCGTGTGTGTCTGTGTGTGTGTGTGTGTGTGTGTGTGTGTGTGTGTGTGTGTGTGTGTGTGTGTGTCTGTCTGTCTGTCTCTTGAAGGATGAACAGTAGGCATTGGGAATGGTTCCTATGGCGATTGATGGGCTGGCTTTATGACTGTTAAGCCAGCTGACAGGAGATGGATGTTCATAAAGTGTGTGTGTGTGTGTTGTGTGTGTGTGTGTGTGCAGCTGTGTTTTTAGCCGTTTGTGCATGGGTGTGTGTGTGTGTGTGTGTGTGTGTGGGCGCATGTTTTGTTTGTGCGCGTTCCCTCCTCCCACGAGGCCGGCCGGACAGAAACAACTAGTTAATCCGTTCTCGGCGGTCTAACCTGTCTGACCGGTGGAAGGCTCCACAGCTGAACTGGTCAGCTGGCCGTTCACAGGGAGAGCAGGGGCCTGTGTCCACAGGCTGGCTGGCCACAGCGCTCTCATTGGCCAGGCCGATGGTCATCATGCAAACGCACGCAGGCACACACACACATACATACACACACACACACACACACACACACGCACACGCACACGCACACACACACACACACACACACACACACACACACACACACAGACACACACACACACGCACGCACGCACACACACACACACACACACACACACACACACACACACACACACACACACACACACGCACATATACACGCACACACATACATGCACACACACGCAAGGATACACACACACACACACACATACACGCACACACACGCAAGCATACACACACACACGCACACATCTGCATGCACAGAAGCATACACACGCATACACACACACACACACACACACACACTGACTTGTATCTCTTTAATCTGCTCTTTCGGCTATTTACTGGTGTCTATGCCCTTTGGGCAATTGGTTGCCATGGCACCCTATAACCCCCATGAACACAGGTTGTGTGTGTGCGTGTGTGTGTGTGTTTGTCTGTGTGTCTGTTTGTGCCAGTATTGACCAGCTGTCAAGAAAACCTACGTACTTTGGGTTTTGAATAGTGTCGTTTTACAAGTGTATATGTAGAACGACGCACACACACAAACACACAAACACCGAGTGTGTGTGTTTCTAGGTCTGGTATTTTGTCTGGACCTCCGTGCAGTCAATTTGCCTTCCTACCTAATATTCCACCTTCTGTGACTCCAGCGTTCCCATCTCACCGCGGTAAAAGTCCGCCCGTATCATCATTGCGTTCTCGTCCTGTACAGCGGCCACACGGCCCAGAGCCGCCCGATTCCTCTCGTGTTCAGAGAGGTGGGTTACGCTCACCCCTCAAGGCGTACGGCTGGAGGAAGGGGCCCGTCTGCTTACTGCCGCCTCAGTCAAAGGAGAACCTTCTGTACCGTCAATAACGGCTCAATAAGTGGTTTGGTCTTTTTCTGTGTCATGCCGGCCAACAGAAAGAAAGTGCCGTGATTGTCATTAAAATCCTTTTTTTTTTTTTTTTTCGTGCGCAGAGGAGAGTTGCGAGCCCTCCTCCATTGAATGTTGTTTTTTTTTTTCAGCACATTTACGGAGAGGTACAATACATTTATTTATTTTCGTATTTCTGTGACCCTTGTTGAAACCTTGACAAAATGTCAAACTAGCCGTGTGTGTTTGTGTGTGTAGCTTCTTCTCAACTGACAACAACATGAATTTCCATCGGCTGTTTCTGCCCTATTTTTTGGGGAGGGGATCGCAAGGGCATTTAGAAAGACAGTGTTTAAAGCTTCTATGGATTTGTTTGGTGGTGGAGGGGGGGGTGGGGGGGGGGGAGGTAGAGTACTCAGTTTGGCCGCCATCTGCAGCCCTACCTCTGGATGCTACTCAAACCTACACACTGCACCTTTAAGACGAGATACTAATTGGATCAAATGCATTGATTGATTGTCTCTCTCTCTCGCCCTCTCTCTCTCTCTCTCTCTCTCTCTCTCTCTCTCTCTCTCTCTCTCTCTCTCTCTCTCTCTCTCTCTCTCTCTCTCCCTTTCAGATGTACCAAGACACACCCGGGGCCGGTGGTCCATCTGAGCGACAGCCCCAAGGACGAGGGCAAGGTGGGCTGCCAGACGAGAAGCCATTTGTATTACGCCCCATTGCCTGTCTGCCCTTCTGCTCGCCTGCTCCTCTAGCCTGACGTCATCCTGTCTGTCTGTCGCACCAGCACCCCAAAAAAAGAGAGTCTCTCTCTCTCTCTCTCTCTCTCTCTCTCTCTCTCTCTCTCTCTCTCTCTCTCTCGCCTCTCTCTCTCTCTCTTTGTTTTTGTTTTCCTCCCCCTCCCCCCATGTTCCATCCATCATGTCTGCTCAGATATGAGACCACTGTGTGGTTCTGTTTGGTTTCTGAGCCAGGGGACCGGCGAAGCTTCACTTGGACACCTGTCTTAGTGTGTGTGGGTTTTTGTGTATGTGTCGATGTGTCTCTTTCAAGGTTTTCGTATTTGTGTGTGTGTGTTGTGTGTTTGTGTGTGTGTGTGTTTGGGTTTAGGTTCTTGCATGCATTTGTGTGTGTGTGTGTGTGTGCACGTGTGTTTGTGTGTTTGGCTTTTTCTGTGTGTCTGTGTGTGTGTGTCTGTGCTTACATTTTTGTGTGTGTGTTTGTTTGTTTGTGTGTGTGTGTGTGCTTGTGTGTGCGTGTGTATGTGTTTTTGTTTGTGTGTGTGTGCGTGTGTGTGTGTGTGTGGTGTGTGTGTGTGTGAGCGTGTGTGCGTGTGTGTGTCTGTGCTTACATTTTTATGTCTGTGTGTTTGTTTGTGTGTGTGTGTGTGTGCATGTGCGTGTGTGTGTGTGTGCGTGTGTGTGTGTGTGTGTGTGTGTGTGTGTGTGTGTGTGCATGTGTGTGTATGTGTGTGCGTGTTCGCGCGTGCGTGTGTGTGTATGTGTGTGCGTGTGTGTGTGTCTGCCTGTCTGTGTGTGTGTCTGTGTCTGTGTGTATGTGTGTGTGTGTGTGTGTCTGTGTGTATTTGTGTGTATGTGTGTGTATGTGTGTGTGTGTGTGTGTTTGTGTGTGAGTGTGTCTGTGTTTATGTTTGTGTGTCTGTGTGTGTGTGTGTGCATGTGCGTGTGCGCGCGGCTCCCTCTAACCACCATGTCCCCGGCTGTCCTGTCCGTCCTGCTGTGTCCCCGGGCCCTGTGGTGCGCGGTGCCCCTGCGTTCTCCACAGGGAGCGCTTGTGTTCCAGGGATAATCCGCGTCGGGAGACGCGTCCGCAAGGACACTTTTTGACAGAGTGTCAGCCCGCCCCTCCCGGTGACCTCCCCCCCCCCCCCCCCCCCCGTCACTGGCAAACATGGCTGACACCCATGGCGCGCGTTCCAGTGTTTTAAATCAGGGCTGAAATGTCAGAGGACCCGCTTGGTTTGTTTACTTGATGGATGCTCCCAAACAGTATTTCTGTATCACATGACGTCGATGCCACGGGGTAGTTTGTGGCTTTTACCCAAAGAGGGTCATTTGAATCCATAAACACAGAGTATATATCCATCTTACTTTTAACTTTGTGCATTTTAGTCGAGTTTTACCTTTAAGGACGGCTGGGGTGTGTTTACAATTAGCATACTAGCCTCTTCAACACGTTTTATCATAACATATAAAACGCCGCTAAGCGATTTTCCAATTGCTAACCGACCGCGTGTCGTTGAGCAAACGCAGCGAGACAGAAAGGGGGAATAAAATTAAAAAAAACATCAACTCGACATTAAATGTTTTCGAAAATGCTTTTAAAATATGTATGAGGGAGGGCCGGCTTGTTAGGAGCGCTAGAAAATGTGCTGCCTAGACGCTGCTCCTCTTGCCACGCCGCGTCCTGCACACTTAAACCCCGCGCTCAGCGGGCACATAGGCGCTGACGTGGGGGTAACCTGTCTGCCGTCACTAGCGAGCCCTGCAGGGCTCAGGGTCGGCGCTCCGTCGTCGTCGCGGGCGACGGCGTGCCCCGCGTGCTCCACCTGCACCAGAGAGAGAGAGTAGTCAACAGACTCTCTCTCTCCCGTCAGGATCACTCGAACCACGCGGGAATGAGCTCGCCGATTAGCCGGGAGAAGGTCACCCACCCTCCCTCCCTCCCCTCCCCTCCCCCGCCCTCACCCATTTGCTCACCCGCCACACAAGACAGGTGGTTCAAGGTCAGCCAGCCAGCCACCCCTGGCCGTAGATGTGTTTGTGTTGGGCCAGGACAGTCAGGCGGAAACACACACACACACGCGCTCGCGTTTAAACTAAATGAGGCGTTGAAGTCGCTGAGCCGCGGGCTGTATGTGTTTACCGGTAACGCGCTAATCCATGTAATCGTCAGCTATCTGTGTGCACGTGGTGCGTGCGGTGCGTGTGTGTGTGTGTGTGTGTGGTGTATGCCTGTGTGTGTGTGTGTGCGT
>JAXIVH010000010.1:4482098-4494598 GCA_036785325.1 Urophycis tenuis | reverse complement strand
TTAGGGTGCTCCTTTGTCTCGGGAGGACAGGCGGGAACCGCTGAGTCGACGCCGCCTTTGTTTGCGGGCGGTTTTTTTCGACGCGCGGCGTGATTTGTCGAGGATTCGCAGGAGGATTCTATCGGGCACGGTGTATCTTGGTGTCAGTTCTGCGCGCATAAAAGCAGCTTTTACTTGGATTGACCCTTGCACCCTTTCAGACATTCCTCCCAGACATCTGACATATATATATACACATATATATATATATATATATATATATATATATATATACAGTATATATATATATATATATATATATATATATATATATATATATATTATATATATATATATATAAAACCATACATTTTCTTTTCTTTGGATCTGCTGGTGAACTCTTAAAGTATCCCACATATCCCCATTTGGCTCATACTCTGGCAGCGATGACAACAGCCTGGCTTTCCCCAAAGATTAAATGTCAACATTTGAATATCTCTTTATTGCCACGATTCGACCACCACAAAGATGCACAGCAGCACCCGAGGCCGGGGGGACTCTGCGTGGATGTTTCTCAGGCGACTGAAGCCGCACTGGCGGGGAGCTTTATTAGAGGGTTCTCTCTGACGGCTGGGCGCCGAGAGATGCTACCAAGCTGAATTAGTTGTTTGTCTTTTTAATGGCGAAAGCCGGACGGAAAAAAACATGACGGATAGAAAGTAGTTATTGGAACGGCTTCTTTTTTTTTGTTACTGCTGTTCTTGCTTTCTCCTCATAAAAAGGCAATTTTGATTGATGGCCAATTAACTCCCCCCAACACCAACAGACAAAACAACTTTGTACGCCCTCTGAAGTCTCGTGTCATGTATGCGTCGTAAAGCTCCACTATTTCGACTCATTTTCCGGTTGCCCTTAAAAGTGAAATACTCTAGTCTTCCTTTCTCAAATGTACGTTTTCTGTTTGGTTTTAGTGTTCATCCTGTGTGCAAATATGGTGGCATTTAAACACAGGCAATGTTGATTGTGTCACAACAGGGGGGAAACACATTAAGCAGACTTTACACATTTATTTCGGTACACTAAGGGATCTTATTCTGTGTCTAAATTAAATGGTCATTTGTATTATAACAAATGCTCCATCCATGTTATTTTGTCTAAATGCAGGTAAGATACAGAAGGATGGAAGGAAGGAGTCATGTAAACCAATCCTCAAAGTGGAGTACAAGACTTCAAGAAACAGGTAATTAACAACTGTGATCACACGCCCCTTTCTCATAACATGTTCAAATCCCAGTGTCTCTTTGAGTCTTTGAGTCTCTGAGTCTCTTTGTACTCACCTGTCTCAGCATACTTACCTGTCTCTCTGTGCTCACCTGTCTTTCTGTCTCTCTGTCTCTTTGTACTCACCTGTCTCAGCATACTTACCTGTTTCTCTGTGCTCACCTGTCTCTCTATACTCACCTGTCTATACTCGCCTGTCTCTCTACACAAATCTGTCTCTCTGCACTCATCTGTTCATACCAATAAATTAGATATTGAGCCCCAGCAGTGATACAAAACAAGTGGGAGAGAAAAAAATCTCTCTGTCTTTCTGTCTCTCTTTTAGGGAATCATTTGCACAGAATTCTCCCATTAGCACATTGTATAATGCATGCTGCTGGGATTTGTGAATTTAATTGTCTGGGAAATGCCCTTAAACTTCATGGGGGCTCCATTCTTCACAAGTACATCACAATAATACTCTTCTGGTGTGCCAGGCTATAAAGGATGAGCCATGTCATGTCTTAAATTTCATTTTTGGGTGATGTATTGTTTTAACAATATTGCAAACCTTTTACATTCTTAATAAGTCCTCTAAATGATAAAACGTAATGGGCCTCGATAGCGCACGGCTAGTCCCCCCAACGCTGTCAGCAAGCGCGTCAGTTCAATGACGCTCTGTCTAGAAAGCTAAAATACGAGTTGTTTTCGCGCTCCTCGGGGGGTCAGGAATAAATTCCACAAAGAAGAAAAACCCTAAAGAGGAGAACAGAGACGGAAAAAAAACCTCAAAGGTGGTTGATCGGAATCCTGGTAATGTGCGAAGTTCTCGTGATTTGCAAGGGACCGGTTGCAAATCCTGATTTATTGCTGTGCTAATGACAGACAGACAGACAGACAGACAGACATACTTTATTGATCCCTGAGGGAAATTGAGCCGGTTTTGAGATGTTCTCCTGCCCAGGAACCGCAGATGAAAAACGAGCCATCTCGCCAACTTTGGCGCCAACCTGCAGCATTGTGCACAGTCACCGCCCAACGAAACAAGTAAACTAAACTCATCCATCTGAAATCCACCGTGAGCCGGCCGCCGGGTCGCAAACGTCAGACGCTCGCTCGCCCGCCCCGCCCACCCCGCCCGCCACCGCCGTCGTCGCCGTTGTCGCAGAAGAAGCCGCCATCGAGAGGCGCTCGCTCGCTCCGGGCCCCCCCCCACCTGCGGCGTGCTGTAGCCCGGGCCCCGAGTGTCGACGTCAGCGTGTTCCGGGCTTCAGGCCCCTGTCTGGCAGCCCGTGTGCGGGTGTGTGTGTGTGTGTGTGCGTTGCCAGGTCGATGGTGTGGCGTCGCGCGGGGGAGGGAGGAAAAAACCCAAGCCAAGGGATTCTTTCAAGTGTCCTCCTGCTCCCCTCAGCTGCTGTCCAGACTCCACCTCGGCTCCTCTCGGGATGTGTCTGTTGCGATGGCGCCCGGCCTTTGTTTTTATTCCAGCACCGGCAGAAGCGCATGAATAATGGAGGAGGAGGGCCGGCTCTGCCTCCAGGCCTGGAGGTTTTCAATTAAGGAAGGGAGAAACGTGGACCTCCGGTTTAGCGTGGCGTGGAGCCGCGCGACGTCCGCACGGAGATTAGACGAGACAAAGTGGAGTTATTACACAATAGCGTCCGCGGTGCAGCGCTGAAAATGGGCGCTCTTTGTCCCTTGTTCCCCGATCGGTCTGAGGCGCGATGCGTATTGGCAGGATTTACCGCAGGCGTGTTCTGGTGGACCGGCATGCCCCGTGCTGTTGGGAATAATCGGCTTGTGCCGCTCTCGGGAAGAAAGAGGAGTTTGATGGAATGAGCTGTTTCCGAACCCACATGTTCCCCGTGAGTCAAAGACGTCCCATTGTGAATTCAATGGAGAATGCCTCGAATTTCTGAAATGCTGTCTTAAAATCTTTTTTTTTTTTTTTTGGTGGGGGGGGGGGGGGGGGGGGGGGGGGGGTTAGAACCATTGATTAGAACCATTGAAATAAAGCTGCGAGGCGCCTTTCGTGAAGTCCATGTTTCATCACCGAGCGTTTTGGAAACTGCACAAACTCTTTCTCCAGCTCCGCAGAACTTCAGTCTGAGGTTGACCTTCCTGAACCGTTGGCATTCCTGCAGCTTCACTCCTGATGCTTACATTTTCCCTTGGTGGTCCTGTCGTCATCAAAGAGGATGATTAGAGACACACTGACCTTGACTTACTCTGAAGATCCCTCCATTCCTCCAAGACGCAGGCATCTCTGCACAAAGAAAAAAAAGATCAGAAAAGAAATATGACGGATAATAATAATAATAACGGCCAGTACCTCCAAGCCTGGTGGCCTTCAGATGCAGTCTGCAATCATCTTCCTTTGCTGAGCAGAATCGCTCACGTTGTTGAAGGCAGACAAGCTTCAGCCTTCGGCCTGGTTTTCTACTCGGGGGTATGGAGGGAGAGCTCTTGAGAAAGTCTCGCGAGATGGGGTCATTACAGATGAAAAGATATGCTGCTTCCCCTCTCTGAGCTGATTATGCATTAAGGCCTTTGGTTCGAGATAACGATGAAAGATTGTATGGGCGATGCAGTTTTAACTCCTTCTAAACCACATGCAGGACATCTTAAGAGCTTAGAGTGGTGTTTTGGGAAGTCGTTATTGAACAAATTGTAACTCTTTGGAACTAAGTGGATTTAAACACACCTGATGTAAAAGAGTTTGTTATAAAGAGTTGTTCTTGCCTGTCTAACCTCTCTCTCTCTTGCTCGCTCACTCTGTTATGAAATAGATCTTTTTTTAAAACTTATGAAATATTGGAGGCAATCTCTTTGGCTTAAATAATTGAAACAAATGGAATTAGAAATCCACCTGTACTTTTCAGGAGGGGCGAAAAGTTTCAGAAGAAATGTAAACACTTGGGAGTTGGAAAACGATTTTGAATAAAGTGGTGTTAAAAATCAAATCTCTCACCCCCTCCCCCCCTCTCTCTCTCTCTCTCTCTCTCCCCCCCCCCCCTCTCTCTCTCTCTCTCTCTCTCCGTCTCTCTCTGTCTGTCTGTGTCCCTCGCCCGCCCTCCCACCCCAGCAGCGAGCCCTTTGTCATCTTCTCGGGGGGCCTGTCGTACGACAAGGCCGGCCGGCGGCCCACTCTGACCATCATGCACGGCAAGGCCATCACCGTGCTGGAGATGGACCACCCCATCGTGGAGTTCATGGTGCTGTGCGAGACCCCCTACAACAACGGTGCGTGCGCGGGGTATCTGGCTTTAACACGAGAGAGAAAAAAAAAAGGCCTCGTTAAGCTCGTTAAGTCGGGCGGGGTCCGACGGGACTCCGGCGCGCGTGGTCTCTCTACGAGCATCCGAGTGAGCGTTTTGAGCCACTTAAGGTCCTCCATCTGCTGTCTCTGGGAAGGGGGGGGGGGGGGGGGGGGGGGGGGGACAGGATTGGATGGAGGGCGAGCGGAATAGGGACTGTGTAAAGGCTGGTTTATGCTTCTGCGCAGGGATTACGTAGTGATCACGCAATGGCCACGCAGTTGCTCGGACGCAGTCATGAGCCTGTGATGGTTCTGCGTGGGGTTTACGTGTTGAAATGCAATTCAATGCCACACCGGTAGAGGGACCAGAATGACCATTCTGGTTATTACATAGGGATTACTAGCGAGTAAAAAAAAAAGTTTACAGAAATGAAGGCAAAAGTTATATATGTATGTTGTCGCCAATCAGTCGAAGCATTTATCACACCGTAGCGGTGTTTACGAGTGGAAACCGGAAAAGCGTTCTCCAGCGAATGTAGTTCGCAGACCAAACACATCCAAAGCCGCTGCTTTGGTGTTGCGTCGCCTCGACGTGCGTCTCCCAGACCCCCAGCGTTGCGTCAACGCGGAAGCATAAATGAAGCATAACCCAGCCTTTAGAGAATGTATTCTATAACATTGACCGCTCTGACTGTTCAGTGAGTACAGGCTTTGAGCAGAGGCCTATGCCCAGCTGTCGCTCTCTATGTCTCTCTCTCTGTCTCTCTCTCTCTGTGTCTCTCTCCCTCTCCCTCTGTCATCTAAAACAGTGGTGCGAGGAAGCCGCTGGTTAGTGCTCTGGCATGACCTTACCAGACCTCATGTCTCACGCCTGAGAATAGCTGTTGCTGTTCATTAATTCTTGCTTGCCCCATCCTTTCCCCCCGCTCTCTCTCTCTCTCTCTCTCTCTGTCTCTCACATGCACACCCACACACATGTAGGCAACACACACACACACACACACACACACACACACACACACACACACATGACAACAAACACACACACAGTTATGGAGATCCGTGGGTGAGCCATGAGTCTAATTACGTGGGAGCAGAACTTTGTGGACCGTTGAGGCGGGAGACGGATTGTGTTGGGGGAGGGGGGGGGGGGAGGTTAAGGGGAGGAGGTGGGGATGGGGAGGGGTTGACGACACCCCCCTACACACACACACACACACAACACACACACACACACACGCGCACACACATGAAAGACGGGCAGCTGATGCGGTGTGGCGACGTCACGCAGGATGCTGGAAGAAAGCTCTGTTTGTTGGTGGTGTTGTATTTTCATTCATCGTCATGACGATTGATACCTGGTGACGACATGAAGCAAAACCATGCATGTTTTCTCCCGTGAAGAGAGGGATCATATTTCTTCAAGTGTATTCAGCATTCAGTCTACACTCAATGTAGATAGAACAGACTGGAATAGACTGCGGAGATGGAAATAAAACAGCATTGGCTGGAAACTGAGCCTTCTTCACGCCATCCATTCCTGACCCAGAATCTCACATTCTCTTTTCCTTTATCTCTCTCCCTCATGCTCACTCTGACTCACTCTGGCTCTCTCGCACTCTCTGACTCTATCACTCTCTCTCGCGCTCTCTCTTTGACTTTCTCGCTCTCTCGCTCTCTCACTCTTATTAAATGTTATGTCTTGCAGAGGTCCAGGAGCCATATGCAGTCGTTGTGCTTTTGGAGAAGGATTTCATCGTGGTAGACCTAACACAGAGCAAGTATGTGCACACACACACACACACACACACACGCATACACACACACGTGCAAACACACACCTACACACACACACATACACACACACGCATACACACACACGCAAACACACGCACACATACACACACGTGCACACGCACGCAAACACACGAAAACACACACATAAACACACACATGCACACACACGCAAACACACGAAAACACACACACACCCAAACACACACACACACACACACATGCACACATACCCCCACACATGTGCAAACGCACGCACGCACGCATACACACACACACACGTGCACATACATGTGCACACACACACACATGCAACACACACACACATACACATATACACGTGCACACACACGCAAACACACGCCCAAACACACACAGACACACACACACACACACACACACACAAACCACACATATTCAGACAGGCAGACAGAGATTCCCCACACATGCAGGCTCCCCGGCTTATTTGGCAGCTGGGTGAGGAGAAGGAGAAGGAGCATGAAGGGTAGAGTCAGGTCTGCTGGCTTCTGCGGCCCGTTGTCACCGGGGCGATCAGAGTCAGATATATTGGCCATCACCTGGTGGGTGGCAACACCCTGAGCCCTAAGGCCAAAACAAAGCCTGCACTATAGAGTCTAGACCCTTTTCACAGGTGCATCGTCATAGGAAAACCCCAGGTGTCGCGCACAAACACTATTTTAGGGGCCTGCTCTTTCCATGTACCAGGGCACAGGGGCCGTAGACTAAAACTAGTGAACACTTCACACGTCGGCCGTGGACCTTGGCAAAGTATCAGATCCTGAGCCTTGCGGGCCTCACATGGGTTTGCGGGCACAATGGCACCACCTGTGTCTGTTCAGTCACAAGGCACTGAGACTGAACAGAGCCATGGTGCTGGGGCTGCGCTCCCAGTCAACATGTCGCGTTGCATTGTGAACACAATGTGAGCCTTGGTTGTCCTCACTTTCTCTTGGACAGCGCCATCTGCGCTAAACCGCAGGGTATTGCTAATGCTGTTTGTGATTGGCTCAAATTCGGGGGGGGGGGGGGGGGGGCATTTGCTTGAATTGGTTCCGGCTTGTGTATTCATTTGAGCTGATTGGAAATGCTCATTGCTGGCCCTGTAGTTTGAAGAATTCACATGAATAATGGTAAAGAGGCCATTCACATTCAATTGCCAACGCTAGGAGTAGACCTGACATGCAGATGGTATTGTTCTCCGTACCAAAACACATATGGCCTGGGCTGTGGTGAACATGGCCGCCACAACACTAACCTCCGGATCGCTGCAGGGATATCAATAGCGCTCGACGAAAAGATCAGGTTTGTGACCATTGGCCTGTCCGCAAGGTTCTTCACCGTGCTTCATCAGCAACCGAGCCTTCACGTTAGCTCGTCTTGGTCCTATTTGATTTTGAAGAGTTCTCTGCAATGTGCAGGTACGCTGCCCGGGGCCATTTTTGTTATCTTATACCGCGCAGGCCGCTGACGTCAGAAGTTGGCCTCGAACATGTTTGTTTTTCACAAGTGCGGATGTGTAGGCGTTCCAAACTCTCTCCAAACGTGTGTGAGTCATGGTGAGCGATTGATCTGAAGGGTGCCGTGCTCAGGTGCCAAACTGCATCCAGCTTCAGTATTCATTCCAGTTCTTCAACCGCTTGCAGTCGCCTCTCCTCTGCATCCACACAAGCTCACGTTGCATCTCCGCGATGCTCACTCCAATGTCCCTTTATTAGGCAAAAAAGCACCTCCTGTGTCCTGGTTTTCTGCCTCACTTTTGAAGTCATCCTCAGCTTTTGGGCTTGCCTCTCTGTAACGATACTACCTTGCGTTATCTCTCTGGCTCTACCCCTCTCTCTATACTTATTTACATATTTATCTTAGCTCTTGCTCTGTTTCAGCTTCCCCATCTTTGAGAACCCGTACCCCATGGACATCCACGAGTCTCCAGTCACCTGTACAGCCTACTTTGCTGACTGTCCTCCAGACATCATACCCATCCTATACTCCATCGGTGCCAAACACAAAAAGACCGGCTTCAGCCAAAAGGTAAGGATCGGCGCCGGCTCATCGAGGCCTCTTTCTGTTTGTCCGCTGAGGCGAGGCGTTGAAGGATTTCCTCAGCGTTCACTTGTGGGCCGAGGTGTATCGCTCCGCGCTCCGTCCTCTCGCCACTTGGCCTCCCCCTGAAGCTACCGCAGTGGTGGCAGAGCAGCAGAGGTTTACGGCTTCTGGTTTAATCACGGTTCATTGTCCTTGAGAAAGGATAATGGAAGCCCCAGGCTATTGACAATGGCGATCAGTCGCATTCTCTCTTTCTACTGAATACAATAGATACTGTGCTCATCCAATCACTTCATCAAATGCCGCACTTGAGACGGTGTGTTCAAGCCATTGCAATGGCTGGGGGGACTGTGTCTCGGACCCTCGGTGACAATCAAAGAGATTTCTGTCTGTGACACCGCCAGGAGTGGCCAATCACGGGGGGAACCTGGAACGTTGGCTCTCAGACGTACCCAGAGATCATCATTACAGGGTGAGTCCAGAAAAGACAAGGTATGGTGAGCTGTTATATACAGTAGATATCTAGTTAGCATTGTTATAGGCATTCTTATGGAATGGTTTCTGTTAGTTCAGGCATGGATATGGGGGACACGTCAATTCAACTTTGTCCAAGTTTGCATTTGGTTATTTTACTTTTGGAATAAAATGTATTTGCCAGTCTGAATAGGAACCATTTGTCACATCACAATTGGCACTGACTTAAGCACTGTCTTAGAAAAGAAAATCTGTGAACAAATGTTGTATTTGTATTTCAGGCACTGCCGAATCCGAGGCAAACAATAAGCCATAATTGCACTGGCGAGCCAAATATTGAATTGATTCCTTTGTTGAGTAAGGTGCATTTGGTAATCCATGAAGAATAACACTGTTTAGGTTTTGCCTCCTTTCTTTTACTGTTTATGCATCTGCCTTTGTATTGTGGCATGAGGTCACTACAAGAAAAGTTCCTCCAGAACTTTACTTGTAGTTTACCAGTGTACTTTATTATGTTCTTCATTTGCAGAACTTGACTTGAATTTTAACTTTATCACTTCTCTTTGCCAAGTGCGCTCATCATGAGTTAGCCTAAGATGCATTAATCACATTCCCTTGCTTGTTTTTACACATTTTCTTCAAATGTAATGCTGCTTCTAAAATAAAGATCTGTCATTTTCTCTCTCTCTCTCTCTCTCTCTCTCTCTCTCTCTCTCTCTCTCTCTCTCTCTCTCTCTCTCTCTCTCTCTCTCCTCTCTCTCTCTCTCTCTCTCTCTCTCTCTCTCTCTCTCTCTCCCTCCCTCTCTCTCTCTGTCTCTCAGACACGCCGACGGGTCGATAAAGTTTTGGGATGCGTCTGCAAGTAGGTCTCCTGTAGTCTCCATCCTGTGTGCTGTACATACACCAACGCGCCTCCTAATTGGCAATTACCAAAGCAGCGTCCGGCGACACGACCTCACACTCCTCTGGGATTGCCGGGGCCCGTTCCAACGCTAACAGTGATCCAAAGTTCATATTTTACCGACGCAAAGTCGCCACCTGCGGCCACTAATAGTCATGTTGACGTGGAGCCAACTTGGCAGCGTCAGCTCTGGTTCGCTTCAGACACGTAATTATGGAGAAGGAGAACGTCTCCGTGATCTGATTTGGCTCTAAATGAAGTTAAGCTGAAATCCAGGGGGAGCGAGGCTCATGGCATGCCACCAGCCGCCCCGTGACCCACTTGGATGTGGCGCCCGGCAACTCGAACGCAGAAATAACTGTGAGGGTGACCGTAAGAGTACCCAGACACACACACACACACACACACACACACACACACACACACACACACACACACACACATCCACACACACAGACACACACACAGAAACACACACACACACACACACACACACACACACACACACACACACACACACACACACACACACACACACACACACACATCCACACACACACAGACACACACCCCCTGCCGCCGCCAAGACGTCAGCCACCAGCATGCTAGCAAGCTTAGCCTAGCCACCCTGACAACATGCACCATCACACACACACACACACACACACACACACACACACACACACACACACACACACACACACACACACACACACACACACACATCAGCATCTGGTCGGTGGACGTCAGAGTGTGGCTCTGCCTCCTCCCTGCCCGCAGTCACGCTGCAGATGCTCTACAAGCTGAAGACCTCCAAGGTGTTCGAGAAGCCCAAGCCCGGCGAGGTGCGGGGAGGCGACCTGGTGGACGAGGACCCCTACGCCGTGCAGATGGTCAGCTGGTGTCCCCAAAGTCGCATCTTCTGCGTGGTGGGCATCTCCGCTCACATCATCCTGTACCGCTTCAGCAAGCATGAGGCGAACACGCCGATAGTGGTGAGTAACGCCCAAAGCACGAGAACAAGAGTTCTAATGAAGTCTTTGTGACTCAGCCCCGAAGAGGATATCGAATATTGTTTATGACTTGGCAATGCACTTTGGGTTTCCCTTCGCGCGGGACTCACGTTGGTTTGAATCCCCTCCATTCCAGTCCCTGGAGGTGCGTCTGCAGTGCGACACGGAGGAGGTCCTGTCACCGTCGGAGTCGGAGAACCACCCGTGCTTCCCTGAGCCCGGCTCCCACTCCCCCGTCCCGGCCAGCCCAGGGAGCGGCGCCGTCGAGGGGGTCAAAGACAGCATCCCCTGCCTGAAGTGAGGATCGTCCTGCGCGCCTTATCCCTCGCTTCCTTACTGTGTCGCTTGGTAGGGTGTAGCGCTGTAGGTCTCTGGGATCTCTTGTGGTAGGGTGTAGCGTAGGTCTGGGGTCTCTCATGGTAGGGTGTAGCGCTGTAGGTCTGGCATCTCTCGTGGTAGGGTGTAGCACTGTAGGTCTGGCGTCTCTCATGGTAGGATGTAGCGCAGTAGGTCTGGCGTCTCTCATGGTAGGGTGTAGCGCGGTAGGTCTGGGGTCTCTCATGGTAGGGTGTAGCGCGGTAGGTCTGGCATCTCTCGTGGTAGGGTGTAGCACTGTAGGTCTGGTGTCTCTCATGGTAGGGTGTAGCACTGTAGGTCTGGTGTCTCTCATGGTAGGGTGTAGCGCAGTAGGTCTGGCGTCTCTCATGGTAGGGTGTAGCGCTGTAGGTCTGGGGTCTCGCATGGTAGGGTGTAGCGCAGTAGGTCTGGCGTCTCTCATGGTAGGGTGTAGCGCAGTAGGTCTGGGGTCTCTCATGGTAGGGTGTAGCGCAGTAGGTCTGGGGTCTCGCATGGTAGGGTGTAGCGCAGCAGGTCTGGCGTCTCTCATGGTAGGGTGTAGCGCAGTAGGTCTGGGGTCTCTCATGGTAGGGTGTAGCGCAGTAGGTCTGGGGTCTCGCATGGTAGGGTGTAGCGCAGCAGGTCTGGCGTCTCTCATGGTAGGGTGTAGCGCAGTAGGTCTGGGGTCTCTCATGGTAGGGTGTAGCGCTGTAGGTCTGGGGTCTCTCATGGTAGGGTGTGGCGCAGTAGGTCTGGGGTCTCTCATGGTAGGGTGTGGCGCAGTAGGTCTGGGGTCTCTCATGGTAGGGTGTGGCGTTGTAGGTCTGGGATCTCCGTGCAGGAGTTACAGGAGTGTGACTTGTGAGAATAATTTTAGGATTTGATGGATGGTCTTGAGCCTTACCAGCTAAGCATAAATGGGATTCTATTCCCTTTCACTAAAATGAGGTTTACAACCTCAGGTTTACAACCTCATTTTAGGTTCTGTGTGCTGTGTTCCTGTATGAAGAACCCGAGAGAGAACTCTCTCTCTCTCTCTCTCTCTCTCTCTCTCTCTCTCTCTCTCTCTCTCTCTCTCTCTCTCTCTCTCTCTCAGAGTGAAGGAGCGTCCTGTGCGGGTGCCCCCTGGGTACCAGGCTGAGCTGGTGGTCCAGCTGCTCTGGGTGGATGGGGAGCCTCCGCAGCAGATAACCAGTCTGGACATCAACTCTGCTTATGGCCTGTAAGTCATTCTTCTGCTCCCTCATATCTCCTCATGTTAAAGCTGCTGTAGGTACCAAGAGCTGCTATTTGAGTGTCATTTGTTAGAAATGACATAGCCATCCATCAGCTATTACTGTGAGTGACACGGGCCTCGATAATATCTGTCTCGAGAAGACTGAAAGGCTGCCTCTGTACGAGCCAATTTATATTTTTGTAC
>JAXIVH010000010.1:4467098-4474598 GCA_036785325.1 Urophycis tenuis | reverse complement strand
TTCACACACACACACACACGCACACACACACACTGACACTGACGCTGTTTAAGTTTATCTGTGCTGAGCCTCCACTTCTCGATCTCCATAGAATCCTTTGTTGTGTTGCCACAGTGGCAACAGACAGAGGTGGCAGTCTGGGATCACAGAATGATGGATAAACAAGAGGCAGTGCTGGGGGTGGAGGAGGGTGGAGGAGGGTGGGTGATGGTGGTGGGGTAATGAGCTGGAGGACTTGTGAATGCTGCGGGCTGTGTAATTAAATGGGCCGCTCTCGCGTGCAGCAGGTGTGTGTGTGTGTGTGTGTGTGTGTGTGTTGGGGAGCGGGAGAGAACAGTCTGTCTATAGTGCCTTGCTTCTTCTTCTGTTGTTTTTGTTGTTGTTGATGATGCTGTTGAAGCTGAAGGTGATTGACAGGTTACTGGATGCCAGCGCCTACGTGGAACACGATGGACAAAGGATTCATTCATTCACCTGATTCACAGAGGGGCAGGATGGATGATATGATTGTGTGATTGAGGGTGTGTGTGTACGTGCGTGTTTGCGTGTGTCAGTCTGTGTGTGTGTGTGTGTGTGTGTGTGTGTGTCATTCTTGCAAGTATGTGTGATGCAATTCCTCCAGGCCAGCTGTGTTCTCTGTAACGTTATTTCGATAATGCTATTTATATCGATATGAGATATTTCCAGGAAAATGCAGCCAACTGTTCCCCAGGTGGTGAGCTACATGTATGTGTTGATGTGTTTGCTGCTTAGCGTGTTGGTGCAGCATCATGTCAAACAGAAACTGCTTAGCGTGTTGGTGTAGCATCATGTCAAACAGAAACTGCTTAGCGTGTTGGTGTAGCATCATCTCCAACAGAAACTGCTTAGCGTGTTGGTGTAGCATCATGTCCAACAGAAACTGCTTAGCGTGTTGGTGTAGCATCATCTCCAACAGAAACTGCTTAGCGTGTTGGTGTAGCATCATGTCCAACAGAAACTGCTTAGCGTGTTGGTGTAGCATCATCTCCAACAGAAACTGCTTAGCGTGTTGGTGTAGCATCATGTCCAACAGAAACTGCTTAGTGTGTTGGTGTAGCATCATGTCCAACAGAAACTGCTTAGTGTGTTGGTGTAGCATCATGTCCAACAGAAACTGCTTAGCGTGTTGGTGTAGCATCATGTCAAACAGAAACCGATCTTCCTTCCTCAGACATTCTAGAATCTCATTCTAGAAGATTTGAACTATATTAACATGGATTCAACAACTCTTGCACCAAAGAACAGGGACAGTTGCTCGTCGCCATTTGCTCATTTGAGTCCAGTTGCCGATGGCAGAAGGGCCCGTCAGAACCCTCCTGTCTGTGGTCGGTTCTGTTATTTCCCGGGCATCGCTGAGCGTCCTCACAGCTCTCTGCCAGCTAGTTCTCTGAGCCTTTGGACCGGGGTGAGGATGGAGGGACAGAATGTGTCTCCGCACCTGCGCTGAGAGGAATCTTTGGAATAACACGCCGCGCTCTGCCGTTAGATCCACAGTCGCTCCGAGCGTTATCTGACCTTCCTCCGGCAGGCGGCTGCTGAATTACAAACATGACCGCGCCGCGCTCGGCGCCGGAGAGAGCAAAGGCTCCGCCGTCGCGTTTGAAGTCCCGCTTTGTCCGTCTGTCAAGGATTCTCACACGAGTAAAACTTTCTGCCCGCCGTTGTCAGGGGGGAATGATCCAAGCAAGGTCACCAGCTTTGTTGTCCCCCTGTGTCTTATTTTGTAGCCGTGCGTTTATCTATCAATGAAGTAATGCATAAGTGTATTCATATTATGCACGTATTTGTTGATGTATTTATGGAGGTGTTTCATCATTGGCTCCACTGAGTCCACAACATGACCATCTCTCGGGAGGATATGAAATAATGTAATTCAAGGCAATATAGTATTCACAGCCGCCGCCGTCGTAGCCTGCGTTAACTAATGCCCAGCCCGGCACTCAAACACGTCCGGCATTCAAACAGGGTTTGAAGCGTTGCACCGAGCATATTGTTCACTCGCGTTCATTATTAATGCATCCCATCCGCCAAGCCCCGATCGTGTCTGGCGTCCGGCACGGAAGCCGCTATTTACATCAGAAGAAGAGTCATTAAGAGGAAGTGCCCAGGTGGTGAAGCCTGGGTCCTTGTTCTTCATCTGCCCCCGGGGGGGGGGGGGTTGGATTTCAGCCAGGTCTGCGCCTTATTCTGGCTGCCACTCTGTTTTCCCGAGGTAGGTGAGGAGTTCGACTTTTCTCCCCCCTCCCCTCGAGCTCCTTCCCTCTCATTGTCATTTTCCAGCCGTCACCTGGTCCATTAGACGGTGCCAAATATACCACCTCTGACTCAGACAGCTTGTTAAGGAGTGGCGGCCATCTTCTTCCGTGAGCCGGTCACCCCCCTGCCCCCCCCCCCCCTGCTGAGTGCCGGCCCCTCAAGTGCGTTATGAGGCCTCGTAATTGGCCCTCCTCCTCCGCTCGCTGAAAGGCCTCCCACTCGCCAGCCCCTGTTCCCGCGTCATCCTTTCTGCCGCTTTCCTTTGACTTTTTGTTCGCACTCTGCCATGTCCAGACGCTCTGACCCGGCCAGGATAATTTTAGAACTGAGGGGATGGGGGTGGGGGTGGTGGTGGTGGTGGTGGTGCCGGGTGGTGCGGGTGGGGGTGCGGGGTGGGTGGGTTAGGAGCAAAAGGGGGGAGGGAAGCGGGGCCCACCTGCCTGCCACTACTCCTGGCACCCTGCGATGCTGCTCTAACGAGGAGGCTGAAACGTGCTCCCGGTCTCTTCACGCAGCAGATGTAGACAAGATTCTCGACGTCTGCAGAGCACACGCTGTCCATCTCCACCGACCTGATTTCATTTGTTCTGCGCCAACCCCGTGACGTACAAATAAAGCCAGGTTGATATTGAGGAAAAGCCAATGCAGTTTTTTTTTTTTGTGTGTGGCACTCGCAGCACATCACATCAAACGTGTATCGCTGTTGCCTGGCAGGAAGACATAGTTGCTAATTGACTTCAGAGGATGTTTTTTTTTTTCTCTCCCTCTTCGTGACCACAACGCCACCGTCGTGACCAATTAGGCGACGCCGTCTTGTACCGCGTCCGCCGGCCAGAGGGGGCGCCTGTGTGCAAAGTTGGCATAGCGTCCCTACAATACGTCTTTTAGTCCTGCCTAAGAATAGGCAGTGCGGTAACAGACGGGTGAGAAGAGATGAGTGCACACATATTGAATTAAAGGCCGGGCTGAAGGCAGGCGGTTTCAGGTGCGATCCTGTTAAACATTATCTCGGCGCCTTTACACGTCGTTTAAGGTAATCACTTCCGAAGTGCCGCTGCAGTCAGAAGTGCAGGAGTCGCCGTGTCGAGTGGACCCAGGGCTCTATTACCCACTTTGAACGTGTGTGACGGAACCAGAACCCATTCACTCCGAGGAACCGGAGCAGGAACACTCCAGCGTGGGAACCACAGACTCTGACTCAGTGGGCTGATGTTTAGTTTGCTCTGGCTAAAGTGCGTCCGGCACCCCCACAACCAAGATGGCTGCCGCCGATGTGTCCCGCGGTTGGTTGCTCTGACTGGTTGGAGGTGTGTCCAATGGCGTCCAGAGGGATTTTGGTCTGCGCCCGTTGACGACGCCCCCATGGAACTTGGAAAATGAGAAGTTCCAGAGTAAAACGCACTCAGTCGGGTCGTTGTGTTGCCTGTGATGTGGTAGTGGTGTCAGTGTTGGTAGTGGTGGTGGTGGTAGTTGTGTTAGCAGTGTGTCCGTGCGTTGGTGCTCTGTGGTTGTTGTGTTCCCCTGTTGGATGCAATGTTACAAGGTCCATTTGTTTCACTCAACAGCCCAACAAGAAAGAACAAGAAGTCTGTTTCCTTTGACTGTTTCCTCGTCGTTGACGCCTTTCAGGCATTGTTGTTTGTTCCTGCGGACGTTCACCCCCGGTGTGTACTTGTGTCCGTGTCCCTGTGTGTGTGTGTGTGTGTGTGTGTGTGTGTGCGTGCACACGTGTGTGTATGTGTGTGTGTGCGTGTGCGTGTGATCTCCCGTTCTAGTTCATTACCCCTCGTCCTCCCTGCACTCTGAGGTCCGCATGCCCCGTGAGCCCGCGGTGAACCCCCGAGCCAGCCCCTGCAGTCCCGTCTTTCACTTGCTGGACAATGGTAAGAGGGCGGGGCCCAGGACGTGGACCCCCCTCCCGCTCCACCACCACCACCACCACCACCACCACCACCACCACCCCCACCCACCCCCACCCACCCTCCCTCCTGCACCGCACCAAACGCCACCTGTCCTCACACCCATGTTGGCTCCATGTTTGTGGGAGGATGGCTGTGTGGGGGTGGGGGGTGAGAACATGCACATGTATGATGCCCTCCCCCGATCGGATAGAAGGGTGTGTGTGTGTGTGTGTGGGTGCTCTACGCCAGCCTCCCCCCTTGCATGCCGTGAGTGGGGTGTGTCCAGCGGCGCGGTCTGTGTCATGTGACCGCCCGGCGCCACGCCTCTGTTCTGTGGCTGCGTTGAGCCGAGGCTGTATAACCACTAACCCGTAACACCCCTGGGTGCTGGGGTGGGTGGGTGGGTGGGGGTGGGTTGGGTGCCAGCATTGTGCTTCTGTGTTGTGGCAAGACTGGTGTTTTGGTAGAGATGGTTAGCTGTGTGTGCGTGTGCGTGTGTGTGTGTGTGTGTGTGTGTGTGTGTGTGTGTGCGTACGCAAGCTCTGTGTCTCTCACGGCAGCACAGCACCGAGCTGAGTCTTATGTACGCTTATCAGCAGTGTTTTTATGTGCGTGCGCACGTGTGTGCGTGTGTGTGTGTGTGTGTGTCTGTGTGTGTGTGTGTGTGTGTGTGTGTGTCTGCTGTGTGCGCTTGGCAAACAGGATGGGATATTTGTGTATATTTTAATGGGGGGGGGGGAGGGGATGTGTGCTGCCACGGCTGATTGGGTCTCCATTTGCCGAGCCTCATTGTTCCGTTTGAAATTAACCCTCGCCATGTCATCCCTCCCCTCTGTTGTCTTGACTACCGGCCGTCACTCGTCCGTCCCCTCTAACATGCATGGTGGCCGCCGCCGCCGCCGCCGCGGTGGGCTGGCGCCGCGCGGCCTCAGTAACCCATCGGGTGGCTGGGCTGGTCTTGTGCCTCCCGGCAGCCCGTGGAATGACTAACGGTCGTCGGCAGTGCACCGCAGTCCCTGCGTCTGCCTGAAGGGATCGTAGCATAATGACGCTAACCACTCACCGGCCATTACGGTTCTACTTTTTCATGACGCTGAGTGCTAATAAGTGCATTTTATATGCCCGCGTGTGTGACACATTGTGACGTCTGCCATTGAAACCCGTTGACGGAGGCGTTGAAAGTCGTGGGCACGCCGCAAAAAAATGTCAATGTCGTTTTATGTTTGAAATGCGCACCTCTCACAATCTTTATGTTGTGAGGTCAGAGCCGACACCCTGTTGATTTCCTGAGCACACGTCAGAAATGATTCAGAGTGCGTTCGGTATTTAAACATGCATTTGAGGCGTCCTATCACACACACTGTGCAGCAGACGAGGCTAATTGAAATGTGAGTGAACATGACAGGTGTAAGGTTATTAGAATAACTCCTTTTTTTTCTGATCACACAATACTTGATTGTAATTATGCCACATTTTTTTTTAATTAATATACGTATTTATATATGTATGTCAAGAGCAATGTTAAGAGCAGTCGTATTATTATGCTTAAACACTCAAACATTAGTGGAGCAAACGTAATGGGTGTTGACATCCCTTATTTTACACACAATTATGTCTGCCTTGTACTTAATTCTGGTCACCTGACCTTGTTATACGAAGACACACAGACTCACACACTCAAATATCTCATTATTTTCACCGCACTCTCTGACAATAGCTATAAAACATGCCAAGAGACTCCAGCGATCCAATAATTCAATTAAATGAAATGAAATGACCAGGATTAAATTAGAAATATTCCATTAGACGCATTCCTTTTGATTTTGATTTAAAGAAGTGCTTCTGGGCCAAGACTGCAACAATTCAAAGCAGTTTCATTAACTCTCTTGCTGTATATATATATATATATATATATATATATATATATATTGCGATTTGGACACAGACACACTGTATTCCTTCCTATGTTGCGGTTTGATGAATAATGCAGACTGATCTGTGAAGGTCAGTACAATCCTCAACAGCCACCCACCACTTACTAGCGCATGGAGTTTTTGTAAGAGCTTATATAAAATGTACTTTTTTTGTGAGGGAGAATGAAATTTTAATTCCGAGGCCATCCCAGAACGCGAGTCACCTCGTGCGGGCCAAGTCCATCAAGGACAAAAATATATATAGTGAATAAAATATACATGTCTCGAATAGATGAGTCAAGTCAGAATACTCTCCAGCAGATCTCCATAATGTGGAGAAGTGAAAGACACTGCCCCTGGTGGCGACGAAGGCGTGTGTGTGTTTGATCATGCATCATTTCCAACAAAATTAAAGCCTGCATCTTCCAACACCCAGGATCACCATTTAACCACCATTTCAATAAAAAAATGAAATCATATTGTGAGCTTGATAATAACAATATCTAACTCCCAACTGTATTGCTGCAGTCCATCTATCAACTGCAAAATGCTTGCAAAATGTGTTTGATCTATTTATTTTGTTCCCCCTCTGACTGTTTGTGTTTAGGACATCGTCTAACCAAACCCCCCCCCCCCCCCCCTCCTCTCTCTCACCCACAACCCATCTCCTATTTATTTCCCAGGCCAAGGTCACTCCAGACTCGGCTAACAGCTCAAAGCAGCCGTAGCCGTTCCTGAGATAGGCCGTGCGATTCCCACACGGATAAGCTGTTGTTGTTTAATATCTCCACACGCTTTAAACCGTTTTTGCTCCGTCTGATGTTTGCTTGGGGCGGCGGGTGTGGGGGTGTGTGTGGGGGGGTTCCAGTACCAATATATTGCTCCCCCACCCCCGGCATTGTGTCAGAGCACAACATCCGTATCAGACCATCTCAACGCCGGGCCGCGCTGTTTGACCTAATAAGACGGTCCGTTGGGGTTGGGAATGCTGGACATGGGTGAAAGATGTGGCCCGGCCTGTTTGACGGTAACACAGTAACCCTCATGTCCACCGTGAAGGCGAGCGCAACGCCTATCGTAGGGGGCAACCACACCCAGACACCGTAGCAGCCTCCCCCTAAGGATGAGGACACGCCACTGGTCTTTCTGATTGGCTGAAGTTGGTGCCGAGGGGACGTCTCTGGGCGGCATTTGATTGTGTCTGGCGCCGGTTTCAGCCAATGAGAACGATCGCGGTTGTGGGGCGTAGACGCGCGGGCCGTCGTGCAGACAGCGTGCAGGGTAGTCTTGTGCGTGGTGGGAGCTGGGCACCTTGGCCTGGGAACTACAATGGAACCACAAAGTCTGCATATGCCCGACATGTGCAACTGCCCCCAAACTGCATGTATGTTCCCTGAGTTCCTTTTCGC
>JAXIVH010000010.1:4452014-4461898 GCA_036785325.1 Urophycis tenuis | reverse complement strand
TTCTACTTGCCGACTCTCTCTCTCTCTCTCTCTCTCTCTCTCTCTCTCTCTCTCTCTCTCTCTCTCTCTCTCTCTTTCTCTGTCTCTCTCTCTCTCTCTCGTTCCCCTCTATCATTTTCTATCTGTCTCTGTTAATGTTTCTCTTTTCTATTTCTATCCACCACTCACTGTTTCCTTCTGCTCTTTCCTGATCCTTGTTCTACTTACCGACACTCTCTCTCTCTCTCTCTCTCTCTCTCTCTCTCTCTCTCTCTCTCTCTCTCTCTCCCTCTCTCTCTCCCCATGCCCTCCCACCTCCACGTCTAACCCTCCGCCTCCCTCAGCGACAGCCTCTGCTCTGATCATCAAACCCGACTCTCTTACTCACAATGCACACCTCTTTTTCCCCCCTCCGGTTTCTAAAAATTGCTCCCTTTTTCAAAAGTTAAGTTCTCCTCCCTGCTTGGTTGGGGTCGGGGGTGAGTGAGTGAGTGTAGTGTGTGTGTGTGTGTGTGTGTGTTTCCTTTGTTCGTTTTTTTTTTGGTTGTTTTGCTAATGCTTTGCCATTGTTACAGATCATGTCAATGGACATTGCACTAGTCCCACCCAGCCCTGCTCGGTGGGGAAGCCCCGCCTCCCGATGGGCCCCGAGGGGGGGCCCCGGCTTACCCGCAGAGGGCCCGGCCGGCCGCCCTTCCGCAAGGCCCAGTCCGCCGCTTGCATGGAGATCTCTTTGCCTGTGTCCCATACGGAAGGTGTGTGCTTGTCCTCTCCCTCCCCTCCCCTCCCCTCCCCTCCCCTCCCCTCCTCTCCCCCCTACACCCACCTCCCCTGACACTACTACACCCCTCCACTAACCGCATGACTCCCATCGCACCCCTGGCTCCCCCCCGGGGGTGGGTGGGTGGGTGGGTGTGGGCGGGGGGGTGTCAGAGGGGTCATGGGTCAATGCTACACACTGTGCCTTAAACCTGTTTTTCATCTGTGTTGACTTATCTGTGATTGGGTTGTTAGCGAGCGCCACGCCGCCGCGGAGGGGAGCCCGTTAGCGTGTTAGCGCCGATGAGCGGCGCGCGAGTTAGTGAGCATATGAAGTGGCAGACGACCGCGCCGACAGGAGCTCAGGTGTTTTGGGCTCCCGGCTGTCACAAGCGCCGCTTGTTTTCCTCCATATAGAATCTCGTGCTCTCCACACCCGCACTCTCAGCTGAACCTCACCAAAGACATGCGGCCCGCACATGGACTGCATGTCCATGTGTGGCGAGTGTGTGCGTGTGTGTGTGTGTGTGTGTGTGTGTGTGTGTGTGTGTGTGTTGTGTGTGTCTGTGTGCGTGTGTGTGGGTGTGGGTGTGTGTTGTGTGTGTGTGTGTGTGTTGTGTGTGTGTGCGTGTGTGTGTGTGTCGTGTGTGTGTGTATGTAAATATGCAAGTGAGGCAATTTGTTTGAATAAGACTGCAATATGCAATATTGCATACTGTGTGTATATGTGTGTGTGAGTGTGTGTGTGTGTGTGTGTGTGTGTGTGTGTGTGACTCTGTGTCTGTGTCTGTTTCTGTTCCACTGCCCGCCCCCGCCCCCCCCACCGGCTTCGCGCCTTAGTCTAGCTGGCGTGAATCTAAACAAGGCCCACCATGACACTGTAGCCCTCCTCCCTCGCAGCCCGCGTGTCCCGTCTCATTGTCAAGAGAAAGCGTTGTCACTGTCGCCACGCAGCCGGCCAGTCAGGGGGTGGGGGGCGCTTCCCTCGGCAGACGAGAGATGATGACACGCGATCACAATGCCGTTATCATTCCGGGGGGACATTTTGTTCCGTGTCACTTGACTGAGCGGCGATCCTCGGTGGAGACCCCTGGTGCGTCTTGACGCCCCCCCCGCCTCCCCCCCCGCCTCGCGTCACGGAGACCGCTGTCATGGGGCGCGGGCGTGCTGCCCGGCGTCCGGCTGACAGGCGGCGGCGGCGGCGGAGATGAGAAGATGCTCCGGTGATTGGCCTGTCAAAACATGCACCCCTCCCACCCCACACACACACCCAAACACACACACCCCTCGGTCTTCGGTGGCTTTCTTTAGCGCGGTCACTCTGATGTCATTTCCTCGCCGGCTCTGTTGGATTAATGGAAAAAAACAGAGTCTCTATCTGGGCGGGACCAGCGTGGTGTCCCCCACCCCACCCACACCCCCCCCCCCCCCCCCCAGGTGACAAAATTACACTGACAGCCCCCCCGAAATGTCACCGGTAGCCCCCCTGCCGGTTAAATCGGCACGCTTTGTCACAACGCCGAGGAGCGCGCAAGCACAGAGCAGAGGACGCAGGGGTTTTGCGAAAAACCCCAGCGAATGGAAGCGGGGAGCGGAGAAGGTTGTCGGCGAGGCCTCCGTACGCCTCTGCCTCCCGACTGACTGCGGCTCCGCTCTCAGGGCTGTCATCTGAGTTTACATTCGTACCAAATGCCACGGCCGTCCGTCAGATGTTAATGAGCGTAATTCTGGGTTCTGAGTTCTCGTGGAGTCGCGTGGTCGGTCGCGTCCCTGTGAGCCGCCGCCGGCTGGCCTCTGGCCTCGGCCTGGCGTGTCTCTCCTGAGGTGGTTTGCGGGGGTCCCACCTCGCCGCCTCTCAATCACATTGCCGCGCAAAGCGTTACCGGTGGCTCCGTCACCGGTGGGTGGAGGCGGCCACCTCCACCTCAGTGGTGGAGGAACGCAGGGAGGCAGGGAGCAGAGAGGGAGGGGGTTTACACTCGCTGAAATGATGCTCAAATGTTACCTACAGCAGCTTTGAGACTTTACATACTCATATTTAACACATCGTTTGTTTAAGCTTCTGTTTAAGGTCGACAGAAATTACCAACAATATATGCTGAAAAACAGATATCTGTCACTTTACAATAAGGGTACGGGTACATTAATCGACCATTCATTAACATTAGTTTCATTAATAATGCATTAATAATGCATTGATAAGCATTATTATGTAGCGTTAGCATACGGGTTAGGGTATGGGGTAGGGTTAAGGTTAGGGTTCGCGGGGCTGGGGTTAAATAATGTATACATTAATCCTGTAGTCAACATAAACACCATATTATACATGACAACCAGTAGTAAATGATTACCAGACAAATTAGTTAATGCTAATTTCTGCATCATCGAAATTAATTATTACTATCAATTCATGGTTATTGAACTACCCTTTTTGTACCATTAAGTGTTGCCCGACCGGACACCACATTTTAATAAATCATAATTTGTAAATTGTGGAAGCAAAAGACACAAAGAAACAAAGAAAACGATTGGTAGCATTAAAAAGTGAGCTTTTTTCAGCGCGTGCTGTTGTCATCCAAGCCACTGGATGATTTCATTCATTTTTCGGTGCAGCGAGTTCATAAATAAATAAAATGGCCTCCCTTCTCGGAGAGAGCCTTCCTTCCCCCGCTGCAGGCCCGCCCCCCCCCCCCCCCCCCCCCCCCCACAGGCGCCGCCGCCGCGAGGGGCAGACGACACTTTCACGCTAATCTCCCGATTGGATTCACATCGCCGTCTGGAGCCGGCTCATTATGTGGCAGCGACCCGCCGCCCCAGAGGAACCGGGCCCCTCCCCGTCGCCAGGAGCCCCAGTCCTCCACCGGGGGTCTGCCATAATCGCCCAGACGCCCCCCCCCCCCCCCCCCACCCCCTCCCCGTTGGATCCACCTGCTCCGCGTCGCCCCCCCCCCACACACACACACACCGCTCTCTGAGAGGGGGGGGGCTGCTTCTAAAAAAAAAACAACCACCAGACGCCCGCCCGTGATTGGGCGTATAATGAAGTGAGCGGCGCGTCTCTGTGCCGCGTTTCTGCCTTCAAAGGCGGAGCTCCTGGCGGAGAGACGCCACGCCGGCAATCGATTGACGCGTCCCTCTCAGAGGAACGACTCCCAGAAAAAAAACAACCAAAAACAAAACCGAGGACCACCGCCGTCTCCTCGAAAAACAACATCCTCTCGCCGGGGGAAACGCCGCACCTCGCCTTAATCATTATGGGATGGCTGCAGCACGACGACGGTAGACCCTGGCGAGTGTTTCTCACCCCCCCCCACACCCCCCCAAGGTTGCTCGTGGCGGGTAGACCACCCCCCCCCCCCCCCCCCTTATCGTCGGCACCCCGCGGTGCCGGTGGCTGGGGGCTGCTGCTGCTGTATCGCCACGGCGATGCAGCAGCAGCGGGGTCACAGGCATAATTAAAGGTCAACAGCCGTGTCGCGCGGGGGCTAATGAGGCCCGGCGCAACAGGCACGGCCGCCGAGGAGGGAAAGGGCAGGGGGACGATGTAAACACACACACACACACACGCACACACACACATACGCACACTCACACACACACGCACGCACACACCTTCCCGCCCAGGCGAGGCTCCAGAGCCAATGGCCACATAAAATATTCAAATCCTGCAACTTGATTGGCTCCCATTAATTGCCCCTGGAATTATATATATATATATATATATATATATATATAGCTTATAGCAAATGTCTGTGTCTAGTGTTGCCACGAGTGTGGTGTGCTGCTTTGAGATTGTGTATGTGTGTGTGTGTGTGTGTGCGTGCGTGCGTGCGTGCGTGTGCCTGCGTGCGTGCGTGCGTGCGTGCGTGCGTGCGTGCGTGGGTCTTCAAGCATGTCTGGCCCTTCCTCCCAGCACCCTGGCCGGGTCACCAGACCCAGAGAGAGAGAGAGAGACACTCCTCCGCCCCCCTGTCAAGGGTGCCTGCTGTGCATGACTTTCATTAGCTCAGCCACCCCAGGGGCAGTCCCACCCTCATCCCCCCCCCCAACACACACACACACACACACACACACACATGCACACAGCAGGGCAGGAGAAATTGAGTTCCCACAAGGCGACGTCGGCTCAAAGACGTGGCGGAACACAAAGAAATGCCTTCACCCTGGGCGATGTTCAATATTGGTTCAGAATCTGACACGGTGGAACGCGCACAGCTGTGGAACGCATCAGTCACCCTCACAGGCAACAAACACTGTGTGGGACGGGCAACACGGGCTTGTCTTGTGCAGATAACAATGTTGGGATGAACAGATGGTTTTTAAGAAACGTGTTCTGGTAGGATAATCTGACCTCTCACTCTCTCTCTCTCTCTTCTCTTCTCTCTCTCTCTCTCTCTCTCTCTCTCTCTTTTCTCTCTCTCTCTTTCTCTCCCCTCTCGCCATATTCTACCAGCCTGTCCTTTGCTCTGTTGCGTCTCTCTGTCTCTCTGTCTGTCTCTCTCCCTCTCTCTCTCTGTCACTCTCCCGCATCTCCGTCTGTCCGTCTGTCCGTCTTGTCCGTCTTGTCTTGTCACCCGGGTGGGTGGGTGTGTGTGTGTGTCCGTTTGGGGGGTGGGTCGGTTGGTTGGTGGGTCGGTCTGGGGCGGGGCGGGGTCTGTTGCCGCGGGCGACCCCCGTAGGCTATACGTCCAGGAGGGCGATGCTCCAACAGTTGCACGGCGTCAGTATGTACTCCCACGACGAGCACCACACGCCCACCGCCTACTGCTGGAGCGAGAGAGGTAAGGGGGGAGTGAGGGGGGAGGGAGGGAGGGAGGATGGCGCAGCCTCTGCGTCCATTTCCACTGTGCTGCTGACTGTGTGCGTCTCGTCAAGTCCGTACGTCAGTCCGTCCTGTCGACACCACGTCCTTCCGAACGAACACGCCAGGGGATGAAAGACACACACGCACACTCATGCACACACACACAGACACACACACACACACACACACGCACACACACACACACACACACACACACACACACACATAGAGACACACACACATACACACACACACACACGCGCACACACACACGCACACATGCACACACACACACACATACAGACACACACACACACTCACATACAGACACGCACGCACGCACACACACACGCACACACCCTCACACACACACACACGCACGCACACACAAATGCACACACACACACATACAGACACCCACACACAAAACGAAACAAAGCGACTTCCTGTCCCCAGGGGGTTCCCTGAGGAACCAGAGCAGTCTGTCTCTCTCTCTCTCTCTCTCTCTCTCTCTCTCTCTCTCTCTCTCTCGGTGCGGATGTTGTCTTCCATCCTCCACACTTTCACAGCGGCTCCGCGTGACGCTTCTCCGTTGACCGTCTTCGTCCCAAGGGGGTGTGGGTTGGGGGGGGGGGGGGGGGGGAGCGCGTCGCACTGTTTACACACTAGTGCACGCTAGTCGTGTAAATGACACGACATGTGCACACACGTTTATAAAGTAACAAAGTAACGTGTGTTCCAAATGCCGTGTGATATTGTTATAATCGTGTGCGTCCTTAACCAATAGTTTTCATTGCGCCGTTGCAAAAAAACTATATCAGTACAGCCCTGGCTTGTAGGAGGAAATGGAAAACGGGGGTAGAGTTGTGGACACTTTGCATCAGTCGTCGCTGTTGCATAAAGTCTGAAGCCTGTGTAGCATAAGCCAGCAGAAGAGAACACGACACATCGCCCTATTTTGAATTATTGAGGAGTGCTGGGATCATACTTTGGCAATACCAAAATACATTCTTGATGGAAAATCATAAATATATAATGGTTTGGGGAAACATAAATGGGTAGCAATCACAACAAGTCGAGGTAGCCTTTGTTTCTCGGTGTTAAACGCACGCGTAGCTGCGCGTTTGTGTTTATGTGTGTCCATTACTGTGTGTGTCTATGTGTGTGCGTGTGTGTGTGTGCGTGTAGCATTGTGTGTGTGTGTGTAGCTCGTAGTGTTGAATTATGTTTCCAATTTTGGGTGAGAAACCAGCGAGGAGAAATTCTCATTATTAACCGACAAATGTTAAATATGCCTTCTCTCATCAATTCACACATGGGTTCTGCATTTATTCTGTCTTGATTGATTACTCCCTGTATTTCCATTACAACAAACTATTGCCAGAGTAATAGCTATGACCTTGTTTTAAAGAGAAATAAGTCTGTGTCTGCCTTCAGGAGCCTGTTCTATTTGCCCCCAAAAAGCTTTGCACAGAAGAGACGACCCTATCTTTTCTTCAGAATCTATTTCTCTCTGTTTTCCTTTTTGTTCCTCCCCTCATCACGTGTCCATCTCTCTGTCTCTTGTTTCTAACTCCACGTCACCTGCTCATCACTCCACCATTCATCCCGCAAACCACATATCCTTCCTTCCTTTCCCCGCTGGCTCCGTTCCCATTCCTCCCCATGTCCGTCTGTCTGTCCTCCCCATCCTCTCCTCTGTGTTTGGACCGCTGTCCGCTGCCACGCCCCCCCTCCCTCCCTCTCTCTGATTTCTGATTGGCCGGGTGGTCTGTCCGTCGCCCCTGTGGGAGCAGAGAGCCGAGAGAACTCCTTCAGCCGCTCGCGCAGCTCCAGCGTGTCCAGCATCGACCGGGACACCAAGGAGGCGGTCACCACGCTGCAGTTCGGCGAGTCGTACGGCCGCAAGGGCGACGCCCAGCCCACGCCGTGCCTGTGGGTGGGCACCAGCCTGGGGGTGGTGCTGCTCATCCCCATGTCCCTGCCCACCGAGGAGGAGGAGAGGATGGAGGAGCCCGTCACCATGGGCCCCGGGGGTGAGCCGTCTCCACGCCGACCCCCCTACCCCCACCCCCACACCCCACCCCCCACCCCCGCCCATCCCCAGCCCTCCGTCCACTGTGGCGTGTGCGTGTGTGTGTGTCGTGTATCAAACGGGCGTGGGCTTCCTATAGTCGCCGGTTGCCATCAGCCGGGTGTGAGAGTGAACGTTGTGTAAGATGCGCACACACACAGGGATGGGGGAGGGGGGGGGTGGGGGGGGGCAGTATGCACGAGCCATTAACCTGCTCCCAGTAGATAACAATACACCCCCGTCTGTCTTCTCTGCAGCTGCCCACTGCAGATGCGAGCAGCAGCCTGGCAGATTATTTTTTTCGTTGAATATTTTTCAGGGACGCATTAATGCAAATGAAGAAGTCAAACTGACATTTAAAAATGTCTGCTCGCTCCGGGCGCCCCCCCCCCCCCCCTCCCTACGCCAGTCCTAAACATCTCCCCCTCGTGTCCCCCTCCTGTCTCCCCTCCCATCTCCCTCGTGTCCCCCAGGGGCGGTCCTGATGCTGAAGGGCTCCATCCTGCGGCTGGCCTTCCTGGACCTGTCCGGGGCCCTGATCCCGGGGCCCCACGAGGCGTGGCGGGACCCCAACGGGCCCGAGGACCCCGAGCGTCCGCGCCGCCGCAAGCTGGTCAACTTCTCGCCGTGGTCGTCGCAGGACGGCTGCGCCGAGGGCCACCTGGCCGTGGTGTGCTCGGAGCGCCAGGCCAAGGTGCTCCTCATGCCGTCGCAGGCCTGCCTCTTCGTGCACAACATCACGGAGTCGTCCTTCGTGCTGCGCGCCGACGTGGTCTCCGCCTGCAACAGCGTCTGCCTGGCCTGCTTCTGCGCCAACGGCCACGTCATGACACTCAGGTAACGCCGGCCGTGGCGGCGTGCCCGCCCGCCAGACCCTGGTCACACCCACCGCCACGGGGGGGGGGGGGGGGGGGTTGTCGTCGTCGTCATTGTCATCGATGGGGAACCAAGACCTTCCGCGTCGTGCCGCCTTAGCCTTGGCGTTCCTCCTTTCCTGGCAGAGAGCCCCGGGCGCCGGCCGTCTTGAGGTGTGGAGATGTGTGTTTGAGGTTGATTCGTTCCAAAAGGCACAGCGTGCAGCAACGCTTTCCGCCGGGCTCCGGACAAAGAAGGCAGCGCAGCGCACCATGCCGCGCGGTTCAAAGCCTGCCAACGTCGGCTTTGTGGTCGGCTACTCGGGCTGCCTGCCGACATTTTGCGGCGTTGTATACGTTCCCGCGCTTAAATGAAGGCAACGGTCTCCTCTGTACGCCGGCTTGCTTTAGTGTGTTTTTAAACAGCAATGGGTTTTTTTTTTCTCCATTTATAGGAGTGAGCTTAGCTCGGGGTAGGCTAAGAAAATTAATTAATTCCGTAGCCAATTAGTGAGACCCTGGGGGACAGCGCCATCTCTGGTGAAGCCTGCGTTATTGCAATCGCTCCTTCTGATTGGCTCAAGTTGTACAATGGCGTGTCCCTTGATCCGTCCAACTAATTGTGTTTGATCCCCAAATGCTTGATATTAGCACAGAGAGGCTCTTCGATGGCACGGCTTGTTTACCCAAATGGCAGATGCTAAATTAATTATACACCCATGTTCATATGCAGTCACAGAGAATTAGATTTCCTAACTCTAGTGGTTCCCCCCTTTGATTGGGGTACTCGGGATTTGATGTATTTTGAGGAGTTATTAGAGTTGCACTGTGCTCTGTGTTCCAGTGGGTTCCCAGCAGCCTGGGGGCCGGCGTGCCCTGCATGTTAAAGCCTCCTCTGGTTCCTGGTTGTCTGATGTGTCTTCCTCTCTTCCCCCCCCCCTTCTGTGTGTCACGGCGGGGCTGCCTGCTCGCCGCTGCGTGGCTCCGCCCACAGTTTACCCAGCCTCAGGCCCCTGATGGACGTCAACTACCTGCCGCTGACGGACATGCGCATCGCCAGAACCTTCTGCTTCACCAACGGCGGGCAGGCGCTCTACCTCAGCTCCCCCACCGAGGTCCAGAGGATCACCTTCAGCCAGGAGATGTGTGACAACCTGCAGGTGTGTGTGTGTGTGTGTTTGTGTGTGTGTTTATTTATTGGTGTATATGTGTGTGTGTGTGCATGCATTTCACTTCAGCCGTAACCCCCCTGGTGTTGTGGACTCTCACTGAAAAAGAGCACCAGTGAGCTGAGCAGGAGTTTTCTTGTTTTTGGCAAAACTATGCTGCCATCTGTAGGCCACTGCAGTTATTACACATATTTAACCCCAAAAAACACTGTTTAACCAACCCCTGTACTGCCATGCCAATAAGG